>OY856412.1:804332091-804549591 GCA_963693085.1 Alisma plantago-aquatica
AGAACCTAGACTTTGGAGTTGAGGTTTGTAAGGCTAACAGAGTGCGCAGTGGAAATGTGGTGTATCCTTTACATGGTTTTATAGGCTTACCCTTTAGCCCTAATGCAGTTTGGCTTGATGGGTCGAACCCTTTTAAGGGGCGGAGTGTGGTTAGTTGATGATGTTTAAGTGGTTAGATTTTGAGTACAAAATCCTCTTTAGGGGGATGGAACCCTATAACATCTTGATCTATATTTAGAAACCCTATCTGGATGAATAGGAGGATAGTATGCTTGGATCTATGGTCATGACCAAACATGTAAAAGCGGTAACCTAACATGCTTGTTTACATATTAATGAACATGTAATGGCCATCTAAGGAGTCACTCTTATACTTGAACCCTAATGGATAACCAATGCACATAATAAGAGTAAGTCACATCTTAATAAGAAATTTTGGATACATATGATGCTAATAATGTCATGAACTGATAAACCTTAATGATATGATGAGAAAGAAAAGTGTAACCTAATCTTGGCATTAATGAATGCTATAATGAAATATAATGATCAAGTTGGTCCTAAACCCTAAGTTGTAATCATCTAACCCTAACATATACATCCTTAATGCCTTTCATGATACATTAATGATGTTTAGTTCCATAATTAGTTAACATACCTTGGTACACATAAATGATATTTATATAATCATCTAATCACATATTAATCAAGTCATCAATATAAAATGCAAGTTACCTTGTTTTCTAATACACATGTGATTAGTCACTTAATGTGAATAAATTCATTAACGTGTAGGATGTCCCACCCTGATCATTTAAAATACATTTAAAGGCTTCAATGTGAATATGAAGTAATTGGATTCACATAAGTGTGCAAAATCAATAATATAAACGAATAAATATGAGAGATGATTAATGATGACATTAATGTGATCATTAAATATAATGTGACGATGTGAACATGTTTAATATGAATATAAGTAACTAATGTGACTTTAATTGGAATAATTATATGCTTAACCACAAATTGGATAGAATGGTTTATATTCATGTAAAATATTTTATTATAATTAATAAAATGGTAATATGAAGATAATGAACTATACATCCAAATGATTAAGGACAATGATCAAATATAATAATGAACGTTGAGATAATTGAGTAAACCCTAATTGTGCTTCTATTCTTAGTAAGAAAAATGAGATACATATATAATGTTTCATGGATGATAATGAAATATAACCCTTTTGGAAATAAAGTGAATATGACATCACATTATTAAAATAATGATGATAATGTGATATCATAATGGATATAAACTTAATGAGCTATAAATGTTAATAATGTTAAGTCTCCTAAAAGGAATATCTTATTTGTGGAACTTGAGGTGATCCTTGAGAGCCCAACCTATGATGAGCTGTATGTGAAGTAACTAAATCCTTAGCGGTAGTTGAAGTATAAGTTTTGGTGGAAGAACAACCTGAAGTTTTCTGGTGAGGTTGCACACTCACCCTTCCCTAATTGCTAGTGATTTCGGGGACAAAATCCTCTTTAAGGGGTGGAGTGTTGCAACATACTGAATTCTAGACATTTTATCCTTTAATCCTCTTTCCCATCATTTCCTTTAATTTCTATCCTCTTTGTATTTCCTGTTTAATTTGTAGAGAATATGATGGTGTAATGAACATTTGTTCACCTTCTCTCTCAATATTTGGGTTTATGCACAAATACCTCAGTGAAGTCTTAATAATGGGTGTAATATGTAAAATGACCACTTAAGTGATAAAAAAATAAAGAAATTCGTGTTAGAACTTTCTAGTATCTTTTAGAATATGTAATAGGAGATAATTCTCAAAATATGCATAAAGGAAATAATAAATGTGGTAAATGGAGATAATATGGGATACAATGGATAAAAGGAGATAATTGGAATATATTGTTCCAAAAATCATAAGTGGAAACCCATGAAAATAATTTGGATGTCAATTTCGTTTTATTGACTTAAAATAAACTTAAGGGCCAAGTATCATTTAATTTGGAAGATAAATGCATATATTGATGTCTTTATCAAAAAAAAAGTGAAATAAGTCAATTAAGCAAAATAAAATATTTAGTGTTCTCAAATTGGAAAAATAACACCAAATTCGTAATCCATATATCAGATTTAGTCTATATGTGAATTTGTATTTAATTTGGCCAAGGTTTAATATTTTATTTTATTTAGGAGAGAGAAAATGACTTAAACACAAAAAATATTATATATATGGTGATAAAAATTAATTAATTCCAAAATCATGTTTCACACATTTAGTATTGCATATAGGCCAAGTTTTATATTTTTATAAAGTTTGTAGATGCCTTTAATAAATTAAAAGGATAAATAAGTGACAAAATTTAAATGAATTAAATAAAAAAATAAAAGTCTTCACAAAAATATAATAATTCCAAATTCTTTTTCTACATATTAAAATAAACCTTTGGGTGAATATTGAATCAATTTGGAAAACATTTGACTAGAAGGTAAATTTAGGAGAGAGAACACATGTACAATCAAAATATCATTAATTAAAATAAGAAACAAATTCAACAAATGGAATTAATACAAAATTCGTATTAAAAATACTAAATATGACTTTTGAGTCAAGTTTTATAATTTTTGAATAATTCTAATGTCATTGGTGAAGGAGGAAAGAGAAATAAGTAATAATTTATTCAACACATTAAAAGTTGTCAAAAGTTAAATATTATTCTGTATTCAGATTCCACGTGTCAAAATCAGTCAGAATATAAGATTTGGATAATTTTAGATAACGTTTGGGCCTCCAAATGAGGAGAGAGAGAAACATTTGAAGTAAAATATCAATTTAGTTAGGAATAGTATTTCCTTGGTCAGTGCCTCTGATCGGACGGTCGGGATCCATCACTGGACCGGATCCACGGATTAGATGACTAGTGGTCGTCTTCTTGCTTGAACATATTAGGAAACAGGTTGTTTTCTTTCCAAGAATTCAAATCCGAATATCTCAAGTTATACTCGATGAAATTGCGAAGTTTTGGGTTCGTTGGACTCCTCGCTAGATTCTGCACAGGTTTACCCCAAGGTTTTTATGTTTTGAAAAAAAATTGGGAAAGCCCCAATTGGGTCGTAACTCCTCTCTCACCCCACCTATGCAAACCCTAGTTTAGATCCCCTCATATATAAATACCTCAACCCATGGCATCGCTGGAGTTCTTGCAACTCGTCTGTTACGACCTCACCTTTCAGTAACCCCCAGTTAAGGGAGACCAAGAGGTTGAAGCCGCACCCATTAATCCCATATCAAAGGTTCAACATATAACCATAAACAATTATTAAATTCTAATAGACTATACTAAAAATGGTAATAAAATTTTTCTTTGCATACCTTTGAAAAGTTTGGAACAAACTAAACTTCTAACCTCAGTTGGACTATTCTAACTAATTCCTCCTTGTTCTTTAATTCTTGATTTCACAAGGTGTCGCTTTACTGTTTGTACATTTGGGATTTGTACCTAAATCGCCGACAAACAAAATGACGGTCAGCCGAATCTGGTATGTGGAGGAAGCAGATAATGTTCAACTAGGTTAACAATATAATCACTCAATCAATCAATTAACAACAAAGATTACATTTTAAACCATACAACTCAATCCATACATATTCTCGAACTCTGGGTTGTCCCTGCAGTGGACATGGATATCACCTCTCTTTAAGGTAATGGAGTCGCATGGCACTACCCGAAGATAGCCCAATATCTAACTCAATGTGACTTGATGGTCCTACCTCAATGGTAGCCATGTACTAAGTCATCCATAGACCTGATGGACCTACCCAATAGGTAGCCATGTACTAGGCCTTTCTCCAACCTGATGGACCTACCCATAGGCAGCCATGTACTAGATTAGCTATAATGCCACAGAGAGAACCAGGATCTGAGTTTGTAGGCATATACATTATTTGATAGTCATAGTCACTTTATAATTGTAATATGAACATCCAAACAGTTTAGTTGCATTCAATGTGATTAAATCATTCGGGAATCCATCGGAAAACCTAAGCGGTTATTCATAAGTAACCACATACCTTTGGTTGTAGATTTCAAGATAGAAGCTAATATGTAGAGGAACCCAATCAACAAGTAATGAGGAAGAGAAATCCTGAATAAAAGTACAATTTTCCTTTTATTAATATTTATCAAATTTCTTCATGTCCCTTAGGGTTTCTATCAAATTTTAGGGTTTTCTTGAAAATTAGGGTTTTGCTTTCCTTCTTAGATATTATGTACCCTAATCCATCAAATATACCCAAAACCTTTAAATTCTCTCTTTTTAATATCCTTAACAATTTTAGGATCATTATTTAGCAATTTATCAAAATAACAAGTTTTCCTTCATCTTTTACCCTAAATTAGGGTTTTTATGTACATTATCTTTCATTCATAGTCATAAACCCGAATGTAGACATATTTGTATTCAAAATGGATGAAGTCTTCATATTATTAATTAACAGGTTTATAATCCTCAACTTAACCCATTAATTAACAAAGAAACATCCTTTATAGGTAATTAGGGTTTCCAATTAACTTAAAATGCATTTTACTAGAAAATTAAAGTACTTTTGCAAAACGAACTGGAATCAGTTTATAGAACCATTTTTATCAGGTTCCTTGCATTTTTCTACCCAACTTTCATATGTAGAGTTCTTTTATACGAGATTCCTAGCTATTTCTATGATTTTAACAAGGAAAAGCTATTATCTTGATTATTTGGCAGAGAGAGATAAATACCTGAATTTTCTAGGCTGTTTGATCGGTGTGTCGATGGACCTCGTCCAGATCTGACGTTCAGCGTCACACTCCACCACTATCTACCTGCACGCGGGGTCAAGTTGCGGCCGACGGTCAGATGTCGCCGAGTCCACGATGGACTCCTGATCGATGGTCAGCAATGACTCGCTCCACTAGCGAAGCATGCACGCCCTCCTCTCTGTTGAACCGTTAGATCGCGTTGCTGCCCACGATGGTCCAGGATCCAATGGCTACTGCTCGTCGTCTCCCTCCTTCTCTTCAAAAGACAACGCGGTGGCGCCGCGGCGGTTCTCTCACCGGAGAAACAACAATCACGAGAGGGAGAGGTATGTATGGCTTGATAAGCGATCGTTCAGAATCGTGAAGGTTCAAAGAAGTGTTCGAGGGTCTATTTATAGGGTACAGAGGGTCCCCTCTAGGGTTTCCAACCCCTCCACCAAACCTTCTTCCAGACCAATTGGGCGTTTCGCCGATACGTGATAAAACTCAACAAATAGGGGTCTGGGAGTTTCGTCTCCTTATCTCGGAAGTAATGGGACTCTCCCCACGAATGCACACGCACTGAGACGATCGAAAAAACACGGGGAAAATCCCCTGTATCGCACTACTGTCTGAGTCCCTTTGGGACTCTGGACGATGAACCCAGTCCGTTGGATTAGAATCCAACAATCTCCATTATTCGCATTCAAACCAAAAAGGGAACACTATCCCAATTAATTGAATTATATTCCTAATTCAAAGGAAACTTGGAAAATTCATAACTCCCAAACGGTAGCTCCTTTTTACTTCAAATTTTGAGGAAAGTTCATTCATACCTTTATATTTCATTATGAAAAAATTGATGTTATTATCCAAAGGAAACGAGCCCTTTACTTCAGTTTCAAGTTATCCCTTATTTAATTGTATTTTCACATATTCCTTATTTCCTTTGCCATTATCTAAATATCCTGAGTTCCTTGAACCCCAAGGAACCCTTATAACTTGGAATTCTATTTTGGGAAAATATACTTCAGCCTAAAATCATTTCTATTTATTTTCCTCATATATTCCTTTATTAAATGGAATTCCTTTTTCATTTCTTTTTGTTTTTCTTTTAATCCTTCAATTGGGATCAATGGCCGCAAAGGACCAATAAGAAAACATACACAAAATCCATTCAAACTAATTCATCACATCAACCAGGGATTTCATTTATCTTTAAATAGAACATTCACAATTTCATTGCATAATTTGGAAAAGTTGAGGTTATAACATCCTCCCCTCCTTATAGGAATTTTGCCCTCAAAATTCATCAATCAAGCAAACAAATCAGGATATGCTTTTTCCATGTCTGTCTTCAGCTCCCATGTGGCCTCATCCTCTCCATGGTGTTTCCAAAGAACATTTAGCATCTCTATATTCTTATTTCTGAGCTCTTTTACCTTAGTATCTATAATATGCAAAGGTAACTCAGGATAAGACAGCTTTCCCTGAAGCTCAATAGGTTCAATGCTCAACGCATGGCTCAGGTCTTACACATATCGCTTCAGATTGGACACGTGAAACACATCATGCATCATACTATATTGAGGGGGTAATGCCAAATGATAAGCCACCTCACCAATCCGTTCTAATACCTCAAACGGACCCACATATCGGGGACTCAACTTTCCTCTATTTTTAGCTATAGCTCGGAGCGGTCGGATTTTCAGATAACATGCTCTCCCACAGTGAAATGCACATCAGTCCTCTTCGCATCAGCATACGACTTCTGTCGATCCTGGGCTCTCTTTAGCCTTTGCCTGATCAAAGCGACTTTATCATCATACACTAGGAGTTCATCTGATCTCAACAAGGTCCTCTCACCAACATCATCCCAATGAAGTGGTGACCGACACGGCCTCCCGTATAGAGCTTCATATGGAGGCATCCCGATACTGGCTTGGTAACTATTGTTGTATGCATACACAACTAGAGGTAAGTACTGCTCCCATGATCCACCCCAATCGAGCACACAAGCTCTCAAAAGATCCTCTAAAGTCTGGATTGTCCTTTCTGACTGTCCATCTATCTGGGGGTGATAAGCGGTACTAAACTTTAACCTTGTACCAAGTTCCTCTTGAACCTGCTTCCACAGTTTGGAAGTAAACTTCGGATCTCTATCAGATATGATGGAACTAGGTACGCCATGCAAACACACTATCTCTCGAATGTACAACTCAGCTAAGTCTGACACTTTGGCAGTGGTTTTCAGTGCAAGGAAGTGTGCTGACTTGGTAAGGTGGTCCACCACAACCCATATCGCATCATGACCTCTCTTGGTCTGAGGTAAACCCACCACAAAATCCATGGTGATCTGATCCCATTTCCATTCTGGAATCTCTATAGACTGTAGAAGTCCACCAGGTCGTTGATGTTCAACCTTCACCATCTGGCACGTAAGACAACTGGCCACATAAGCTGCAATGTCTCTCTTCATTCCTGACCACTAGAAAAACCTCTGCATGTCCTTAAACATCTTAGTAGTCCCTGGGTGTACTGTGTACTTAGAACCATGAGCTTCTTCTAAGATACGTTCTTTCAGTGGTGAGTCTTCAGGAATCCATATACGATTCTCGAATCTAATTCCTCCATCTACACCCAAAGAAAGGTGGGTCTAAAGCTTCTTCATTAAACCCCTCATCTTGTCAAGTTCCCTACTGACCAATTGTGCTGCCACAATTTCACTCAACAAATCAGACTGTATCTGAATGTTGGCCAATCGAACTCGATCACCTAATGGTGGAGGAGACTATTTCACCAGCTCTTCTAAACTCTTCCACTGACTGGACATAACAGCTGCACACCTGAGCTGTTTCCGACTCAACGCATCTGCCACAACATTTGCCTTCCCTGGAAGATAGGAAATGGTAAAGTCATAATCCTTCATGTATTCCATCCATCTTTGTTGTCGTAGGTTGAAGTCTTTCTGTGTTAGAAGGTACTTTAAGCTCTTATGGTCAGTGAAGATCTCAAAAGTTGCACCATACAGGTAATGCCGCCAAATCTTCAAGGCATGAATGATAGCAGCCAACTCTAAGTCATGTGTCGGGTAATTCACCTCATTAGGCTTGAGTTGTCAGGAAGCATATGCAACCACATGTCAATTCTGCTCCAACACACAGCCAAGACCCATTTTGCATGCATTGATGAAGATCATGAAACCCTCGTTGCCTGATGGTAGAGTCAAAACTGGTGCAGTGGTCAACTTTTCTTTCAGTTCTTGGAAATGAGTCTCACAAACATCAGACCACACAAACTTCACATCCTTCCAAGTCAACATGGTCAAGGGCAAGGCAGTCTTTGAGAAATCTGAAATGAAACGCTAATAGTATCCTACTAACCCCAAGACGCTTCGGATCTCAGAGGGGTTCTTCGGTGTAGGCCAGTCTCGAACTATTGACACCTTGGCTGGATCCACGACGATTGTTCCTCCTGAGATGATATGTCCAAGGAACATGATTCGGATCCAAAACTCACATTTTGAGAATTTCCCATAGAACTTCTTCTTTCTCAGGATATCAAGGACTTTACTTAGGTGGTCTCGGTGTTGCTCTAAGTCATTGGAATAAACCAATATGTCATCTATGAACACTATGACAAATGAGTCAAGGAAGGGTTGGAACACACTATTCATAAGGTTCATGAACACACTGGGTGCATTAGACAACCCAAAAGGCATAACCACAAACTCATAATGGCCATATCGTGTTCGAAAAGCTGTTTTTGGAATGTCCTCACTCTTAACTCTCAACTGGTGATAACCCGATCTTAAGTCGATTTTGGAAAAGACTCGAGCAGACTTCAACTGGTCAAGCAGGTCATCTATTCTGGGTAAAGGGTATTTGTTCTTAATGGTAGCTTGGTTGATCATCTGATAGTCTATAAACATACAGAGCGAGCCATCCTTTTTCTTTACAAAAAGGACTGGAGCTCCCCATGGTGATGTGCTAGGATGGATGAAACCCTTGTCTAGCAATTCCTGCAATTGTTTCTTCAACTCGAGCAACCCTACAGGGGCCATTCTATATGGTGCACGTGAAATAGGGCTTGTTCCTGGAGCTAGCTCTATGGAAAAATCCACCTCTCTCTCAGGAAGAATCCCAGGTAGATCATCCGGAAAAACATCTGCATAGATCTTGACTACCTCTATTTCCTCTAAGGGTTGCACCTTAGGTTTGGGCTCGGTAACAACTGCTAGGAAATCTTGACAACCTTTACTCATCATCCTTTCTGCCTTCAAGGATGACACATACAAGCTGGTGGTGGCATCTTTCCTACCTCTAATGACAAAAGGTGGGTCACCTGGTCACCTAATGATCACTTTCTTTTCCCTACAGTCGATTTGAGCCCTATAAGTATAAAGCCAATCCATTCCAATGATCACATCAAAATCATTCATGTCAAGAAGGATAAAGTCTGTAGGAAACTCATGATCTCAATATTTCACAGGTATCACCGGAGTTTTCAAAAGAGAGGTAAAGATTTGACCACTCGGGGTTGTAACATCTAAGACATATCCTAAATCCTTGATATCCAAACAAAGCATAGTTGCAAGATTCCTCGAAATGAAAGTATTAGTAGATCCAGAGTCAAATAATGCTTTTACATTATGTCCCATGACTTCAAGCATGCCTACATTATTGTTCACCATACATTAGACTATTACATGCTTAACTTTCAAAACATAAAGAAAAACTCTAAGGGTTATTACCCTCAATCAACCGATTAGCATTAGCTTGAGCTTCTTCATTGTCAATAGCGAACACTCAAGCTTGTCTTCTTTCTCCAGCAGGTGGGGCCACAGCTACCGGTGGGGCTACTACTGGTGGGGATGCCACTGGACCTGGTCCCTTCGGTGCTGGTAGGGGACAAGTAGACAGGATATGCCCCTCTTGCTGACAATGAAAGCAGACCTTCTTCTTGTGGCGACACTCACCAGGATGCCATTTTCCATAAGAGCAGCATCGCAGTCGGTTGTGTTCTGGATGGGGTCTTCCTTTTCCTTCATGTCTCCCCTTGGCTTGATGACATCTCGGACCCTTCTTATGATGATTCTTCTGCCCTCGGGTTCCCTCAGTGAAACCCAAATACCCCTTGGGTGGAAGCTGAGCAGGCATCAAAGTCCTTTCCATGTCTAGGGCAGTGTTGTAAGCTTCTGTGAAGGTTTTAGGTTTGCTTTCCATCACATGAGGCTTCAGGGCAGGGTGAAGACGCTCTATGAAGTGATCCACCCTCCTTTCCTCATCCATCTTGTACCCAAAACATTCCAGGATCCAAAACTTGCACCCAAAGTCTGCCACAGAGGAATTTCCTTGAGTCATGTTAGTGAATTCCCTTTCCTTTTCTTTCTTAGCTGCAACCGAGATGAATTTGGAAGTGAAGATGGTCTTGAAATCGGCCCATGCCATTGGTTCCTCAGTCAGATCTCGTCCTGTGATGTGAGTCTCCCACCATATCTTAGCTGCTCCTTGCAGAAGGTGAGCATCAAAGAGGACCTTCTTGCTCGGCTGCACTTCAAGCATGAGGAAACCATTCTCTATTGCAAGTATCCAGGCTTCTGCTTTATCAACCACCTCAGTCTTATCTTCTCCCCAGAACTTTTCTATGTTCATCTTGACAAAGTCTAGGATGGTGGCTCCCACACGTGGACAAACAGGGTATGGTTCACCATTCTCAGCTCTAGCTATGTCTCGGAGGGCCAAAGCATTATTAGCTTCTGTCAACTTCCTTTGTTGCTCTATCCACAAGGTATCAGTGGTGTGAAAGGTCGGTTCTGGTTCCTCAGCCTGGTCCTCTTCCATCTTGGCTTCTTCCTCATACACATGTTGCTCTTCATATCCTTGATCTTCTTCTTGGTTCAGGTTACTAAATGGTACCAGGTTAGGTTTAGGGACTTCTTGAGTGACTTCTTCAGGCCTCTTCCTCTTCTTAGAGGATCCACCCTCATGGTTCCTATTCCTCCTTTCAAAAGACTCCTTTCCTTTACCGGGGGGGGGGGGGGGGGGGCAAGGGGCAAACACTCCTGACCGGATTCCCAGAGCCCTCAGGAATAGCCACAGTCTTTGTCTGTGCCATCTACATAAGCATAACAAACAAACATTTAGTTTATCATTCAAACTAGTTATACTTATGTTCAGTTATATCTCATTACATATCTTTTATTAATTTGATGGAGGATTCTTAAACCCTTAACTTACTTGCCCATACCACATGAGTGTGGAGGAGAGAGAGAATCCTACTCTTAAAGCCTTAATAGAATATGTGATGAGAAGAGACGAATAAGATGAGAGAGTCCTAAAGGTATCTTATTTCGAATCATACCCTAAGACTTTAGCCAGGCAGTCACACGGATCTAGGAGTCCTCGTATTCCGACTAGCGGTGCGGAGGAAAATCTTGCTAGCCCCCAGTCGTGATCCCTTTCTAGACACCTCCGTCTTTCAGATACTCCTCTAATAACTCCCTTGGGTTCTATGGAGTTTGTAAAATTTAATAATTACTAATGGTTACATGAAGAACCTAGGCTCTGATACCAAATGTTACGACCTCACCTTTCAGTAACCCCCAATTAAGGGAGACCAAGAGGTTGAAGTCGCACCCATTAATTCTGGATCAAAGGTTCGACATATAACCATAAACAATTATTAAATTCTAACAGACTATACTGAAAATGGTAATAAAAATTTTCTTTCCATACCTTTGAAATGTTTGGAACCAACTAAACTTCTAACCTCAGTTGGACTATTCTAACTAATTCATCCTTGTTCTTTAATTCTTGATTTCACAAGGTGTCGCTTTACAGTTTGTACATTTGGGATTTGTACCTAAATCGCCGACAAACAAAACGATGGTCAGCCGAAGCTGGTATGTGGAGGAAGCAGATAATGTTCAACTAGGTTAACAATATAATCACTCAATTAATCATTTAACAACCAAGATTACGTTTTAAACCATACAACTCAATCCATACATATTCTCGAACTCTGGGTTGTCCCTGCAGTGGACATGGATATCACCTCTCTTTTAGGTAATGGAGTCGCATGGCACTACCCGAAGATAGCCCAATATCTAACTCAATGTGACTTGATGGTCCTACCTCAATGGTAGCCATGTACTAAGTCATCCATAGACCTGATGGACCTACCCAATAGGTAGCCATGTACTAGGTCATCCATAGACCTAATGGACCTACCCAATAGGTAGACATGTACTAGGCCTTTCTCTAACCTGATGGACCTACCCATAGGCATCCATGTACTAGGTTAGCTATAATGCCACAGAGAGAACCAGGATCTCAGTTTGTAGGCATATACATTATGTGATATTCATAGTCACTTTATAATTGCAATATGAACATCCAAACAGTTTAGTTGCATTCAATGAGATTAAATCATTCGGGAATCCATCGGAAAACCTAAGCGGTTATTCATAAGTAACCACATACCTTTGGTTGTAGATTTCAAGATAGAAGCTACTATGTAGAGGAACCCAATCAACAAGTAATGAGGAAGAGAAATCCTAAAATAAAAGTACAATTTTCCTTTTATTAATATTTATCAAATTTCATCATGTCCCTTAGGGTTTCTATCAAATTTTAGGGTTTTCTTGAAAATTAGGGTTTGTATTTCCTTCTTAGATATTATGTACCCTAATCCATCAAATATACCCAAAACCTTGAAATTCTCTCTTTTTAATATCCTTAACAGTTTTAGAATCATTATTTAGCAATTTATCAAAATAACAAGTTTTCCTTCATCTTTTACCCTAAATTAGGGTTTTTGTGTACATTATCTTTCATTCATAGTCATAAACTCTAATGTAGCCATATTTGTATTCAAAATGGATGAAATCTTCATATTATTAATTAACAGGTTTATAATCCTCAACTTAACCCATTAATTTACAAAGAAACATCCTTTATAGGTAATTAGGGTTTCCAATTAACTTAAAATGCATTTTACTAGAAAATTAAATTACTTTTGCAAAACTAACTAGAATCAGTTTATAAAACCAATTTTATCAGGTTCCTTGCATTTTTCTACCCAACTTTCATATATAAAGTTCTTTTATACGAGATTCCTAGCTATTTCTATGATTTTAACAAGGAAAACCTATTATCTTGATTATTTGGCAGAGAGAGATAAATACCCAAATTTTCTAGGCCGTTTGATCGGTGTGTCGATGGACCTCATCCAGATCTGATGTTCCACGTCGCACTCCTCCACTATCTTCCTGCACGCGGGGTCAAGTTGCGGCCGATGGTCAGATTGAAAACCTCTAGAGGGGGGGGTGAATAGAGTTTTATAGAGATTTTAAAGTAATTTAAACTCAAACAACCAAAGTAAAGATTAAGAAGAGGAACACAGGTGTTTAGAGTGGTTCCACCTTAGCAAATACTAAGGAGTCAGTCCACTACCCGGTTGCTTACCCAACCGGGATTTTGAAAGTACTAAATTTTATTACCTCTCAGGGATATTACATAAAATTTACAATACTTTCCAAACACCCTTTGGACAGCCTTCGCCTTGAAGTAGTCTTGCCAACCTCGAAGCAGCCTTCCTTGACGTAACTTCAAGCTCCCCCTTGAAGTAGCCTTCCTCCCGAAGTAGCTTCCCGTCAAGACAGCCTTCTGAAGTAGTCCAAAGTTCCTCCTCTTCACCACGAAGAGCTTCACCCTCTCCAATCCGCAGCCTCCTACCTGGAGTAGCAAGGAGAGTACAAGTAATACTAGGAACAAGAAAGAAATAAGAGAAAATACAACTTATCCTTGAAGCTCAAGGCTTGATTTGCCTAGATCAAGCGTTTGGATTTTCCTAGCCAAGATGATGGACTTGTGATTGCTAGGGTTAGGAAAATCTAGCCTATAGGACGAGCTTGAGCTAAGAGGAAAGTGGCCAATTTATCACAATGCTCAATTCACAACAGATTGCACAAGAGGGCTCAAGTATTTTCTCAAGTATAGCAAGTGTATCAAGTGAATTCTAGTGTCCTATGGCTTGTCCTATTTATAGAAATGGCCTAAGTATGCTTAAGGACGTTCTAGATAACTTCTAGGGGTTTCTAAGTGCTTAACTAGCCGTTAGGTACAAGTTTGTTGCTTTTGCAACGGCTAATTACTTTACTCTGCAGTTTCTGTCAGAGATCGTCTCGGTCGAGAAATTGTCGACCGAGACACCTACTCGGTCGAAGCTTTGTCGACCGACAGGCTCTCTGGATCAACGTCTATTTTCAATTGCCAACTAACTTGTCAGTTGTGTCTAACGGCTACTTTGGATCTTTCTCGGTCGAGGAGTTTGTCGACCGAGAGTGTCTCGGTCGAGGAGTTGGTCAACCGAGATAGATCCTATTTTAAGATTTCAAGTTAGGCATTAATTATGTGTGTGAGTGTGCATAGGTGATCCTATTGAATGGATGACTAAGGTGTTTAGCTAGGGAAAATCCAATGCTTGATTCACATGCGATTCTAAGTACTTGTACATTATATTTCTGTACAAGTTTTTAAAATGATTACATTTGCATGAAAAATATAAATACTTCTTGATGAATTTCCCTTATAGTTTTGTCATCCTGCACACTCAAGTAGCTCGTCAGTTAAATAAGAATGAAATGTTTGTCATAATCAAAACAAAGGGATTTTATAGATGTCCATTTAGCCAACAATCTCCCCCTTTTTGAAGATGACAAACATTTCCAAAATATAAATAAAGGAAATATAAGACATATAAATGTCATACCTTTAGATTGCCATTTGTAACTTTTCCTCTTGTTTATAAAATGTGTGCTTATTATTCCCAATGAATTATGGAACATGAAATCCAGTTCATTTGGGAATATAGCAACTTTCAATGTAAAACCAAGAGTATATTTATGAAACTTATTGATTGAATTTGTTATAAATACTAAGTTATAGTTTTATATATCTCTCCCCCTTTGTCATTTCAAAAAGATAACCGTTTTAATAAAAACTCCCCTTTAATTAAATATCCCATCAAATCTAAAAAAAATGTCCATTGAAAAGCCAAAATGATACAATTAAACAAGTATTCATGTTAAGAACCGCAGATATCAAAGAAAACATCTTCCAAAGGAGTAATAAGCAGTTGCTTCCTAATGTTGTTGAATTGATCTAATGGAAGCGGTTTTGTAAAAATATCAGCCAATTGATTTTCCGTATCAACATGATGAAGAGAAACATGATTCTTTGATATGTGATCCCTTAAGAAGTGATGACGGATTTCAATGTGTTTTGCCCGGCTGTGTAAAATAGGATTATGTGCTAGGTTTATGGCGCTCGTGTTATCACAAAACATAGGTGTAGATGAAAGTTTAAAACCATATTCGCTTAAAACCTGTTGCATATAAATTACTTGAGCACAACAAGACCCAGCTGCCATATATTCAGCTTCAGTTGTAGATAGGGCAACCGTATTTTGTTTCTTACTAAACCAAGATACTAAGGCTCTTCCTAATAAGAAACATCCACCACTAGTACTTTTGCGATCAAGTCGACAACCAGCATAATCCGCATCAGTATATGCTTTAAAATCCAAGGATTGTCCTTTTGGATACCATAAACCGAAACAAGTAGTGCCAGCTAGATATCGAAGAATCCGTTTGACCGCAAGAAAATGAGATTGCATAGGTTGGGATTGAAATCGAGCACAAAGACCAACGGAAAACATAATGTCCGGTCGAGAAGCGGTTAAATATAGCAAACTACCAATCATAGCTCTATATAAGGAATCATCAATAGGTTCCCCATTTTCATCCTTATTAATTTTTGATAGAAGTAGCCATAGGAGTAGTAGCATGTTTGCATTGATCCATCCCAAAGCGTTTTAAAAGTTCTTTAGTGTATTTTTCTTGGCTTATGAAAATTCCTGCAGGCGTTTGCTTAATTTGAAAACCAAGAAAAAATGTTAATTCACCCATAAGGCTCATTTCAAATTCTTTTTGCATAATGTCACTAAATTGTGTGCATAATAAATCATTTGAAGCTCCAAAAATAATATCATCAACATATATTTGCACAACTAGGAAATCAGATGCATATGTTTTGAAGAATAAAGTAGAATCTGAATTTCCAATAGAGAAACCATTATCAAAAAGATATGTTTTGAGCCGTTCATACCAATTCCTAGGTGCTTGCTTTAGACCATAAAGTGCCTTTTTAAGTTTATAAACATGGTCACCTTTTTCTGGTATTTCAAAGCCCGGTGGTTGAGCAACATACACTTCTTCTTGTATGATGCCATTTAGAAATGCACTTTTGACATCCATTTGATATAGCTTAATGTTTTTATGGGCAGCAATAGCTAGTAACATCCTAATAGCTTCAAGTCTAGCTACGGGTGCATATGTTTCATCAAAATCTATTCCTTCTTGTTGATTATATCCTTGTGCTACTAATCGAGCTTTATTTCTTATGACTTCTCCTGCTTCATTGAGCTTATTCCTAAAAACCCATTTAGTTCCTATGATGGTTTTGTCTTGTGGTTTAGGAACTAAATCCCATACATCATTTTTAGTGAATTGATTTAATTCTTCTTGCATGGCTATTATCCAGTAATCATCCTTAAGAGCTTCGGATATCTTCTTAGGTTCAATGATAGAAACGAAAGCCATGTTTGCAACATCTTTGAAGGAAGACCGAGTTTTGACTTTATCATTTGGATCTCCAATAATTTGTTCTTGGGGATGATCCTTGATAAGCCTAGGTGTAGGTTGTGTTTCAACTTGGGGTTCCGATATAGGAATTTTCTCACTATCATTGGAAATGGTTGTATTTTCGAATTGATTAGTGAGATCAATGATATCTAGATTTTCAGATTTTGATTCTTCATGAAAAGAAATATGAATGGATTCCTCAACTTTTCTAGATATAGTGTTATATACTCTAAAGGCTTTGCTAGAAGTGGAATATCCCAAGAAGAATGCTTTGTGTGATTTAGAATCAAACTTGTCTCTATCATCTTTGGTATTTAAAATGTAGCATGTGGAGCCAAAAGTATGAAAGTAGTCAACTCGAGGTTTCTTAGAGTGTAGGATTTCATATGGAGTTTTCTTCAAATGAGAGTGAATAGTTACTCTATTAAGCACATAACAAGCAGTGTTTACGGCTTCAGCCCAAAAGGTTTTAGGTGTGTTGTGTTCAAGCATCATGGTCCTAGCCATTTCCTGTAGGGATCGATTTTTCCGTTCTACTATACCATTTTGTTGTGGGGTACGTGGAGCAGAAAAATTATGAGTATACCCTTGAGATGTACAAAAGGTCTCAAATGTATGATTTTCAAATTCACCACCATGATCACTTCTAATGGTACATATTTTATGTTGTAAAAGATTTTCAATCTTAGAACAAAATTGCATAAAGACATGAATAGTATCATCTTTAGTTGCAATAAAATGTACCCATGTAAATCTACTATAATCATCAACAATAACAAAACAATATCTTTTACCACCAATAGATTGTGTCCTCATTGGTCCAAATAAGTCCATATGAATTAATTCTAAGGATCTACTGGTTCTAAGTACATGTTTTGATTTAAAAGATGTTTTGGTTTGCTTTCCCATTGTGCAAGGTTCACAGTTTTCAGCTTGATCAAAAGACAGAGCAGGTAATCCACGAACAAGATTATATTTCACTAACTTTTTAATAGTGTGTGAACTAGCATGTCCTAGCTTTTTATGCCATAGCTATAAGGTATTTTCATTTGCAAGCAAGCATTTGCCTATTACTGATTTCATAGAGTTTGGTTTAAGGATATAAAGATTTCCAACTCTATTTCCTTCATAAATGACATTTGTAGTGTTTTCTATCAACAACTTGCAGTAGGTTTTGTTAAATAACACATCATAACCACTATCACATAGTTGACTTACGCTAATTAAGTTGTGATGCAATCCATCAACAAGTAGAACATTTTTGATTTCAAGATTTGTTCCAACATTACCTATTCCAACGATCTTGCCCTTACCATTGTCTCCAAAGGTGACCGTTCCACTTTTCTTTTCTTCAAAAGTTTGAAATGCGTTCTTGTTTCCGGTCATATGTTTGGAGCAGCCACTGTCAACTACCCATTCCTGCATTAGAATGTAGATTTTGGTACCCATGTGATGGTCCGATAAGGTTAGAAACTTTTTAATTGCTTATGTGTATAAAAGTTCTGATACAGAAAACCAGTCGGTCGACAATTGTTCGACCGATTTTTGTCTCGGTCGACAATTTGTCGATCGAGCAGGTTACTGTATCACAAGTAAAAACACGGAAAATTTCTCGGTTGACCAATTTTCGACCGAAATAGGTGCTGTAAATTTTTGATTTGTTAAAGACATCCAGTCGGTCGACAATACTTCGACCGACCCAGAGCTCGGTCGACAATCCTTCGAACGACAGAGTTTCTGTTTCAGCAATTGCAGAAAAATAGTAACAATAAGCATAGCACTTTTTGTTGAGATAAGACAATATAAATAGCAAAATTAAGCATTTGGTCATATCTCAACTACATTCAATTCTTCTAAGTTTGGGGTTTTGGGATCCAAACTAAATCGGACTCCTTAGTCTTGTAGGGGCATGAAAAACAATAATGTCCAAGACGTAAGCAGAAATGACAGGTAATAGAGTCAATTTCATTTCTCTTTCTAGTTATTGTGTTCTTGGGTACGAACATAGTTTGAGTCTTTTTGGGTTGGTTTTTCTTTGGAACAAATCCCAAACCTTTTCTTCCATTGAAAACATTTCCAACTTTCAATATGTTATCAAGAATATCTTTTCTCCTTAACTTATAAAGTTCTCTTTGTAACGTAGCAATGTCATTCATCTTCTTATGTATATCTTTTCTTGCTTGGTCTAAGTCAGAAGACAATGAATCTTTTTCTTTCACAATATTATCATAGTTCGAATGGTTGCACAAGATAGGTTGAGTTTGATAATCTTGTAGTTTAGCTAGCAAATCAGTCTTTTCTTTTGATAGAAGATCAACATTGGTTTCCAAATTGAGTAGCTTTCTAGTGCAATCATCTAAAGATGTTTTTAAAGATACATTTTCAAGATCAATGTTGTTCTTTTCACAAGAAAGTTCATCTAATTTAGCAATGAGCTCATTATTTGATTTTATAGCTTTCTTTAGTTTCTTCTTGGCATCAACATACTTATCATGAGTTTCTTGTAAACTAGTAATTAACTCTTCTTTAGGAAGATCAATAAGGCTTACCTCTTGAGAGTCTTCATTGTCTTCTCTTGCCATTAGACATTCCACATTTTCATCTCCACTTTCACTTTCACTCGTTTCATCCCATGCCGCTTTATAAGCTTTTTCTTTCTTCTTATGTGAGCTTTTCTTTCCCTTCTTAGCTTTGGGACATTCATTTTTGAAATGTCCTTTCTTTCCACATTCGAAGCACCTGGGAGTGGAAGAAGAACTAGAAATTTTATTAGATTTAAACCTTCTGTATTTCTTACCGTTGACTATCAATGCTTCTTCTCCTTCTTCTTCACTGGATTCCTCACTCTCTTGTGAGAGGGCTTTTGATGCTTTGAGTGCCACGTCTTTCTTTGGCCCACGTTGATGCTCATGTTCTCTTCTCTCTTCCTCTTCTAGGTCTGCCTCATGAGCTTCTAAGTTTCCGATGAGCTGCTCCATTTTGAGGCGAGTGAGGTCGTTTGCTTCTGCAATAGCTGTCACCTTTGGTTTGTACTTTGGAGGAAGAGATCGAAGTATTTTTGATACCTGATCTTCCTCAAGAATAGGTTTCCCTAAAGCACTCAAACCATTAACAATAGTAGAAAATTTTGAATACATTTCACTAATAGTTTCGTTTGGATCCATACGAAAATGTTCAAACTTGGTTTTCAGCAAACTAACTTTAGAGTTTTTAACTTGAACAGTACCCTCATATGTTATAGATAATCTATGCCAAATGTCATATGCGGTATCACAGTTTGATACTCTATTAAATTCACCTACTGAAATGGAACAATATAAAATGCTTACTGCCTTTGCATTCATTTGGGCCATTTTTACCGTATTAGCATCCCATACTGCGAAATCGTCTTGTGGGAGTGTGTATGGTGTAGATACCATTCTCCAAAGATCCCAGTTGATTCCTTGGAAGTAGAATTGCATCCTTCTCTTCCAGTATTGATAGTTTGTCCCGTCGAATGCCGGAGGTCTAGCAACGAGCGTTCCTTCAATGTTGAGGTGGTAGAGCACTCCATCACCCATTTCTTCAAGACCGTGTTAAGGTTCCTTGAAGCCCTGCTCTGATACCAATTGAAAACCTCTAGAGGGGGGGTGAATAGAGTTTTATAGAGATTTTAAAGTAATTTAAACTCAAACAACCAAAGTAAAGATTAAGAAGAGGAACACAGGTGTTTAGAGTGGTTCCACCTTAGCAAATACTAAGGAGTCATTCCACTACCCGGTTGCTTACCCAACCGGGATTTTGAAAGTACTAAATTTTATTACCTCTCAGGGATATTACATAAAATTTACAATACTTTCCAAACACCCTTTGGACAGCCTTCGCCTTGAAGTAGTCTTGCCAACCTTGAAGCAGCCTTCCTTGAAGTAACTTCAAGCTCCCCCTTGAAGTAGCCTTCCTCCCGAAGTAGCTTCCCGTCAAGACAGCCTTCTGAAGTAGTCCAAAGTTCCTCCTCTTCACCACGAAGAGCTTCACCCTCTCCAATCCGCAGCCTCCTACCTGGAGTAGCAAGGAGAGTACAAGTAATACTAGGAACAAGAAAGAAATAAGAGAAAATACAACTTATCCTTGAAGCTCAAGGCTTGATTTGCCTAGATCAAGCGTTTGGATTTTCCTAGCGAAGATGATGGACTTGTGATTGCTAGGGTTAGGAAAATCTAGCCTATAGGACGAGCTTGAGCAAAGAGGAAAGTGGCCAATTTATCACAATGCTCAATTCACAACAGATTGCACAAGAGGGCTCAAGTATTTTCTCAAGTATAGCAAGTGTATCAAGTGAATTCTAGTGTCCTATGGCTTGTCCTATTTATAGAAATGGCCTAAGTATGCTTAAGGACGTTCTAGATAACTTCTAGGGGTTTCTAAGTGCTTAACTAGCCGTTAGGTACAAGTTTGTTGCTTTTGCAATGGCTAATTACTTTACTCTGCAGTTTCTGTCAGAGATCGTCTCGGTCGAGAAATTGTCGACCGAGACACCTACTCGGTCGAAGCTTTGTCGACCGACATGCTCTCTGGATCAACGTCTATTTTCAACTGCCAACTAACTGGTCAGTTGTGTCTAACGGCTACTTTGGATCTTTCTCGGTCGAGGAGTTTGTCGACCGAGAGTGTCTCGGTCGAGGAGTTGGTCGACTGAGATAGATCCTATTTTAAGATTTCAAGTTAGGCATTAATTATGTGTGTGAGTGTGCATAGGTGATCCTATTGAATGGATGACTAAGGTGTTTAGCTAGGGAAAATCCAATGCTTGATTCACATGCGATTCTAAGTACTTGTACATTATATTTCTGTACAAGTTTTTACAATGATTACATTTGCATGAAAAATATAAATACTTCTTGATGAATTTCCCTTATAGTTTTGTCATCCTGCACACTCAAGTAGCTCGTCAGTTAAATAAGAATGAAATGTTTGTCATAATCAAAACAAAGGGATTTTATAGATGTCCATTTAGCCAACACAGATGTCGCCGAGTCCACGATGGACTCTTGATCGATGTTCAGCAATGACTCGCTCCACTAGCGAAGCATGCACGCCCTCCTCTCTGTCGAACCGTTAGATCGTGTTGCTGCCCACGATGGTCCATGATCTGACGGTTGCTGCTCGTCGTCTCCCTCCTTCTCTTCAAAAGACAACGCGGTGGCGCCGCGGAGGTTCTCTCACCGGAGAAACAACAATCACGAGAGGGAGAGGTCTGTATGGCTTGATAAGCGATCGTTCAGAACCGTGAAGGTTCAAAGAAGTGTTCGAGGGCCTATTTATAGGGTATGGAGGGTCTCCTCTAGGGTTTCCAACCCCACCGCCAAACCTTGTTCCAGCCCAATTGGGCGATTCGCCGATACGCGATAAAACTCAACAAATAGGGGTCTGGGAGATTCGTCTCCTTATCCCGGAAGTAATGGGACTCTCCCCACGAATGCACACACACTGAGACGATCGAAAAAATGAGGGGAAAATCCCCTATATCGCGCTACTGTCCGAGTCCCTTTGGGACTCTGGACGATGAACCCGGTCCGTTGGATTAGAATCCAACAGTCTCCATTATTCGCGTTCAAACCAAAAAGGGAACAAATTCCCAATTAATTGAATTATATTCCTAATTCAAAGGAAACTTGGAAAATTCATAACTCCCAAACGGTAGCTCCTTTTTACTTCAAATTTTGAGGAAAGTTCATTCATACCTTTATCTTTCATTATGAAAAAATTGAAGTTATTATCCAAAGGAAACGAGCCCTTTACTTCAGTTTCAAGTTATCCCTTATTTAATTGTATTTTCCACATATTCCTTATTTCCTTTGCCATTATCTAATTATCCTGAGTTCCTTGAACCCCAAGGAACCCTTATAACTCGGAATTCTATTTTGGGAAAATATCCTTCAGCCTAAAATCATTTCTATTTATTTTCCTCATATATTCCTTTATTAAATGGAATTCCTTTTTCATTTCTTTTTGTTTTTGTTTTAATCCTTCAATTGGGCTCAATGGCCGCAAAGGCCCAATAAGAAAACATACAAAAAATCCATTCAAACTAATTCATCACATCAACCAGGGATTTCATTTATCTTTAAAAAGAACATTCACAATTTCATTACATAATTTGGAAAAAATGAGGTTTTAACATCGTCACACCTTTCAATTCCAAGTTTGATCAGTGTTTGGACCTCCGACGAGCAGCCGAAGCCACAAGGCTTGCGGCAGCCCTCCCCCTCTCCTTGATTCGTCTCTGTTCAATTGCAAGATACCAACTGATTTGTCTCATCTCCCTCTTTCTTTTGAGTACTTAATCTTCGAGTTTCATTGTGAATCGTGTTTTGCCCAAATTTTTTGGATCTCAACCGAGCAGCTTGTCGAATCTCTTTGTCGCTTGAGTGGGGAAGATGACCTCACGTCATTTTACGCTTTTACCCTTACGCGTTCTTCCCCTTCGTCTCTGAACCTCGCCAAGGGTCTTCTTGTCTTTTGTTGGGCTTTGACCCGGCTGGCTCAGGCACCAGGTTGGCACGGGACCGCCCGCTCATTGGGCCAGGAAATGTGACGCGGGCACTGTTGCCCTCTCTCTGTTTGTGAGTGCGCTTGCCTATGTGGCGAGTTGTGGTTGGTTATCATCAAATAATTTGTATTAAATCATCTAGTGGTCAAAAATTAAAAATAAATAGTGTTTTGAAATCAGGAGAACGAGATCTATCCATTCAAAATGTTTTTTAGGGTTGATTCTAATGTTTGCAGAAACGTATTTTTAGAATGATTTAATTAACTAAAAATCACCAAAAATAAATTGAGAAATCCATATCTTCAAAATATACAATATTATATGTCATTTTGATCAGGAAACCATAACTAAGACGATGGTGATGTTTACAGAGTCTAATTTGAAGGTGTGTACAAAAAGTTAGTAATAATAGGGTTTTAAACCTTTAATAAGTATACTTAATTCTAATTCATAGATCTAATGATGATATTAGGAAAAGTGGCTTTTGATTTCGTGTGAAGGGTTGGAAAGTGGTTTCTAGAACTCTTGAGGCTAAGGTATGTGCATATACCCCGTTAAGTTGGGAAATTATTTATACCTTTACCTATGTTCCCTAATAAGGCTTAATCTGACCTAATTCATGATTCTTGAAACCTAATTCATTTATGCCTCAAAATTAGTTGTAGTATTATCTTGTTTGTGTTTTTATACCCCACTGCCTTGTTATATGAATCCTTTGAATAATCTTGCCATAAATCTTTTGATAGCATGTAGTTATATGTTCTATTTAATTGTAAAGTAGAGGTACTTATGTACAACCACCCACATAGGGCATGTATATAATCACCCTAGGGGAATCTTTATAATTCTCCCCATAATATTATAGGTGACTGGGAATGTCTTATTCTCCCCTTACCTAAGGTTATAGGTCCGATAGGTTCCTCGACCCTACTTAGTTAGGTAGACATATTAATTTACATGCAAATCCTTTATTTACTTTTGTTATTGGCAAGTTTCATTAATTAAATCCTCATACTCTTGATGTCTCATCTTTTGATGATCGCTAGACTATTTTACTTATTACATTTATCTTGTCACCTTTAGTATAGTTTAGTGACACATACTTTTTATTTTCCTTCCCGTTTTGCTGGGTGCTTTCCCAACCACCCAGATGTGGAGCAAGGTGATGGATATGGCATGAAGATCATAGCTTTGGCATGGACTTGGCTGATGGATCTGTTGCGTGGAGACAAAAGTGGAGTAGTTTAGACTTGCCTCTATCTAGATCCTAGTGTGTAAGATGATGTAACCCTAAAAGGGAGATATTTGATGTATTTTGTATAATATTTTATGAAATGGAATATAGTTAGAAATTTTTTTATTCCTCTACTTTCCAATGTGTTTTGTTTACCATAATTTAGTAGAGGGTTGGTTGATTCCCACTCTTTATAATGGACAACTCCTTCCTGTCCATTCTAGAAAGACAACATGAGTTCTAGTTGGTCCATGTGGACTTCTCTAGAGGCGAGGTGGCCTTTTCCCATCGCTAAGGAGGATGATGTCAACCAGCAGTTTGTGATGAGAGGAGCTACTGTAGATGAAAACGTTTGTATCTACTGTCCCTGGAGGAGCAGTTAGATGAGTCTCAATATTGTCCCTAGAGCAGTCAGACGAGTCCCAGTGCGACTAGGTGTTGCATAGAAACTGTCCAAGATAGAGTGCATCTACATCTAAAAAGATTATCACTAGACTTACTCTAGGACTAGGTATATCTTTGTGAAACTATCATTTCCATTTAATAGTTATTGATGCGATTTGCTGGTTAATGAGAATTTTTTTAGTAAATTTTCTATTCTTGTTGTCTATCTAATGTCATATTTCCCTACACCGAGCGCTTATGGCCCAGATCATCCCAACTTCCTCACATGTTCCCTCAGTCTCTCTCTTTCCCACTCTCTCTCACTCTCTTCTCCACTCAGGTTCTCTAGGACCAATGGCGCACACCAGCTCTTATATTGGGCCCACATCTCACACGCTCTCTCCTCCTTTTGTCTCTCATCTCTATCTTCCTTGTAGGCACCCCCAACAGCCAACAATGACGTGCCAACACATCACTTGGGCCCCACACCCATCTTGCCTCTCACTCTCTCTCACACTGTCTATGCTCCATGCTCATGTCATTCTGCAAATCAAGACTCACCACAAAACCTCAGGTTCGTGGGTTCATGCTTGTGCGACATCATCACTTCTAGGCCACTCACGGCTACACTGAGTCTCTCCGCACTGCAAATCACCGCCAAGACCTGCTCGAAGCTACCCCTAGATGCTAAGCACCTCACCCAATCTTTGGTTGCCACTAAAAGCCTCCCACACATGCCATCCACTGCTAGCTTAACCTAACGGGCTGAATCTGATGCAAATTAGGGTAATTACTCAATAATCCCTCTTCTATTGTGATAAACTTTAAATCTATGTAACTTATTGATTCCTAAACCAAAACTTATGATGTTACATACCATTTTGCTCAGAAAAATGCCAACTTTCATATGATGCTAATGTCTCTTGATAGTTTTGCATGAGTCACCCCTGATTTCACTAAAGATGATTCCTTTGTAATCTTTGAATTAGTAACCAACTTCAACCATGTACATTATATATTCTCAATGATCCCTAGATACCCCAATTTCCTAGATTAGTAATCATTGTTAACATTTATTTTTGTTTATGTTTTGGACCATCTAAATGCACCATAATGTTAATTTTGACCTATCACGACTAGATTTGCTCTAAAATGGCTCATTTATGTGTTTATTTGATGCAACTTGTTTATATATGAGGTTTCAGCCTAACTTATCATTATATCCTAATTGAACTTCAAAATTAGTAACCTAACTTGGGATTTCTACTCTTTTGAACCAAGATTCAGACACATAGTAAATAATTGAATTATAAGGTATCAAGTACTCATCTTTGATCTTAGAATGATCTAGTTCACCTAGTTTGTTCTACTTTGATTAAATTTGACTCTTATGAAAATGACATGATCTAAAGAGTTCACATCATCAGCCTTATCACCGTAGTAGCACAAGATACAAACTTTATAAATCCTATTCTCTTCTATGATCATAAGACTTGGATATATGATGGTAGTGCTTAAAATGGATCTTATGTGACTAATCATGATCTTGCATGTGGAAACATGATAATATCTAAATGACATGTTTACCTTACTTCTGAATCAGACCCTATATACATCTTGCAGTACTCATAATGTGTGTGGTTCACCTAGACCTAAGTTTTAGCTTTGATGCTTATGCTATATTGAATGAATACATGAATGTTTGAAAAGAAGGGGCTATACTTGAACTATTTGATACCTAGGTTTAGAATAACATACACATGATATGTTTCATGTTTATATTTCCAAGAACCTACTAATCTAAGATCCACTATTATGTGTTTTTTACATATTACATCCATGTTGGCTTGGTCCTTCCCTAGGAATATCTCTCATGAATCATAAGTTTAACTCTACTCATAAGGTATGCTTAATCTCTTAATCCCACTATGATACTAGCTTGTTTGTATGTAAGCTCGTATGAATTTTGATCTAGATAATTACTTGTTTGAGCTACTTGTTCCCTATGATTAGTATGTTTTTTTTGCATGAAATATGATGAACAAACCTCAAACATAATTGAACTTGTCCATTATACTATCCTTATGTGTGTGCCTATATTTTGTGGGTAAAGTCACAAGGTTGGGCGTTGACCGGCCTAAATTGCACATCCAAAAGGAACGGATTTGAAGTAGTCAGACTTTTAAATTACCCGACTCTTAGGCCCTCGCAATGATGACGGGGTCCGAAGTAGCAATCGGGGGCGAACCACAGGGACAAGGGTGGTAGTGCTAAGAACATGGAACCGAAACTCTACACTCCGATAAAAGAGAGATGAGGATAAAGTTCCCAAGGGAACAATAGGAGAAGATCGGTAAAATAAAAGAGAACTATCTCCAACTGGAGTTACAAGGAAAATTAAGGTTTTAGGTATTTATCAGTTTTTAGGGGTTTTGCGCAACAGAACTAGAGGAGATAATACCATTGCCTAAGTAAGGAACGAAGGAGGAAAACTTCAGTACAACAAGCGGCAGCAGGAACATCCAGTACCCCTTCTCTCAAAGAGGGTACCTCTAACTAAGCACCAACACCCTCTCTCAAGGTTGCTAGACTTGGGTTAGAGTGGAAAGATAACTGAATCAACCCCGATCCTGGGTACTCTCGTACTCCCTGATCGGACCAAACACTAGAGCTACAACACCTCTCTCGAGGGAGTGGCAATGGGAAACATGATGTGATAGCTAGTTAAAACATGATCCAAGCATAAAAGATAGAGTCCGGATGCTAAGAAAAGTAATCATCCAACAAAAAGGAACCAAACATAAAGTCAACAAATATTTAAAACTCCTCTAACTCCATTAGCATAATCATTATATAAAAGGGGTTTGGTTACATTGCGTAAATAAAGAAAGTAAATGACTGAAAAAGGGAAGATAAGTATCACCTCCTTGATTTAGGAGATCGACAAGCAGCAGTAGATCCCTAAGGTTCCTCTAGCCTAATACCAGACAGGAGCTCTGCCCGATATGCCTGTGTCGGGCGGCATCCCCTGTCGGGCGACACACCATGACGAGCAGACGTATCGATCAAAGCGCTCATGCCCGATACGGTCGTGTCGGGATTCCACCCTCTCGGGCGACACACCATAACGGTTGATTCGTATCGGGCTCGGTATCATGTCGGGCTAGAGACCACTTAGAGTATCGGGTTCCTCATATCGGGTGGCCTTTTTGGTTGATATTGGGCTGCTGCGGCGACCGAGACGGATTCTAAGTGAACCATTCCCTCCCTCTCAGGTCGGGAAACTGCTCACCTAGTATCGCCCGGTACGCCTCTGGGACGTGACACACTAGCTCCAGGTGCTTTCCAAAGTTAGCTTTCATGATATTCTGACCCGTCCCATCGAGGTCCTGTAGCTACTATTTATAGGCAGCGGTTGGAAGAAGTTGTGGTTCTCTGGGTGCCACGTGTCCTCCATCAGCTGTATTAGCATGGCTTCAGGGATGCTCGATGTGCGTGTTGCCCGAAACAGCCGGTGTCGGGCAGCAAGCATGTCGGGTATCGTCACGGGTGGGCGCCTGCCGGTGGGTGGCTTGTATCGCGCGACACACTTCATTAGGGGAGTAGTGGTGGAGGATACAGCTCCCTGTCGGGTAAGCGGTGTACCGCCCGTCAGAGTCTTCTTGTGCGACACACCTGTGTCATGCAACATCTGTATGAGGCTATTATATGATGGGTAGTAAGTGTGTCGGCCGACTGGCCGATGCAGGTTAAACACGTTCATGGGACGGGACGAGCTTTTTAATGATTTTGAGTGGAAAAGCGAGAAAACTCTACAAAAGGTGATAAAATTGAGTTAAGAGCGTAGCGTGGTCTGTTTATTCAGAAACATGACAAAAAGTAGAGGAAAACAGTTAAAAAGGGAAGTTTTGACAACTAAATATGGGCCATAAATATCACAAAATTTAGTGTTATCAACTCCCCCAAACTTAGCATTTTGATTGTCCTCAATCAATTTTTTTAAAACTTTGTTTGTGATGCTTCTTCTTAACTGGTATAGTTTCCAGACAAAGGGTTTGAGCAAGTATTGAGATGACATGAAGAGAATATTGCTCGACCACAAACAACAGACTTTACATTTCCCGCCTTATTTAAGCAAAAATTTTCTCCACAGCTTCGGCGAGACTTGGGTGCATGATTTCGAAGTTAGCTTTCACACCAAACAACTTTTTGGAACAAAAAGTTGTGTGTTTGGGTAGGCTTAAGGATTTTTGGGTTTTTCTTGTTTCCCATCAGTCCATCCAGGTACAGGTCCGTTAGTAGGCGAGTGGTCCCTGTAGTCCAAGCCAATTGGCTTTAGAGCAGTGATTTTACATCCTACGTACCACTGCCCCGAATCTACCATGCCTAAAGATGGGTACTTTTGGAAAACAAGTTTGTGTATATCTCTTTTTTTTCAGTTGGCACAACTCTCATTCTTTTATTCATTCTCATAAGGCTATTCTCTCTTTTTGGGATTTTGTTGGGTAAGGGAAAACAAGGGAATTTTTTGTTGTTTGGGCAGTTTTTTCCCTCTGCATACATGTCTCTTAACTGTCGTGAGATTATTTTTTGAATTTTTTGGCGTGGAAAGTCATAGTCTTTTGTTGTTTAAGGCTGCATTTTCAAAAAGACATAACAAATACTGTACCTCTTTGGACACAGAGAAAACAACTGGCAAGAAGTTGTATCAGGTTTTTACTATAAATTGTCTTTGTACATATGTATAGAGACAAAATAAGCAAAATTTTTGTATGAGGCATGTATATGTACATGAACACATGTTATAGAAAAAGAACATAAAGAACAAAAGGGGTGAAGTTCAAAGGGATTTTAGTACCTCCCTCACTAGTACATAGAATCCCCCCCAAGCTTACTCCACACTTTGTCCCAGAGTTGTGAAGTAGATAAGGTAGGGTAATGTTAACTCAATGAGGGTTAGCTGGTGAGTGTGCCTTTTCCAGATAGAAGCTCCCACACATATTATCCACGTTTGCTATGGTAGTCGATGTGGTAGAGCTGGTCAGGCGTCTCTTGATTTGATATCCATTCCAGCATGAAGATGTCCCAGTCGTTGGATAAAGGAATTTGTAGTGGACTGCGGTGGCAGAACTAAACCTCGTGCCATTTGCTAACTGCTGTCTCCAGGAATGGTTGTATCAGCACCGCCACCTCCTTGTAGTATTTTCATACTAAGCGCTCGAGGGATGTCAACATTGTCGATGTACACTGCACTAGATGATCTTTTTTGCTATCCGAGCTGTTGTAGAAGATTCCTGCTCGTTGGTGAGTGTACATTGTCAGGAGCGTCCAGTGGTTGTAGTGCAGAATCGACAGGAAGATGATGTGTGGAATCCTACTACGTAATTATACCAGAAAAGATTGCTTCGCTCCTGTCTCGTCGGAAAGGCAGATGTCGTTGAACAACATTGGATGGGCTATGTATGCATGTTCAAAATTCTTTTTTAGTATCTGGATATAGGCGGCCACCACGGATATCACCAAACATCCTTCTTCTTTTACCATGTCCCTTAAGTCGTCAACTGGGACTATGACACTGCCTGCCTTGTAGATGACGTCTACGGGGGTAGAGTCAGCTAGCTTTAGAAGACCTTCATTCACCCGCTCCTGCGTGAGTGTAGAGCACGAGAAATGGTCAAAGTTGTTGATCATTTCTTCTGATGTTTCAGGCGAAGCGGGGTCTTCGATTCCGTGTACTTCCCGTAGGATTTCTATAAGGACCCTGACCTGCGTTTAGGGTTTACCCTATTTGTTTTTCTTAACATTGATGGTTTGATGCTTGCTAATCACCTCTAAGTGGTGATTAGGGTTTGGTTGTGCTTTGTTGAGAGTTCGAGGGGATAGTGGCAAATAACCCAAGTCTAGGGTTTTGTGTGCAAGTTTTCCATCTTGTGAGATGTTTCCCTCTCTTTGCTTCCTCTAGGGTTGAGAGGAAGTCTTGGGCTTGTTGTTTGGGTCTCTTGGGACTTGGTTGAGCTTGTTTGGGCCTTGAGATGCCTTGTTTGGGCTTGCTTGAGCCTTGTGTCGGCCAAGTGAAGCTTGTGTCGCCCAAGGTGTGTGTGTGTCGCCCAGGTGCCTTGGTGTGTCGCCCAGTTGAGTTGCTGCTTGTGTCACCCCTGTTGCTTGGTCTTGGTTGGCGGACACTTGGCGCATATCTTGGACAAGTGTCTCTTGGTGTGCTAGTGTGTTGGCTTGAACCCTAGGACAAGTGTCCCTTGGGTGGACGACACTTAGCATGGATCTACCTTGGTTTCTCCTCCCCTTCTTTCTATATATGTGGCTCTTTCCCTTGCCTTAGTTTCCTTTGCTCTTTTGGTCTCTCCTCCACCTTGAGTGCACGAAACTCCTCCCTCTCTTTCTTGTGTCGGCCGAGACACTCTCCTGGAGTTACAGTGGTGGCCGATACCCTCTCTTGGATCATCTTTGGTGGATGACATCCCTTGGAGCTTGAAGTGCATCTTCTTCCTTGGAGCTTGGAGCTTAAGGCGGGTTGCATAGCTTCTAACCCTAACTCCTTTACCTCTAGCTATGATCTTGTTGCATGTTAGTAGTTTAGCTTAGTTCTTTGCTTTTGTACCTTGCTTATGTACCTTTGGTGGCCGATCCCCCTCTAGGGTTTAGGGTTCCTTTGTGCACCTTGCTTTCTAGGGTTTGAGTATCCTTAAGTTGGAGGTTGAAGATGACCCTTGTTGGGCGACATCCTCTCTTACCTTGATGATGGGCGATATCCTCCCTTGGGTTGGGTGTGTTGGGCGACACCCTTATTCTTGTGATGGGCGACATAGTGATGTTCTTTGTGTTGGTCGACATGGTAACCATGTTGGGCGACATGGTCCTTGTGATAAGCAACACCCTTGTTCTTGAGTTGGGCGAGACCCTCCCTTGTCTTGGTGTTGGGCGAGATGGGTACCTTGTGTTCGGCGACATGGTGAGTGCTCTTGTGTTGGGCGATAAGTCAAGCTAGTGAGGAGTTGGCCGATATGGTTGAGTTGGTCGATATGGTTGAGTTGGCCGTTGGATGTTGTTGGGAGATACATCTTGAGGTGTTGGCCGATAGCCATGGTGACCGATAGGCCATGCATGCCATGGTGGCCGATAACCATGCTGGCCGACACCCATGATGGCCGATAGCCAAGGTGGGTGATAGCCTAGGTTGAGTGTATGTCGATCGATAGGCCATGATAGGTGTAGTGAGGGTTGATAAAAGTTATGGTGAGAGTCTTGTAATCCTATAGTAATGGTTCTTTGTGATGAGGAAGTGGTTAGCTATGCACCAATAAATGATGGTGGTGTCTTGTTAGTAACAACAACAATGAGTATGATGCCTTGCAATAATAACAGTACTAATACTAGTAATGATGCCAATACTAATAATGGGGGTAATGATGATAATGGCAGTAGTGATGATAATGAGGAAGGTAATGGTAATAAGATGCATGATGTGATCCTTATGCTTATTTGTTAATAATAAAGAAGATGATCGTAATAATGTTGATCATAATAATGATGGCAATAATGATAGCAATGATATGCATGAAGTAATCCTCGTACTTAATTGTTAAATGAGAATGGTGATAGTTACACTAGTAGCTTGCATAATGATAATAATGATAATAATGATGATAGTGACATAATGGTAGTGGTAACAATAGTACTTGATATGTATGTTTGGACACCTTGATTACTTGTATAATCTTGAGATAAGAGTAAGCATGTATATGGCTTGTTAATAATGTGACTTGATTACCAAATAGGGTAAGAATGATAAGTAGAGTATCTTGAATGGCATTTCATGATAGTAGCATATTCCTTATGATTGAAGCTATAATTATTGAGTATCCTAACCATGCAGGTGATGATTAGCCATGAAAGGGCTATGAGACACATGTGATGAGTAACATCACTTGGTAATTACTCTAATTAATGAGATAATATGCATAATGTGTTAAGTTCCATGATGATGATGTGAGCCTTGAGAGGCATTGACAGTACATAAAGGGATTGAGATCCCATGGTATGTGATGATCCTCGAGAGGGATCTGGATGGTTGGCAAGAGGCCAAGTGGTAACATGTGATGTTGGATCCTTGTGATGGATCAAGTTGATGTGATTAAATAATAGTATAATGTTTTTTACTTTCCGTTATATCTTGCATGTTATACAACTTGGTTGAATCATGCAATTCATCTAAAATATACTAATTAATCACAGTGAAATATATCATGTAGTTTGCCCTGGCCATAGATCCATCATCGTCAGGACTTGGTGATGGTGAAACAGGTTCCCCTACGGGTTAACCTGGAAGCGCATATTGTTGAATATGTGTAGGTTGATCCTAGCCTGAAAATGAGGAGGTAAGAGTGTAACTTCGGTTACAGACTCAGATATGTATAAAGAGCATGGTGAACAGTCCCATGGCTCAGGATATGTGATGTGTGAGCATGAATGCGTTCATGGCTCTGAGCACGGTGAATAGGCCCGTGGCTCAGTTTTACTAGAGTCGAGACCTGTACCAAGGAGGGCTAGAGTGAGGGTAGCCTATGGAGCTGACCCTGTGGCTTAGACCACTTCAGCATGAGACTGCGGTCCTGCTTGTGTTGTACTCGTGTACTGACCACGAGGTGGGAGGTCGTCGAGTCTGGCTCTTCCGTTGACCTTGTATGGCACCGGCTTGGGTTTCATAACTGAAGGTTGGATTTGAACGGTACGGTTAAAATCCTTAGGGCATAATAATACGTAATACAGTCGTTTAGTACTTATTGCTTAGGATAAACACGAAACATTGGTTGAGGCCTTGTTTGTGTAATATCTTTGTTATATCTTGCAGGTTATGTGATAATATGTCTGATCTTGATAAGCAGGTTATGTGACCTTATATCTTGTTCTGATAATCATGTTACATAGGGATACATCTTATCTTGCTAATCATATTCCTTGAGATATATCTGGTTATATGCTTTTGTATAGGTGGGTAAGCTTGTCGGTAAGAATAATCTGTTTTATATAGACTGCTCTTGTTATACCTGTTATTAGATATCTGCTATTATAATCTATCTTGCTGAGGTTCTGTAGTTGCGGTGGGGAGTTATGTTTCCCACTGGGACAATTGTTCAATTGTCTCACTCCGCTGGTTTACACCCTTTTTAGGTGGTCGAGGTAGACGTGGTCGTGGTCATGGTGTTGCAGACGAGCAGCTTGAGGAGCAGTAGAAGGCAAGCAATGGACATGTTGCTGTTTTGGATGTTTTGTAGTAGAGTCTAGAGTCATCCATGTACTCTCAGGTCCTTGGCAGTGTTTTGACGTTGTTTCTCGATGATCGATCGATGATGTTTGTATATCCTGCTGTTGGCCGGATGTGGGCCTTTATGTATATGAATAGGTGGTGAACTCATGTGATGGATGAACAGCTGTTCTTGAGATGTGGACACGTATCAGATCTCGTGTATGTGTATATATATGACATGTTTCTGTGCAGGATGAGGACTGGAAAGTAATAGTTTCACAGTTTATTTGTTTTCCGCAATCGGTTTTAATTAACCCGTGTTTTCATAATCTGTGGTTATGGTGATTTCCGCACATTTTTGTGTAACACCTCGTTATCTGTATGATAATGGGATGTGTTGCCACAAGTTTTGGTATGAGAGCTTTAGGTTCGCTGAGTCTACATGGATCTAGGACTAGGTTGAGTCTCTTCTTATGTGTTTTCCAGGTTTTCTTACAAAATCTTCTGCCCTCAGTGGAAGAAAAGTCAAGATGTCTGGAAACCATGAAGAACATGCTCCTGAGCATAGTGATGCTGCATCGGTTGATGGAGCAGATGGACATGCACATGAAGATCGGGTGCCTGAGGTTCCCCAATTTAACCCAGCCATATTTGGACATCCTACTTACCAACAACTTATGGGGCAGTTAATGGCTATGATGAATCTCATGGTTGAGCGATTACCAGTGCGTCCTCCGCAAGCACAGGTTCCCCATGGAGAAGCATCGGGTATTGGGAAGACCTTTGAGCGGCTTCACCAAGTTGGAGCTTCGGATTATGCTAGAACGGCTGATCCAGCGGATGTAGATCTGTGGCTGACAAGTCTCGAGAAGGCTTTCCAGATTCTTGACATCCCTGAAGCAGACAAGGTAAAGCATGCTGTCTACCTTCTGAAGGGTAGTGGTGGTCACTGGTGGACCATCAAAGAAGAGAAGCGGCCTGGTGAGGTGATCTGTTGGGAAGTGTTCCGATGCAAGTTCGTCGCCAGGTACTTCCCAAAGACGTATCTGGATGAGAAGGTGAGTCAGTTCGAGAACCTGAGGCAAGGAACGATGAACATCACCGAGTATGAAGCCAAGTTTATGGATCTGTTGAGGTTCTGTCCTCACATGGCGGCAACAGATGACGAACGGATCAGACATTTCGAGAAGGGTTTGAGTGCTGAGTTGAAGACCCCTGTGTCTGCGTTGGAAAACTGAGAGTGGTTTGTTACGTTCATGGAATCTGTTCGGCGGATCGAGAGGACAGTACGGGAGAAAAGAGAGTCTATGTCTCTTAAAATACCTACTCAGTTTCAAGGACGGAGGTTTGGTGGCTTTAAGAAGCCCAGGTTTTCAGCACCGTCAGTGATGAGAAGTGCTGGTGTACCCTCTGAGTGGTCTCTGAGTAAGGGAAGAGGTTATGTTTCTTCACCGTCTAAGGTGCACAGTTCAACTTCACTGGCAGTGATAGGGCCAGCTAGGCCACGGTTTGAGGACAAGTCATGTCATCGTTGTGGACAAGTCGGGCATTTCAGGCTTAATTGCCCGAATAGAGATGTAAAAGTGACGCAATAGCCGAGATAGAGTTTCCAGAGGTCAGAGAGGCCATAGGCCAGTGGTAGCAGAGGTCGAGGACGTGGTCATGCGTCTTAGGCTGGATCGTCTACTCAAGGAAGCAGAGGTCGTGGACCGCAAGCAACAGCTCGATTCTATGCCATGAATCATCCGGAGGCGATAGTCAACCCGCGAGTGGTGACAGGTCAGATGGAGTTATTTCGTTCTGGTATGTCTTCTTCTTGCTTTATATCTGTTCTGGTTGACCCGGGTGCTATACACTCTTTTATCACCTATAGTATGCTCGAAACCTGTCGTTTACATGTTAGTTGTAAGAAGGATAGCTTGTTGTTAGAAACCCCTCTTGATGGTTCCTCTTTGCTTCGAGAAGAGTGTTTATCTTGTGTTTTGTCTTTTTCGGGACACCGCATTCAAGTGGATCTTATACCACTTGATATGCATGGTTTCGATGTTATCCTTGGGATGGATACCTTAGAGAAGTATAAGGTTGTCTTGGACTGTGGTTCCAAGCAGGCAGTGTTCGATGTTGCTGGAGAGTGGTGGATTTTCCAGGGAGATAGGAAGATTCTTCCGACGTGTTTGGTATCAGCTATGGTGGAATATAAGTTGTTACGACAAGGATGTGAGGCGTTCCTAGCTCATGTGGTGGATACCGTTATGGTTACCAAGGCGAAAGGTCCTAGTCTTGAGGAGGTGTCCGTGGTTCGAGAGTCTGCAGACGTGTTTCCTGAGGAGTTTCCTGGTGTTCCTCCACCCCGAGAGATTGATTTCGAGATCAATCTGGTTCCAGGGACACAGCCAGTTGCACAGTCACCATATAGGATGACTCCAGCAGAGATGGCAGAGTTGAAGAAGCAGTTGCAAGAGTTGTTGGAGAAAGGTTTTATCCGACCGAGTACGTGGTCGTGGGGTGCTCCCGTGTTGTTTGTTAAGAAGAAGGATGGTTCGATGCGGTTGTGTATAGATTACCAGTAGTTGAACAAGGTCACGATCAAGAACAAGTACCCATTGCCGAGGATAGATGATATGTTCAATCAGTTGCATGGTGCTACAGTGTTCTGAAAGATTGATCTACGGTCTAGATACCATCAATTGAGGATAAAGGAAGATGACATACCAAATTCAGCTTTCCAGATGAGGTATGGTCATTTCGAGTTTGTGGTTATGCCGTTTGGGTTAACCAATGCACCTGCTGCTTTCATGGATATGATGAACAAAGTGTTCTGTCCATTCTTAGATCAGTTTGTTGTAGTCTTTATAGATGACATCTTGATCTATAGTCGGGACATGCTAGAGCATGAACAACATCTTCATCAAGCGTTGACTCTTCTTCGTCGACATCAGTTGTATGCCAAGTTCAGTAAGTGCGAGTTCTGGTTGGAAGAAGTGACTTTCTTGAGTCATGTGATATCTGCAGAAGGAGTCAAAGTAGATCCGAAGAAGGTGGAATCTGTTACGGATTGGGAACAACTGAAGATGCCGACAGAAGTTTGTAGTTTCCTTGGATTAGCAGGATACTACCGGAGGTTTATCAAAGACTTCAGTGTGATCGCTTTGTCGATGACGAAGTTGACCAGGAAGGACGTACCTTTTGTTTGGGATGATCGATTTCAGCAAGCCTTCTAGAGTTTGAAGGAGAAGCTGACCAATGTTCCAGTGTTGATCTTGCCAGAGCCTGGGAAAGGCTATGTTGTTTTCTGTGATGCTTCCAAGAAAGGTTTAGGTTGTGTGTTGATGCAGGAAGATCATGTGGTTTCTTTTGCCTCACGACAGCTCAAGAAACATGAGGAGAACTATCTGAATCATGACCTAGAGTTAGCGGCAGTGGTTCATGCGTTAAAGATTTGGAGACACTATCTGTATGGGGAAGTATGTCAGATCTTTACGGACCATAAGAATCTGAAGTACATCTTTACACAGCAAGAGTTGAACATGCGACAGCGACGATGGATGGAGTTGATCAATGATTATGACTACACGATCAAGTATCATCCTGGTAAGGTGAACGTGGTAGCTGATGCGCTTAGCAGAAAGTCTTCTTCTCTTTCTTCAAAGAAGGCACAATTGAGTTCTCTGGTATGTCATAGGTGAGATATGTTTGTTTCTCTGCGACAGATGAATGTATAGATGGAAGTTTCTTTGTTGTCTGGTCTTTTCGCACAGATGCAAGTTAAGCCTACGTTGAGACAGCAGATCAAGGATGCATAACAAATAGATGATGCGGTACAGTTGATCAGATCAGAGTTCGGCAGCGACAACTGTGATGGGTTTCATGAGTCCGAGGATGGACTAGTTTGCTATCGTGATAGGATGGTGGTTCCAGATGCTGATGATCTGAGGAAGTTGGTGCTTGAAGAAGCACATACGTCGATGTATGCGATGCATTTAGGTGTCACCAAGATGTACCATAGTCTGAAGGACTTGTATTGGTGGCCCGGTTTGAAAAGAGATGTAGCTGAGTTCGTGGCAAGATGTGCGGTGTGTCAACAACTGAAGGCTGAACATTAGAAGCCGGCAGGTACGTTGCAACCTTTGTCGATACCGCAGTGGAAATGGGATTATATAACCATGGATTTCATAGTTGGTCTACCCCGAACAACTAGGAATCATGATTCCATTTGGGTGATAGTGGACAGATTGACTAAGTCTGCTCATTTTCTACCAGTGAAGACGGCGTATACAGCAGAGAAACTAGCTTGAGTATATGTGGATGAGATAGTACGTTTGCATGGAGTGCCAGCAACGATATTTTCTGACAGAGGTCCTCAGTTTATGAGTCGTTTTTGGGAACAGTTGCACAAGGCGTTGGGAATGCAATTGAGGTTCAGTACAACTTTTCACCCACAGACAGATGGACAGTCTGAGAGGACTATTAAAATTTTGGAAGATCTTCTTCGAGCTTGTGTTTTGTAGTTTCTAGGCAACTGGGATGTACATCTGAGTTTGATAGAGTTTGCCTACAACAACAGTAATCAATGGAGTATCAACATGGCACCTTATGAAGCTTTGTATGGAAGGAAGTGTAGATCTCTGTTGTGTTGGTATGAGTCTGGTGAGTATCAGCTTTTGGGTCCTGAGTTAGTACAGTAGATGATAGAAAAGATCAAGGTGATACAACAACAGTTGAAAGTGGCACAGGACATGCAGAGGTCTTATGCAGACAATCGCCGACGACCTTTGGAATTACAGGTAGGAGACAAAGTGTATCTCAAAGTCTCACCGTGGAAAGGTGTGCTAAGGTTTGGACGGAAGGGTAAGTTAGCTCCTAGGTATATGGGGCCTTATCCAGTGATAGCACGTGTTGGAAAGGTAGCTTACGAGTTAGATTTGCCTCTAGAGTTGCACAGGTTGCATCCAGTGTTTCATGTCAGCATGTTGAAGAAAAGTCATCCGGATTTAGGTACAGTGATACAGCCAGTTGAGGTTGAGCTTGAAGCAGATGTGACCTACGAGGAAGGTCCTGTGGTGATCCTTGATAGAAGGATCAAGAAGCTGAAGAGGAAGGACTTGGTTCTTGTGAAGGTTCTTTGGCAGCATCGTGGCATCGAGGAATCCACGTGGGAGCTTGAGGAAGAGATGAGGAGGAAGTATCCCTCGCTTTTCTCTTCGGATTTCGGGGGTGAAATCCCTTAAAGGGGGTTAGCTTGTAAGGAACCCGACCTGCGTTTAGGGTTTACCCTGTTTGTTTTCCGTAACCTTGATGGTTTGATGCTTGCTAATCACCTCTAAGTGGTGATTAGGGTTTGGTTGTGCTTTGTTGAGAGTTCGAGGGGCTTCTTGCAAATAACCCAAGTCTAGGGTTTTGTGTGCAAGTTTGGCATCTTGTGAGATGTTTCCCTCTCTCTGCTTCCTCTAGGGTTGAGAGGAAGGCTTGGGCTTGTTGTTTGGGTCTCTTGGGCCTTGGTTGAGCTTGTTTGGGCCTTGAGATGCCTTGTTAGGGCTTGCTTGAGCCTTGTGTCAGCCAAGTGAAGCTTGTGTCGCCCAAGGTGTGTGTGTGTGTCACCCAGGTGCCTTAGTGTGTCGCCCAGTTGAGTTGCTGCTTGTGTCGCCCATGTTTCTTGGTCTTGGTTGGCGGACACTTGGCGCATATCTTGGATAAGTGTCTCTTGGTGTGCTAGTGTGTTGGCTTGAACCCTAGGACAAGTGTCCCTTGGGTGGATGACACTTAGCATGGATCTACCTTGGTTTCTCCTCCCCTTCTTTCTATATATGTGGCTCTTTCCCTTGCCTTAGTTTCCTTTGCTCTTTTGGTCTCTCCTCCACCTTGAGTGCACGACACTCCTCCCTCTCTTGCTTGTGTCGGCTGAGACACTCTCCTGGAGTTGCAGTGGTGGCCGATACCCTCTCTTGGATCAGCTTTGGGGGACGAAATCCCTTGGAGTTTGAAGTGCATCTTGTCCCTTGGAGCTTGGAGCTTAAGGCGGGGTGCATAGCTTCTAACCCTAACTCCTTTACCTCTAGCTATGATCTTGTTGCATGTTAGTAGTATAGCTTAGTTCTTTGCTTTTGTACCTTGCATATGTACCTTTGGTGGCTGATCCCCCTCTAGGGTTTAGGGTTCCTTTGTGCACCTTGCTTTGTAGGGTTTCAGTATCCTTAAGTTGGAGGTTGAAGATGACCCTTGTTGGGCGACATCCTCTCTTACCTTGATGATGGGCGATATCCTCCCTTGGGTTGGGTGTGTTGGGCGACACCCTTGTGCTTGTGATGGGCGACATAGTGGTGTTCTTTGTGTTGGTGGACATGGTGACCATGTTGGGCGACATGGTCCTTGTGATAAGCAACACCCTTGTTCTTGAGTTGGGCGAGACCCTCCCTTGTCTTGGTGCGTGCTCTTGTGTTGGGTGATAGGTCAAGCTAGTGAGGAGTTGTCCGATATGGTTGAGTTGGTCGATATGGTTGAGTTGGCCGTTGGATGTTGTTGGGCGATACATCTTGAGGCGTTGTCCGATAGCCATGGTGACCGATAGGCCATGCATGCCATGGTGGCCGATAACCATGCTGGCCGACACCCATGATGGCCGATAGCCAAGGTGGGTGATAGCCTAGGTTGACTGTGTGTCGGCCGATAGGCCATGATAGGTGTAGTGAGGGCTGATAAAAGTTATGGTGAGAGTCTTGTAATCCTATAGTAATGGTCCTTTGTGACAAGGAAGTGGTTAGCTATGCACCAATAAATGATGGTGGTGTCTTGTTAGTAACAACAACAATGAGTATGATGCCTTACAATAATAACAGTACTAATACTAGTAATGATGCCAATACTAATAATGGTGGTAGTGATGATAATGGCAGTAGTGATGATAATGAGGAAGGTAATGGTAATAAGATGCATGATGTGATCCTTATGCTTATTTGTTAATAATTAAGAAGATGATCGTAATAATGTTGATCATAATAATGATGGCAATAATGATAGCAATGATATGCATGAAGTAATCCTCGTACTTAATTGTTTAATGAGAATGGTGATAGTTACACTAGTAGCTTGCATAATGATAATGATAATAATGATGATAGTGACATAATGGTAGTGGTAACAATAGTACTTGTTCTGTATGTTTGGACACCTTGATTACTTGTATAATCTTGAGATAAGAGTAAGCATGTATATGGCTTGTTAATAATGTGACTTGATTACCAAATAGGGTAAGAATGATAAGTAGAGTATCTTGAATGACATTTCATGATAGTAGCATATTCCTTATGATTGAAGCTATAATTATTGAGTATCCTAACCATTCATGTGATGATTAGCCATGAAAGGGCTATGAGACACATGTGATGAGTAACATCACTTGGTAATTACTCTGATTAATGAGATAATATGCATAATGTGTTAAGTTCCATGATGATGATGTGAGCCTTGAGAGGCATTGACAGTACATGATAAGGGATTGAGATCCCATGGTATGTGATGATCCTCAAGATGGATCTGGATGGTTGGCAAGAGGCCAAGTGGTAACATGTGATGTTGGATCCTTGTGATGGATCAGGTTGATGTGATTAAATAATAGTATAATGTTGTTTACTTTCCGTTATATCTTGCATGTTATACAACTTGGTTGAATCCTGCAATCCATCTAAAAGATACTAATTAATCACAGTGAAATATATCATGTAGTTTTCCCTAGCCATAGATCCATCATCGTCAGGACTTGGTGATGGTGAAACAGGTTCCCCTACGGGTTAACCTGGAAGCACATATTGTTGAATATGTGTAGGTTGATCCTAGCCTGAAAATGAGGAGGTAAGAGTGTAACTTCGGTTACAGATTCAGATATGTATAAAGAGCATGGTTAATAGGCCCATGGCTCAGGATATGTGATGTGTGAGCATGAATGCGTTCATGGCTCAGAGCACGGTGAATAGGCCCGTGGCTCAGTTTTACTAGCGCCGAGACCTGTACCAAGGTGGGCTAGAGTGAGCGTAGCCTATGGAGCTGACCCTGTGGCTTAGACCACTTCAACATGAGACTGCGGTCCTGCTTGTGTTGTACTCGTGTACTGACCACGAGGTGGGAGGCCGTGGAGTCCGGCTCTTCCATTGACCTTGTATGACACCGGTTTGCGCTTCGTAACCGAAGGTTGGATTTGAACGGTATGGTTCAAATCCCTAGGGCATAATAATACGTAATACAGCCGTTTAGTACTTATTGCTTAGGATAAACACGAAACATTGGTTGAGGCCTTGTTTGTGTAATATCTTTGTTATATCTTGCAGGTTATGTGATAATATGTTTGATCTTGATAAGAAGGTTATGTGACCTTATATCTTGTTCTGATAATCATGTTACATAGGGATACATCTTATCTTGCTAATCATATTCCTTGAGATATATCTGGTGATATGCTTTTGTATAGCGGGTAAGCTTGTCGGTAAGAATAATCTGTTTTATATAGACTGCTCTTGTTATACATGTTATTAGATATCTGCTGTTATAATCTATCTTGCTGAGGTTCTGTAGTTGCAGTGGGGAGTTATGTTTCCCGCTGGGACAATTGTTCAATTGTCTCACTCCGCTAGTTTACACCCTTTTTAGGTGGTCTAGGTAGACTTAGTCGTGGTCGTGGTGTTGCAGACGAGCAGCTTGAGGAGCAGTAGAAGGCAAGCCATGGACATGCTGCTGTTTTGGATGTTTTGTAGTAGAGTCTACAATCATCAATGTACTCTTTGGTCCTTGGCAGTGTTTTGACATTATTTCACGATGATCGATCGATGATGTTTGTATATCCTGTTGTTGACCGGATGGGGGCCTTTATGTATATGAACAGGTGGTGAACTCATGTGATGGATGAATAGCTGTTCTTGAGCTGTGGACACGTATCAGATCTCGTGTATGTGTATATATATGACATGTTTCTGTGCAGGATGAGGACTGGAAAGTAATAGTTTCACAGTTTATCTATTTTCCACAATCGGTTTTAATTAACCCGTGTTTTCATAATCTGTGGTTATGGTGATTTCCGCACGTTTTCACGTAACACCTCGTATCTGTATGATAATGGGTTGTGTTGCCACAATTTCTAACTGCTTGCCTGCCCTGTAGACGTTTGTTTCTATCTCAGCTTCTTTCTTTGGGGTGTTGCTGGGTTGGGAAGATTTGTCTGCTTGGTCACTATTTAGTAGCTTGTCTGGTACCCCTGCATCTTGGAAGTAGCGCTTGTCTTTGATCAGCAACAGAGAATAGGTGCTCCTGAGTTGGAAGAAGTCTTGGCCCTGGAGGTGCCTTATATTTCCAAATATGTTGAGCGGCTCCATGTCACACAAGACAACAAGTGCGTTATTCCCACTTCTTGATTCTTCTTGGACGGGGAAGTCTCTGATAGAGAAGAAGTTCCAAACGCCGCTATGACATTGGACTCCTTGCTTGATGGCTCGGGGAAGACGCAGTGGCAGAAGCATGAGATGTTTATCCTCCGGGTGACTGAAAATAAGTCTTGAGCGTGGCACCTTCTCATTGCAACAGCTAAATAGCTAAACATCATGGATCCGTAGGTCTGCCACACATAGGAACCAGTTGTTACGGTGCTTGTATGGGGCCAACACGAGGTTCGTGTTGTGTTCTTCAATATGTCACAGCATGTTGGCCACCGCAACGGAGTCTGATACTCCCATCATCAATCTTCTCGCCAAGGTCAGGGTGATGTTGTATATCATTTGCCAACCTATCTTGGTGCTGACATTCTTGATGATTGCACCCTCCAGGACCCTGAACAGATTTTTTCCGACGACGGCTGGGGAGAGGAATAGGCTTCTAAGTGTTCCCCATTGTACTGAAAAGTGGTCGTCACTCTAGATTACTTCTTCTTCGTCAGCCTGCGACCTCAGGACCTTATTTATCAGCTTCTGATCCCTGATCGTCAGGTATCTGATGGCCCTTCTGTCGAAGTCTGCAATCTCAAAAGAATGTATCTCTCATGGTGTAGAGAATTCATCTGCCGTCAAGCTTTTTCCTCTGGGGGTGTCTTTGGTTTGCAACATCAATGTCCCCCCATCTCCCTCTGATTCATCATAAGAATCCTCCCTGATGTTGATTGATTCATCATTATCTTCAGCTTCATCAAGGGAGGCGGAGGGAGCGAAGTCATCTATGCCTCGGGAGCTCTCCTGTCCTCCTAGAGACCCATCGGAAGACTTGTGTGTCAACTCTTTGTCAGGCGTTGTAGAAGGCCCGCTTGAAAAAATGACACACCAAAAGTAGAGGGTGCATATGAGGAGGGTGCAGAGCCTGAGCCTGGGGGCGACAGAGACCTCCTCGGCTGCCTTGGGCGTGGATGGTCATCCCCCCTATTCAGCCTCTCCTCGATCAAGTCAAGGCACTGGAGGGCCTACTGTAGTGTGGTGTTGAGTGCCTCTAGTTGGCTGGGAAGGCCAACTAGAGTCAATAGTTGTTGCTCCTGGCTACTCAGTGTCTGTTGGAAGATAGAAAAATTGTGGGTTAGGAAAAGTGAAAGTAGCTGAGTGGCTTTCTGTTACCTCCTGCAAGTTATCAAGTTCGTGCCCCAGCATCTATCTGAGCGACGAAGGGGCTCCTACAGATCTCGCTCTCATCCTCGTGACACTCCTCCCGCATGAGGATCTACCCCACGAGTGTGTAGCCTCACTCGGGGTAGTGTCAATCTAGACTGTTAGCAAGGTAGATCCTTCTGGGTGAAGTGTCAGCACTTTCGCGGTTGTCTCTTCTTCACCTGTTTTTGGTGGTGGAGAGGGGTGCGGTGTTGGTGGACGCTCCTCCACCTCTCTATTTTCAGTGGCCTCCTCAACATCTTCCATAGGAGACACCGGGGGCAGTGTCGATGTAGGTTGAGTAGCTCCGAGCTCCATCTCGAGGATCTCGGCAAACGTCCCATTACTGGCGTCTAGATGCACCTCTTCTTCCGCCACTGTGGGTGCCACAGAAGACTCAGGAGCTGAGATTGTCTCTTCCGCGGTAGCTTCTATCGGGGCTAGTGAGGTTGTCCCAGCCCCAGCTGTCTGGGAGACCTCCACAATCATCGATATTTCTTCATCCACGATAGATATTGTGGTGATCGTGGTTAGGATGGTAGGAGCGACGATAGCTCTATCAATGGCTGTCGTCAGTGGCTCTAGAGTGGTGGGTGGCTCGGTAGGGGTTGTTGAAGATTTGTCCTACCGCGTGTCGAGAGGAATTGGTTCTCCTCTTGCAGCCACCCTCTCTTGTATTCTAGTGGTGGCGGCGTAAGCAGCTTCAACTTCCACAGCTTCAATCTCTGTTGTGGTGAAGACCTGCTTTTTTGCATCGTACTTGGCATAGCTAGGAAGTGGAAGGAGGGTGTTTGTTCTCACAAATTTGTAGAAGTAGCTTCACCCCTCCTTCTTGATGATGCTGGCCCTCATGAGGAACTTGAGGTCGATCTTCTCATTGCCCCTTGTCCTTGAAAGACTGTGCGGTTCCTTGGGTACCCTAACCTGACCGCAATCAGATTGATGATGCCACCCATGCAGTACTCCTTGGTGGCATCTTTTATGGGGTGTAGCCTATTCAGCAAGAAGCATCCCAGGTTGACCACCCTACCCTCCATCATGTGCCACATGAGATGGAGTTCTTCGGTGTAGACATTGCTTGATTTGTTCTTGCTGAAGAGAAGGCATGCCACGAACTTGTGTACTATTCTCCAGAAATAGGAGTGCACTGCCGCCACCTTGCTTCCTGACTTGAATGATGACTCGCCGGTCAGCTTTCTCTAGAGCTCCACTGAGTTGAACCCATCTCCTTCGGTGATCCTTGCACTGTTGTTAAGCAGTGCCTTCTCTACCTCACTGGAATAGAAGATTTCATTGAGCAGCTTCTCGGAGATGACGTGCTCAACATTGTATAGCCTCCCTTGTAGTCTGTCTACTCTGCCATATTCTTCGATTTCCTCGGGTTTATTCTGCACCCGGCGGAGAGATGACATGAACTCCTTGGTGAGTTTAGTGTAGGAGGTGGAGTGGCTGAAGCAGATCTTCCTTAGCCCTACTACAGCTAGGACATTTTCTAGCCTATCAAAAATGCCTAGTTGAAGGAAGGATGACTGGTGGAAGAATCTGCTCAGCCTGTAGATTTTTGTTTCCAGTTCTGAGTATCGACGCCTGTGCTCGGTGTCTCTGGGCACGAACCTACCTGGTGTGTGATCCATAGGTTCTTCCGTTGTGGTTGAAACTGTTGTTGGGACCGTTACTTCTTCCGTCCTTGGTCTCTTTTCGGTCGTGGATGGCCCAGCTGCCTCAGGGTTTGGGCATATCTGCCCGACTGTCATAGCTCCTATTGTGGCCTCAGTGTCGATCCTCTGACCGTGTTTGTCAACTTAAACGATGGTTTGTTTGGTGTGGGCCATTTCTATTATCATAAGACAAGTTTCTTAAGCATTTACTTATTTCACCTTACCCGATATCAGGTAGGTAAAAACGTAAAGTCGATATTGGTGTCTAAAAGATAACTAATTTTACAATAAGCCAAAACGTTCGGCCTGATACAAGAGCTACCTGGCACCACCGCATCGGGCTTCAAAACTAAACGATATGATGCTTGCCTGATACGCCTGCATTGGGCGATACGAAGTTCGGCTCAAAATTTCCATAGGTTCATCATGAGACATCGGGCGCCACCGCGAACGGATATCATGCCCGATACGATCACTGTGAAAAATGGTGTTGCCCGTCATAAGAAACACGTGAGGCGATACAAGACTGGGTGACACGGGTAAATCCAAACGACATGGCTATTTCCCGATACACCTAAAGTTCAAGGTGTGTCGGGCGACACAGTCACGCGATGCGAAGCACCCGATACGGTTGCTCCGAAAGAAATAATGTCGCCCGACAAGAGAAACATGCGAAGCGATACAAGACTGGGCGACACTGGCATTTCACGATATAAGGTATCGGGCAAGCACACGTTATAGATGTGTCACGTGACACGGTCAAAAAGTAACGCTGTGACACAAATGTGTGTCGGGCGATACAAGGAAATCAACTAAAGTCGTAAGTCCGTTACAAAAATGCGTGACATGAGGGTCGTGTCGGGCAACCAAATGATATGGCTGTCGGTTTATACCTTTGTTATCTGAAGATAGCTTGTGCAACACGGGAGTAGAAGTTCGGTGGCCGATACTAGAGGAAAGAGAGAAATTACTGCATGATACGGGAGTAGGTGGGGAGTAAATTTCAGTGCCCGACACAGTTAAACTTTTGATGCTATATATAGCAATCGAGGTCGGGGTAAAATGGGTAAAATAGGGCATGTGTCGGACGAGGAGACAAATCATTCCCGAGTCGAGCAGTCCCATCCGTCAAATCAAGGGTTATTACTCATGTCACCCGATACAGTTGCTCGCTGCTCGGCGTATCGTCTGACATGACTGCTTGCTGCCCAACGTATCGTCCAACATGACTTATTGCTAAGGTGTGACACCCGATACGCCTAGCCCGATAGGGGCATGTCTGCATTCCCCCTGAGTCCTCTGTCCGATTTCGGCCAGGGAGCAAGGTATCTTCGCTCGATACAAGGCTTCAGAACAAGATACTTGATGAAAAACCAAAAAATGAAGCGAATGAAAAAGCAATTGATGGGTAAAACATCATCGGCCTAAGGTGAAGTTCCCAGCCTCAGATAGCATTACTCATCAATGCCCATAAAATAGAAGAGTCAGAGCATGTGACACATGCACTGACTCGGGCCTTATTACAATCATAATGTTCATAATGTTCTTCTTACAGGAAAGGAAATAACATCCTATTCTAAGAAAAGTAAAAACCTGGGCTGCCTCCCAAGGAGCACTGTAGTTAGCGTCATCAGCTCGACATCTTCAGATCCTTCACTTTGTGCCTTCAGTTGTTTCCACATCCTGTAAACTTATCTTTGTCCTTCTTACGAATGCTTCATCTTCATAGAAACTTTTTACTTTGTGCTCGTTCATTGGAAAAACTTTGGATGGATCATCTTTATCATATAGCTCCATCATTCCTGATGGATATATCTTTGCTACAGTGAAGGGTCCATACCACCTTGTTTGCAGCTTACCTGGAAAAAGATGAATAGAAGATTTAAATAATAAAACTTTGTCACCTTCACTCACATCCTTCTTCCTCAGGTGGGCCACATGCCACACCTTGGTCCTCTGCTTATAGATCCTTGCATTCTCATAGGCATGTATTCTCAACTCTTCGAGTTCCTGTAACTGTAGATATCTCTTCTCTCCTGCCTTCTCCAGATCCATATTCAGGAACTCAATTGCCCAAAGAGCCTTGTGTTCAAGCTCTAAGGGTAGATGACAGGATTTCCCATAAATCAATTTGTAAGGGGTAGTTCCAATGGGTGCCTTATATGAAGTTCTGTAAGACCAGAGGGCGTCATCGAGCTTCATTGACCAATCATTCTGCATGCGGCTGACAATCTTCTCTAAAATCCGCTTAATCTTTTTATTCGAAACCTCCACCTACCCATAAGTTTGAGGGTGGTAGGGCATAGCAACCTTGTGTTTAACCCCATACTTCTGCAGGAGGGCTTCAAACTATTTTTCACTGAAGTGCGACCCACCATCGCTTATCACAGTATGAGGTACTCTGAAGTGAGGGAAGATAGTCTTCTCAAACAACTTGATCACTGATTTGGAATCGCAATTTTGTGTGGCAACCACTTCCACCCATTTAGACACATAATCCACCGCGACTAAAATGTATTGATGTCCTTTTGATGGGGGAAAGGGGCCCATGTAGTCTATTCCCCTACATCAAAAATCTCGACTTTGACCCAATTGGCCATAGGCATCTCATTTCTTATTCCAATGTTTCCTGTCAATTGGCATTCTTTACAAACTTTTACATAATTTGCAGCATCCTTGAATAAAGAGGGCCAGTAAAACTCCGATTGCAGCACCTTGGTGGCAGTCCTTTCGCTCCCCAGGTGTCCTCCATATGGTGAGGCATGGCATTCCTTTAGAATGTTTGGAACTTATTCTTCAGGGATACACCTTCTATACAGGTTATCTCCGCATCTTCTAAAGAGAAGAGGATCATCCCAATAGTAGTTCTTTACATCCGAAAAGAGTTTCTTCTTTTGATTGTATGTTATATCAGGAGGTAACTCCCTGCAAGTGAGGTAATTACAAATATCTGCAAACCAAGTCAAATTCTCATCTTTGGTTTCAACCATAAGCAAGGCTTCATCAGCATAGTTGTCGTTGATAGGTGGCTCCTTCTTGTCTTCGACTATGATCCTTGATAAGTGGTATGCGACTACATTTTCTGCACCCTTCTTATCAACGATCTCGTGGTTGAACTCCAGGAGCAACAAAGCCCACCTTAATAGCCTGGGCTTGGTATCTTTTTTCTACATAAGATATCATATCACCCCATGGTCGGTGTAGACCTTTACCTTTATTCTGATAAGATAAGATCTGAACTTGTCGAAAGCAAAAACAATCGCATGCATCTCCTTCTCTGTAGTCGTGTAATTTACCTGAGCTTCATCCAGAGTATGAATGGCGTAGCAAATGACATGGTGCCTTTTGTCCTTCTATCCCAGGACTGCTCCTACAACATAGTCACTGGAATCACACATAATCTCGAAAGGTAGCTCCCGATCTGGAGCTTGAAGGATAGGTGGAGAAACTAGTGCATCTTTCAAGGCCTGAAAAGCATTTAGACAATCATTAGAGAAATCAAATTCAACATCCTTAACCAGAAGATTTGATAACGGTTTCAAGATCTTCGAAAAGTCTTTTATGAATCTTTGATAATAACTAGTGTGCCCGAGAAAGCTCCGCACTCCAGTTACAAACTTCGGTGGAGGTAGTTTAGATATAGCTTCAACCTTGCTAACATCTACCTCGATACCTTGCCTCGAGATTTTATGCCCTAGCACTATGCCTTCTCATATCATAAAGTGGCACTTCTCCCAATTGAGGACCAAATTCTTTTCCTTACAGTGTTGCAGGACCAAAGATAGGTTTTTCAGACAGGCATCGAAGTCCTTCTGATAGACAGAAAAGGCATCCATGAAAACTTCCACGATGTCTTCCAGAAAATCCAAAAACATCGAGATCATGCAATGCTGAAACATTGCTGGGACGTTGTACAATATGAATGGCATCCTTCAAAAGGCATAAGTACCATAGAGACAAGTAAAAGTGGTTTTTTCTTGATTGTTCGGTAAGATAGGGACTTGATAAATCCCAGAAAAACCATCCAAAAAGTAGAAATAATCATGATGCGCTAATCTTTCCAGAACTTGATCAATGAAAGGAAGCGGATAATGATCTTTTTTCATGGCTTGGTTCAGTTTTCGGTAGTCTATGCATATCCTCCATCTGGTGATGGTCCGGACCGCCACCTCATCACCTTTGTCTCCTTTCACAACTGTTATGCCTCCTTTCTTCGGTACCACATGGATGGGACTTACCCAGTTATTGTCACTGATCGGGTAGATAATTCCTACATCCCTCAGTTTGATCACTTCTTTCTTCACAACTTCTTTTAGCGTCTGGTTTAATTTTCTCTGGGGTTGAGCCAGAGGTTTAGCAGATTCTTCCAAATTAATGCGATGCATGCATAACACAGGGCTAAGACCTTTGATATCCTCTACCGAATATCCTATGGCCTGCCTATGGAGCCTCAACTCCTTGAGAAGCCTTTCCAATTGATCCTTCTTAAGACAGGCATTAAGAATGACTGGATTTCTCCCTTCTTGATCTAGAAATTCATACTTTAGACCTTCAGACAGCTGTTTCAGCTCTTGCTTAGCCTTGGTTGCCTTTTCTTCTAGTGTCTCCTCTAGAGAAGCAAACTTAACTATTTCTATTACTTCATCCCGGTCGCATAGATCTTCATCAAACTGATTTAGATAGTTGAGAATCTCGACAACCTCTAGATCTTCAGAATCAGAGTCTTGGTTGCTTAACGCTCTCATAAGAGGGTCTACCATTACGATATCTTCTTCCACCTCTTCACAAAACCAGTTGTATCTTTCTACTAAGTAAGCAGATTCTAGTAGGGATGGCCCCTTCATGGCATCCTTTACTTTGAAATCTAAGTGATCGTTTCTGACCCTCAGAGTGATTATTCCTTAGGCAACATCAATCAACGCTCTTCCTGTAGCCAAGAAGGGGTGCCCAAAGATGATAGGACAGTTAGGGTCCTCCACAGTGTCAATGATCACAATGTCGCAAGGAATGAAGAAACTTCCCTCACGGATCAGTACATCCTCAATAACTCCTACAGGTCTTTTGAAGGTATGGTCTGCCAATTCAATCCTCATGTTGGTCTTGACCATATCAGTCAAACCCAAACATTGCGCGAGGCTTAGGGGCATAAGGCTGATGCTAGCCCCTAAATCAGCAAGACATTTCTGCTCGATATCATCTCTGACAGCAAAAGGAATGGTGAAGGCTCCTGGATCCTTCTTCTTGGTAGGTAAATCTACTTTGACAAAAGCAGAAGACATACTAGCTAGGTGCATTATCTCAATTCTTCCTCCTCTTTTCTTCTTGGTTATAAAATCCTTGAAAAACTTGGTGTATGTCGGCATTTCCTCTAAAGCATCCAGAAAAGGTACTTTGAGGTGAAGCTTCTTTATTGACTCCATAAACCTCTCGTAATGCTTTTTAAGATGTGCCTTTATGAGTTTGTAAGGGAAAGGCAACTTTGGAGAGTAAGGACTTCTTTTACCAAACAGATCCTCCATAGATCTTGGTTCTGGCTCCATGACATGAGCTTGTTGGTTGTCTTCCTTTGTGGTATTTTCTTCCACAATCCTTGATTCAAGTTCCTCGGGTCTGGCTTCTTCAGGGCGTTCTAGTGTCTTCCCTAATCTCATCACTGCCATTTTAGCATATTCAATGTTGGAGGGTATCTTACCCGAGGGATTCTTTATTAACTCAGTCATCTGGGCCAGTTGTTGATCTATTTGGCATTGGTGCGTCTGCATATCTGCCATCTGAACCTGCATTGTATTCAGAACCCCTGAATTGGACATCGTGCTTTGTTCCAGCTGGTTGTTAATAGTATCCTGTCTTTTGACAAAATCGAACAATTGGCCCACCAAGTCTGGTTGGTTTGAGTTCTTGTCCTGACTTTGCTCCTTATCTTGACCCTAGGGTTAGTTGTTTGGCAGTTTTGGTACCTTCCTTGCCCTTGAAAGTTTGTCTTGTTTGATTGGAAATAGGTAGTTCTGGTGAACTGACCTTGTCTGCCCTTTTTCTCAAAACTTTGTGGTTGCTTGGGTGGATTATTCAGCTATTGCGAGTTTTCAGTTGCATCCTTTTTGCCATAGTTAAAACCAGGGTGATCCGGTCTCTTGAAGTTGACAAAAAAGACGTTCTCGGCTTCCTCTGCTTTGGATTCACTTTCACTTGACTCGTTAGGTCAGGTGTAAATGCAATTATCAATCTCGTGTCCACCTTCTCCGCATGTGACACACTTCATCACTTTCTCAGCCTGTTTCTTTCCCTTTCCACCTAATTCTTTTAATTGTCTGACGTCAATGGCTATCTTCTGTATTTGAGTGGTGATAGCTTCGAGAGATTTGGTTTCAACCGAAGGTCCTTCATTAGTGGCCTTTTTAGCATGTCCTCTATCAGACCTGTCGTAGTCAGTTCCGACCTAGAACTCATCCATGTTTTCGATGATCTTTTTGGATCTGTTGGGCTTATTTCCTAGAAAGTCGCTTCCTGCAGCTGCATTTAGTGATACCCTTTCTTCAGCGATCAGACCATTGTAAAAGATGGTTATCAGGAAACCCTTCTTGTAGTTGTGATGAGGGCAGTCTCACTGATACTCCTGGTACTGTTCCCAGGCTTCATGAAGATTCTCATTTGGCTTCTGCATGAATGACGTGATCCTTTGCCTGTTCCTGATAGTTTTCTCCGTAGGATAAAACTTGTTTACAAAAGCATCTACCAGCGCATTCCATCCATTCAGAGCTTGATGTGGTAGCCCGAGGTACCAGGATAGGGCCTTGTCCTCTAAAGAAAATATGAAGCCCTTGCAATAAATGACTTCAAGTGGAACTCCCCGCATTTTAATGGTGTCATAGATATTCTTAAAAGCAGCAAGATGATGGTAAGGGTTATCGTTCTTTGAATTCCCTCAGAATCTCTTTTTCTGGATCATAGAGATGACAAATGGTATCTGCTCAAAGTTTGTTGCATTGAACCTTGGGATGACAACAAGACATCTTGAGTTATTGGTCTTTATGGAAGCCAACTCTCTGAGGGTCTTTTCTTCTTCGTTAGAATCTTCACTGTCACTCTCCCCATGGTTCCGCCCCTTATTATGTTGATTTCTTCAGTGTCTGCGGTGATGACGACGTCTCTCATGATGGTGATCATCCTCAAATTTTCTGTCTCAGGTTCTTCTTGTTGATGATCGCCATTATAACGGTCATTTTCCCCACGTGGAGGTGAGTGAGGTCCAACTCTAGTGTTTTGCTCACCCTATGAAAGAGGTGGTTCGATGTGAGGTGGCATGAATAGCGGTGGTTGTGCTCAAAGGAGCAAAATGCTTCTTTCCTGAGTACCTGAATAGAACGTATAATCAAGTTAGAAAAATTGTATCAATTAAATGAACTATTCTATACTCATTTCATGTTAGAAGACTAAAAGAACAGTGTTGTCAAGCTTAATTCTAAGCTTGAGGCACAGGAGTGTAGTTAGTGGATTCAGGTTCGCTAACAGTACCACTTTGCCTTGTCACCGAAAACGACGCCAAAAAGTTGACTGGCCTAAATCACGCATCCAAAAGGAATGGATTTGAAGTAGTCAGACTTTTAAATTACCTGACTCTTAGACCCCTGCAATGATGACGGGGTCCGAAGTAGAAATCAGGATCAAACCACAGGGACAAGGGTGGTAGTGCTAAGAACACGGAATCGACACTCTACACTCCGGTAAAAGAGAGATGAGGATAAAGTTCCCAATGGAACAACATGAAAAGATTGGTAAAACAAAAGAGAACTATCTCCAACTAGATTTACAAGGAAATTAAGGTTTCATGTATTTATCAGTTTTTAGGGGTTTTTTGCAACGGAACCAGAGGAGATAATACCATTGCCTCGGTAAGGAATGAAGGAGGAAAACTTCGGTACAACAAGCGGCAGTAGGAACATCCAGTACCCCTTCTCTAAAAGAGGGTACCTCTAACTATGTACCAACACCCTCTCTCAAGGTTGCTAGACTTGGGTTAGAGTGGAAAGCTAACTGAAGCAACTCCGATCCTGGTTACTCTCGTACTCCCTGATCGGACCAAACACTAGAGCTACAACACCTCTCTCGAGGGAGTTGCAACAGGAAACATGATTCGATAGCTAGTCAAAACATGATCCAAGAATACAAGCTAGAGTCTGGATGCTAAGCAAAGTAATCATCCAACAAAAAGGAACCAAACATAAAGTCAACAAATATTTAAAATTCCTCTAACTCCATTAGCATAATCATTATATAAAAGGGGTTTGGTTACATTGAGTAAATAAAGAAAGTAAATGACTGAAAAAGGGAAGATAAGTATCGCCTCCTTGATTTAGGAGATTGACAAGCAGCAGTAGATCCCTAAGGTCCCTCTAGCCCAATATCGGGCGAGAGCTCTGCCCGATACGCCTGTGTCGGGCAGCATCCCCTTTCGGGTGACACGCCATGATGGGAAGACATATCGATCAAATAACTCATGCCTGATACGGTCGTGTCAGGATGCCACCCTCTCGGGCGACACACTGTAACGGTTGATTCATATCGGGCTCGGTATCGTGTCAGGCTAGAGACGACTTAGAGTATCGGGTTCCTCGTATCGGGTGGCCTTTTTGGTCGATATCGGGTTGCTGCGGAGACCGGGACAGATTCTAAGTGAACCATTCCTGCCCTCTCGGGTCGAGGAAGTGCTCACCTAATATCGCCCGATACGCCTCTGGGATGTGACACACTAGCTCCAGGTGCTTTCCAAAGTTAGCTTTCGTGAGATTCTGACCCATCCCATCAAGGTCCTGTGGCTGCTATTTATAGGCAGCAGTTGGAAGAAGTTGCGGTTCTCCGGGTGCCACGTGTCCTCCATCGGCTGTATTAGCGCGGCTTCAAGGATGCTCGACTTGCGTGTCGCCCAACACAGCGGGTGTTGGGCACCAAGCGTGTCGGGTATCGTGATGGGTGGGTGCCTGCCGGTGGGTGGATTGTATCGCACGACACACTTAAGCGACGTATCGCCCGTCATAGTCTTCTTGCGCGACACACCCATGTCGTGCAACATCTGTATCGGGCTGCTGTTTGATGGGTAGTAAGTGTGTCGGCCGACTGGCCGATGCAGGTAAAACACGTTCATGGGTCGGGACGAGCTTTTTGCTGATTTTGAGTGGAAAAGTAAGGAAAACTCTGCAAAAGGTGATAAATTGAATTAAGAGCGTAGTGTGGTCTGTTTATTCAGAAACATGACAGAAAGTAGAGGAAAACAATTAAACAGGGCAGTTTTGACAACTAAATATGGGCCATAAATATCACAAAATTTGGTGTTATCAGGCGTCTTACTTGAGATGTCAAAATAAGATGGATCATGTCGATAGATATGTTAGCTAATATTGAGAACCATTATGAACCCTTCCAATGGGAAGTTGGTCAATGTCCATAATATGTTGTTAACTATTATGGACATGCACTAAAAACACACTTTGTATACAACAATGTCGTAACGCGTTCTTGCCTTGTTTATATTTCTTTGTTTATATGGTGTTTGTATCCAATAAACTTTTATATTATTCTTAAATTGTGGTTACATGTTTTTCATAGTGTACTCAATGCTCTTGCATTGCTATATTTTGTATATCAAATTTGTAGTTGCCAAATGAAAATCCACTGCACTCATGACTCTAAGCTCTGAAATGAACTACAAATGGGTATACTCAAATATACATATGGGTACATATCTCTTATCTCCATTTTTATGTAATCTTGTTATCTTTAGTTGATATTTCTATTTCATATATATTTCTTGTGTGGAACTATGTGCCTTTCTATTGAAGGGGACCTAATCCCTACTGTCACTGACTCTTTAGTCAGTGGGGGTAGGAGGGTAACAGATAGTTCTGTGACAAATCTTGACTCTCAATATTGAATATTACCTCATAACTCATGATGATTGAAGTTGATTTTGATTTGACTCCTATAATCACCCTATTTTGGATTTGAGATCACCATCAATATATGATTAATGACTTTCATGTTCTTAAATATAAAAAATGTACAATTATGATTTTGTTAGTTGTTTCATTTATGACTTAGGTATAATCTCTATGTGGACTAGAGTGGGCCCTTCCATCGCCTTTGAGCACGAAATTAAATTTTTAAAATGTGATGTTTGTCTCAAGTTGTTGATATAAGAAATCTCAATCATGGAGGTATAATCGCACACATGCCAATGTAGAAACTAGAACCTTAAATGTTGGATTGAAAGTCATATTGCACTCTTAAATCAAGAGCTCTATTTGTTTAACCTAAAATATAATCTCTCCAAAATTGTGATCTATAGGGTACTTTTCCAAAATTATCATCGTCTGTAATGGTCTTTTGAATTCGATGATCCCTATGACTATGTGCAAACCATGATGCACAATTTTAGAATGAGATGGATACTAGAAGTGTAAATGATACCTTATTGAAATCCTATGATTATTTTGATATGATATATGAACTCTGATCACAATTGAAGGATTGTATTAATTTTGGGGACAAAATTTCTTATACAATGGGGAGGATGTGATAAAGTCAAACTTACTCTTTCTTTAATGAATGTATGCTCTAACACTACCTTGATGTCTATCCTTTCTCTAATCTTCAATTTTATGTTTGACTATAATTTGATGAATAATTGATTAGTCTAATACTCATGTGACACAATGGATGTACTCAATTTGATAAACATCAAGTCTTAGAGTTATATTACAACCTTCACCTTTTTAGACCCTCTTTGTATCTTTTCCTACCCTTAACTCATGTTGGTTTTGTGGATAGCTCATTTGTGCATCCAAGGGTCCACATTTCATCCAAATCCACCCATCGATGAGAGAAATATGACCTTGTCTTTGTGCCTTATACAAACCCTACTTTTTCATATCCTTTTCCTTGTTTTTCCTCCTCTCATCCGTCAAGGGTCTTTGGGCTCCATTTGATCCATGTGCCATGAATCCATGGCAGATCCAATGGTTGTGGGATCCCCTTCTCCCTCACATCAGTTGTGACTCAGTGTAGCAACTTTGCTGCTCACCCGACCACCTCCCCTCTCCTCTTTTTTATACTTTACTTTAGCCACTGGGTACGTCCCTTTTCCCTTGACCCACGTCTGGCTCCAATTGGAGGAGAGGAGGCCAGAGCCAGAGTAGGGGAGCTAGAGATTTTGCCTCTTTTTTTCTTCCACGACAGTGACCCTCCCAACCCTAACCGCACTCCCCTTCAAACCCCCCGCCTTGGCTACTATAAAACCCACCGTCAACTCCATAGCACAACCATCTAGCATCCTCACCCCCTTCCCTAGCCGCGCACCCACTCCTCTTCCCTTTGTGCTCAAAATCCTAACCACGAGGAAGTTGATGAACTGGAAGGTGTCAGATCGAGTGTCTGTGGCCTAAATCATCCCACATTACTTACATGTTCCCTTAGTCTCTCTCTTGCCCTCTCTCTTGATCTTTCCACCATGTGGGTGATCTGGGGACAATGGCAACATGCGAGCTACTGTAATGGGCCTGCATCTCACATGCTCTCTCTCCCTCTCTATCTCTTATCTTTCTCTCTCTGCCATATGTGCACACCCAGCGGCCAAAAACAACGTGCCAACACATCACATGGGTCGTGCACCCATCTCACCACTCACTCTCACTCTAACTCTATGCCCTTCATGCTCAGGTAGTGCCACAAATCAAGAGCTTCCAGAAGACCTTAGGTCTGTGAGTTCCTACTTGTGTGGCATCATCACCAGTGGATTGCTCGTAGTTGCACTATGCCTTTCCGCACTACACATCACATCCAAACACCGCTTGAAGCTACCACCAGACACTAAGCACCTCTCCCAATCATCGGTTTACTTTCCAAGCCTCCCACACACACCTTCCACCGCTAGCTTAACTTCACAAGCCCAATCTTGGCCCCGATCATGGTAATCACTCAATAATCCCTCTTCCAATGTGATACACTTCAAATCTATGTAAATTCTTGATCCCTAAACCAAATCTTTTGATTCTATATACCATTTTGTTCAAATAAACTGACAACTTTCATGTGATTCTAATGTCTCTTGCTAGTTTCCCATGAGTCACCACTAATTTAAGTAAATAAGATGCCTTTGTAATCTTTTGATTAGTACCAACTTCAACCATGTGCTTTATGTATTATCAATGATCCCTAGCTACCTTAATCTCTTAGATTAGTAATCAATGTTCAACTTTACACTTGTTTACATTTTGGACCATCTAAATGCATCATAATGTTCATTTTGACCTATCATGACTAAATTTCATCTAAAATTTATCTTTTATGTTTTTATTTGATGCAACTTGTTTATCAATGAGGTTTTGGACTAACTTATCATCGTACCCTGATTGAAGTTCAAAATCAATAACCTAACTTGGGATTTGTACTCTTTTGAAACAAGATTTTATACGCATGGGATATAATTTCCTTATAAGGTCTCAAGTACTTACCTTTGTGCATTAGCATGATCTAGTTGACTTGGTTTGTTCTACTTTGATGAAATGTGACTCTTATGCAAATGACTTGATCTACCTAGTTCACTCATTAGTCTTATCATGATAGTAGCACAAGATACCAACTTCATCAATCCTATTCTCTTCTATGTTCATAAGACTTGAATATATGGTGTTAGTGCTTAAAATGGATCTTATGTGACTAATCATGATCTTGCATGTTGAAACATGATAATATCTAAATCACATGTTTGCCCTACTTCTAAACCAGACCTTATATACATCTTATAGTACTCATAATGTGGATGGTTCACCTAGACCAAAGGTTTATCCTTGATATTTATGATATATTGAATGAATACATGCATGTTTGACAAGAAGGGGATATATGTGAACTATTTGATACTTAGTCTTAGGATAACATCCACAAGATATGTTTCATTTTTATAATAACAACACCCTACTTATCTAACACCCACTATTATGTCTATTTACATTAGATGTCCTTGTTGGCTTGGGCCTTCCCTAGGAATCTCTCTCATGAATCACAAGTTGAACTCTAATCATAAGGTATGCTTAATCTCTTGACCCTACTATAATGTTTGCTTGTATATATGTATGGTCGTATGAATGCTTGGCTAGGTAATTACTTGTTTGAGCTACTTGTTCCCTATGATTAGTGCATTTGTTTTTTCTTGAAATATGTGGAACTATATGAACCTTGTGTACCTTCCTATATTCCTGGGGTAAGAGCACAAGGTTGGGCATCTTACTTGAGATGTCAAGATAAGATAGACAATGTCTATAAAAGGGTTTCTAATCTTGAGAACCCTTATAGACTCTTCTAATAGGAAGCCATTCAATGGCCATAATATGTTGTTAAGTATAATGGAAATGCACTTACAACACACTTTGTATAAAACAATGTTGTTAAGTGTTCTCTCCTTGTTTCTACTTCTTACTCTATATGATGTTTCAAGACAAGCTAATTTTATATTATTCTTAAACGATGGTCACATGTTTCTCATAGTGTGCTCAATGTACTCTCATTGTTATATTTTGTTTATCAAATTTGTAGTTGCCAAATGAATATCCGTTGCACTCAAGACTCTAGCCTGTGAAATGAATTACACATGGGTATACTCAAATATAGAAATGGGTGCATATCTCTTATATCCATGTTTAAGTAATCTTGTTATCTCTTTAGTTGTTATTTCCTTTTCATATATATTGCTTGTGTGTAACTATGTGCATTCTATGGACGGGCACCCAATCCCTACTACCACTGACTCTATGGTCAATGGGGTTAGTAGGAGGGTAACAAATAATTCCCTGACAAATGGTATTAAATCCATATGCATATCTATATGTTTTTAAGCCATAACATATATTAAGAACCCTAGGAGGACTCAAATCCTTTCCTTAAAGCTTACAAAGTCTTCTAGCATCGCATCCCTTCTTGAAACCTAATTCACACGAGTAGTTGATGATTAATTAGTCTTCTTATTCCATCATGTGATTCTTCTCTCTTTACTATTAATCAGATGACATCTTGATTATTTATGCATGAGGAAAAGTAAAACTCATTTGAAATCATGAAAGTTGATTAACACGATAATGACATGATCTGATCTTAAACTAAAAACCCTATTTGATGAATGAAATTACTCAGGTAAGTGATGTACTTATATGCAAAAAACTAGGATCATGTAGACTCAATTTTACTCAACACAGTGTTAGTGATTTCAATACTTCAGGAAAATTCTAGATATGGTGATATAAGGTGGAACTCTTGTATTATACACATGTTTAATGAGGTCACTATTGATTAAATATAAGTTTCCTTATTTTTTATTCAACCTCAAACATATTTAAGCAAAGCTTCATCTATTTTTATGTACAATGATCATTCCATGAAATAACCATGTCTTTGGAACCCTATATCATGATGTAAAGACTTGTTACAAGAGGAAAATCCCATATTGACTATTATTCCTCCTTCTAGATTCAATTTGAATAATATGATGGACCTAGATCACAATATTACACAAATATACTCAAACACTTGAGTTTTCATTTGACTTCTTGATTTACAAAATATACCCTTACCTTTGTCTTGATAGGCAGGGAATGAAATTATGACCTTGATCTCACAAAAATCTTGATGTATGATTACCCTAGTACGGTCTGGATGTTTGACTCGTGATCTTGTGAAATACAATTTGATAGTTGATACTTACCCTATTTGGACATGCTCGGTGACTCATGATTAATATGGATAATGACTCCCCTAATCTAAGTCACAAATCTATTATGCCTATCTCTAAATTTCCATCTAGTGGATTATTTAGACTTTAGAAAGGTAACCCTTTCATACTATTCTAATTCCTTGACCTTAGTCTCTAATAGGTTATATCTATGACGATATTGATACTCGATCTTGAATCCTATTACTATGATGATCTTGAAACATGATGATGTTTACAATAGATTGTGGTAAAGTTCCTATAAATACCTACGTCTAGATCATTCATCGACCTCAAATGCCATGATAATGAAATGATGTTAGTACTATGAAATGTTGCTTGATTATTGTATATGCATGAAAGATCACTACTAAGGTCTAAATAGAAATATAAACCCCAGCTCTAAAATGTCTGGACCTATGACCTTGTTATCAAAACATGACACTCTATATTGAATATGACCTCGTATATCATTATTATTAATCTTGATTTTTATTTTACTTCTATAATCACCCTGTTTTAGATCTTGAGGTCAACCACGATATATTATTTATGGATTTCATGTTCTTAAATCTCAAAAATGTAAAATGATGATTATGTTAACTCACTAGATTTATGACTTATGGTTAAGCTCTATGTGGAATAGGGTGGGCCCTTTGGTTGACTTTGATCATGAAATCAAGTTTTTGAAATATGTTGTTTTCCTCACATTGTTGAAATTTTAAATATAAACCATGTATGTATAACCCAACCCAGGCCAATGTAGAATCTAGAACCCTAAATGGTGGATTGAAAGTCATGTTGTACTCTTGAATAAAGAGCTCTATTGTTTGATATAAAATGTGATCTCTTAAAAATTGTGATCTATAAGGTAATTTTCCAAAATTGTGTCTCATGTAATGTTCTTCCAAATCTGATGATCTGTGTGACTATGTGTGAACCATGATGCTCAATTGCTCAATTTTAGAATGAGATGGGGATACTGAAAGTGATAAATGTTACCATATTGAAATTATATGATGATTGTGATATGAAATATGAACTCCCATCACAATTAAAGGATGTTTTAATTTTGGGGACAAAATTTCTTTTAAGGTTGCGAGGAGGTGATAGAGTGGAATTTTCTATTTCTTTAGTGGATGTCTCCTCTACCACTATGTTTCTTCTTGTCCTTCCTCTTACCTTTAATTTAATGTTTGACTATGATTTGATGAATAATTTATTGATCTAATACTCATGTGACACCATGGATGTACTCAATTTGATAAACATAAAGTCCTATAGTCATATCACAACCTTCACCATTTTGGTCCCTCTTGTATATTTTCCTACCCTCAACTCATGATGGTCGTGTGAATGTTTCTTTTATGCATCTAAGGGTCCAAATTTAAACCAAATACACCCATGGATGAGAGAGATATGAACATTTCGTTGTGCCTTATCCAAATCCCACTTTTTCACCACCATTTTCTTATCTTTCCTCCTCTCATCTGTTGGAGGCCTTTAAGCACTGTTGGATCTGTGTGCCATGATTCTAGGTCAGATCTAGTGGCCATGGGATCCCCTTCTCCCTTGCATCATCTGTAGTGTAGTAGCTTTGTCGTTCACCCGAACACCTCCCCTCTCCTCTTTTACTACTTTACTTATTCCACTAGGTACGTCCCTTTCCTTTGACCCATTTCTAGCTCTAATGGGAGGCAAGGAAGCCAGTGCCAGAGTGGGGGAGCTAGACCTTTGGTGTCTTTTTCTCTTCAACAGCTTCCGTCCCTCCCAACCCTAATCGTACTCCCCTCTAAACCCACTTGCCCACTATACACATCAACTTCACAATGCAACCCTATGGCCTGCCCACCCTCTTCCCTAGCCTTTCATCCCACTCCTCTTCCCTCTATGCGTCACTAAAGTGAAGTAGAGGAATTCAAAACCCTAACCACAAGGAAGGTGATGAGTCGGGAGGCATTGGATCGAGTGTCTATGGTCTGGATCGTCCCACCTTCCTAACATGTTCCCTTAGTCTCACTCTCTCTCCCTCTCTCTCTCACTCTCTTTTCCACACGGGTGCTCATGTGCCATGATTCACCCCTAATTTAAATAATGATGATAACTTTGTAATATTTTGATTAGTAACCAACTTCAACCATGTATTTTATATATCATTAATGATCCCTAGATACCCTAATCACCTAGATCAAAAATCAATGTTCAACTATATTTCTCTTTACATTTTGGACTATGTAAATGCACCATAATGTTCATTTTGCTCTATCAGGACTAGATTTTCTCTAAAATGGCCCTTTTATGTGTTTATTTGACGCAACTTGTTTATATATGAGGTTTTGGCCTAACTTATCATCATACCCTAATTGAACTTCGAAATCAGTAACCTAACTTGGTATTTGTAATCTTTTAAACCAAGATTTTAGACACATAGGATATAATTTCCTTATAAGGTCTTAAGTACTCACCTTTATCCTTTAGCATGATCTAGTTGACCTAGTTTGTTCTACTTTGATGAAATGTGACTTTTATGCTAATCACTTGATCTAACTAGTTTGCATCAATAGTCTTATCATGATAGTAGAATACGATACCAACTTTATCAATCATATAGTGTACTAGGATCATAAGACTTGGATATATGATGTTAGTGATTAAAATGGATCTTATGTGACTAATCATGATCTTTCATGTTGAAGCATGATACTATCAAAACCACATGTTTCCGCTACTTCTAATTCAAACCTTATATACATATTGTAGTACTCATAATGTGGATGTTTCACCTAGACCTAAGGTTTATCTTTTATACTTATGCTATATTGAATGAATACATGCATGTTTGACAAGAAGGGGCCATGCTTGAACTATTTAATTCCTAGGTTTAGGAGAACATCCACATGATATGATTCATGTTTATATTACCAATACCCTACTGATCTAAGACCCACTATTATGCCTTTTTACATCTTAGGTCCATGTTGGCTTGGGCTTTCCCTAGGAATCTCTCTCATGAATCATAAGTTGAACTCTACTCATAAGGTATGGTTTATCTCTTGACCCTACTATGATATTGTCTTATTTGTATGTTTGCTCATATGAATTCTTATCTAGATAATTAATTGTTTGAGCTAATTGTTCCCTATGATTAGTATGTTTGTTTTTGCTTGACATATGTTGAACAAACTACGAATATAATTAAACTTTTCCATTATATGAACTTTGTGTACCTTCCTATATTCTCGCGGTAAGGGCACAAGGTTGGGTGTCTTAATTGAGATGTCAAGATAATACATACCATGTCAATAAAAGTCTTAGCTAATCTTGAGCACCCTGACGGACCCTTCCAATAGGAAGTCGGTCAATGGCCATAATATGTTGTTAAGCATAATGGAAATGCACTTAAAACACACTTTGTATAAAATAATGTCGTTAAGTGTTCTCACTTTTTTCCTACTTATTTCTTTATATTATGTTTCTAGCTAAGAAAGTTTTATATTATTCTTAAATTGTGCTCACATGTTTCTCATAGTGTAGTCCATGTGCTCGCATTGATATATTTTGTTTATAGAATATGTAGTTTCCAAATGAAGATTTGTTGCACTCCAGACTCTAATCTCTAAAATGAATTACAAATGGGTATACTCAACTATAGAAATGGTTGCATATATCTTATATCCATGTTTAAGTAATCTTCATATTTGTTTATTGTTATTGCCTTTTCATGTATATTGCTTGTGTGGAACTATGTGCATTCTATGGACGGGTGCCCAATCCCTACTACCACTAACTCTATAGTTAGTGGGGTTAGCAGGAGGGTAACAAATAGTTTCATGACAAATGGTATCAGAGCCATACACACAAGCCTCTACATGTGTTTAAGACATAGAATGAAATGTTCTTATAAGGATTTAACTACAACGTGTCTTGTGCTCTTGTCCCACAGCTTCCCCTAACTTTCTAATAGATGGTTGATATATTGAGTCTTATTCAGGATATCAACCTAAGGATTGTGACAAGAATAGGAATTTGTCGGGTGATGATTAGAAGAGGGACAGGTGTAATGGTTACCACCCTCCTGGGAAGTGTTATAATGATGAAAATCAAGCAAGTCACCAACATGACTTCCAAGTTGTATGTCATCATTACAATGTGCCTAGTCATATCCGACCTAGATGCCCCCAGCTTCATGATAGATGTGCACCAACTCAACAACAACAACCTCAGGCACCTCCACAAGATAATGTCAATAATAATGGGAGAAGACCTATGGAGAGATGTGATAAAAAAGTCTTTACTTTGCCTTCTATTTTGCATGATACATATGCGGATGAAAGAGATGAAGAGCATGAGTTGTGGGGAACTATTACTTGTACCTATAGGGTTTTTTAGCTTATTAGGTTAAACCCTTTAAGGAGTGGAGAATAGGTAATTGATAATTTATGGTTGATTAGATATCAAGAATGAAATCCTTTGAAGGGGTGGAGTGTTATAACAAACCAAAACATAGAAACTTACCCTATTCCAAAATTTGAAAGCTTGTGACATCAGTTCCCTACTTTTGACCAAACAAGGATAAAATAATTCCTTAATGAATAACATCAACATATTAGGTGGAAATATATTATATTACAAATTTACATAATATGTTCCAATGTGTAAATAAATTTATAAAATATACTACACATTTCCTTGGCTAATTAAGAATCACATAATGGTTATATAAGCGGAATAATGTACTTAAAACATTTACTAGAATAGCAACTAGAGTTTTGATGTACAAGCATCTAACTTAAAGTGGACTAAATGTGTTAAATGAGTAAAATGTGAAATTTGTGAATAATAATAAAATATAACTCTTTTACTAACAATGTGAAATTAATGGGACTCTAATTGAAGATTATCAATAGATATGTAGATCAATTATCTAAACCATAATCATGATATAACTCACAAATGGAAATTCAAAAACCCAAATATAATGGTAAAAATATGTTCCTTGGGTCCCAGTTACTTGGGTGCCAAGTTTCACATTATTTAGACAATAAGAACTAGTGTGATTTTATTTAGAGAAAAAATATATGAGAAAAATTCAGAAGCTCTAAATAAACTAATAATGTCTTCAAAAGTGGAAATAAACCCCAAATTCGAAATTTCATACCAAAATTAGTCTACGTGTGAATTTTTACATTAATTGGACAAACTTATCTATCCTAGTGTAGTTATGGAGAGAGAATATTAATTAAAGTCCAACATATTAAATAAAATACTAAAAATTAACAAAATGGAAAATGACGATAAGAACTCCTTATGTTTAAGTTTGGTAGGCCAAGTTTCACATCCTTTGAGTGTTGCTAGATGCCTCAAATTCATTAAGGAAATAAAATATATGATCTCACCTAAAAGTAAAATAAATATTATATGCGTTCAAAAGTAAAAACTAAATTTCATATTATTTGGACAATATTTACTGCCCCAATTTTATTAAAAAAAACACATAAATATATAACATCAATTCATTCAATTTCCTATTTGGATAAGGTTTTCATTGTCACTTGATATATTCTCGAATCAACTATATTTACTTGTCATGGAGATTTCTTGATTCCTCTCCTCTCCTTGACCGTTTGATATGAATAGGATGACATGCACGCCATCTCCTACTTGAATAGGGGAGTGTGGTTTTGTGAATACTAACCATGGCCACATGGCTTTGTTTTTCATAATTTCCTTCCATGATCCTTAATTTGAAAGTTTTATTGCTTTGAATAGTAACAATGGCCACATGGAGACATACCCATATATAATGAGCCAAAATTTGGACTCTACCTTTCTTTCTTTATGATTTGTCAAATCTATTCCCAAATCTTCTCAAACCTCCTATCCATAGAACCTGTAGAGGCCTAAACCATCTATATATGAATACATGTACCCTGACCTCTTCTAAGCCCCATGCGATGTTTCTCTCATACTAATTTCACTTATTCTTGAATTTTTTTCTACGACATGGACCGATGTTCTTTATCTACAAACCCCTCACCAGCGGAGCTCCTCTTTGCCAAATTTCAAATTGATCCGAGAGTAAGGTACTTCGTGATGTCCTTTCCCTTTGTGGCTAGTTATTTAGGTATAAGAAACACCGATCTTGTTTTCCCCAATGTGTTTTCTAGGTCCACTTATTTTCCTGGTGTCCATGGCATGAGAGTGGGGGAAGGGGATGATCCTCTTGGTGTTTTCCCCTCTTTTCCCTCACCTCTCTTTTCTTTTCATTCCTCTCACCACGGGTGGTTTGGTAATTTCACAGCTTGTTTTGATCTTAGCCACGATTTTCCTCGCATCCACTTTGGATTACTATTCCCTATCACACTCCTTCCTTTTAGATTCTAATACAAGGGCATAATCATCTTTTGTTATTATTTAGTTTTTGATAAATTCAGTAAATTGGGTTAACTTCAGTGATTCACAACTAATTCTTTGGTTATCAAAAAATTACACAAAAATACTCGTTGGATTTGAAAGTTATTTTCTATATAAATGATAGTATTTCATAACCTAAATCTAATTATAATAAGAATACTTAAATTGAGGTTTGTAATTTGTGTACTAATTAATGGTTGTACATATAAATCTATGTTAGGTGAGCAAGAACCCTGACTCGGGATCAGGGTTTAAAATTTGACAAGTTGACAAACACCTTGTGGTATGTTTTGTTCCCTATTTATCATATTGAGAAATCACCCACTCTTTATCTCTCTCTTGGTTTTATAGACAAATTAGCCTAAACAATTTCTCTCTTTTTTGAAAATTTATTTCAAATTAAATGTTCCATTTTAATTATAATATTTTGATCATCTTATTTTGTTGTATATTCTTATTAGACGTTTATATATAACTTGTTCATTTTATTGTATGTGAAACCCTAGTTTTGTCTATGAGCTACTTTGCCCACTTTTGTGGTGGATGTTTTATATTGACTATTTATGTGATGGCAATCACAGTAATTCTATCTATATGACTGAACGTTTACTTGACTCTACATTTTTCTTGCTTTGTGATTCAGTAGACCTAGAGTTGTGTAAGTCTTTTGTTTTTATGGGGTTATGTGCCGTTATTTTTGGGATGGAGGTTATGTACCTCATACCCAGGTTTTGTGCCCACTTTATATATATGGGTTTTGTTAAGTATCTTACTATATTATATTTTATGTTTATGATCATTAGCTGACATTGTTATTTATATTTTGCTAGTTTTATGTTTATCTCACGTTCATGTATGTTGAATATTATGGTGATGGGCTTTGTTCCCCAATTCTTTAAATGTTATTTTGAGTCAAAACTCTTATATTTTAATAATGGAAGGTATTCTTCTTGATTATCATCTCTTTGTAATTCATATTATTTTGGTACCCACATGGGTGGTACTTTCATCTTCTATGGGAAAACTTATTAATTTGATGTTCACTATCCCTTATATTTATCAATCTCCAATTAATATGCGCATACCGGCTTGTATATTGATAGTTTCAATCTTTTGTCTTCTCTTCTAAGGTATGCTTCCAACCTCAATTGTCAAACAAGGAGGAGAAAACCAAGGTTGACCATGACAACATCAAGAGTAGTTGAACCTTCTTGGGAGATAGATTCAAGGTTAATAGATAATCCTCTATTCATCCTATGTTATCATTTGTTTTTGTATATATCAGCTTCATGGTGAAGGATGGTGATATTATCAAGCATTGTAATACTCAAATAATTTATATATAGTTGCTACATTTGGTGTCTAGAAACATACTTTTGAATAAATTGGATTATCCTCCCTTTGTGAAAACAATATTGTTGTGATTGGCATATAGGATGTTTCATTTTATTTGATTTAATAGGGAGTGGATTCCTATAGGGGTCCCACTCCTTACAATTTGTGTGTGCGGGTGTGTGTTTTTATGTGTATACATACATGAATACATGCATGCATGCATACATATAGCTGACAAGGAGTGTCTCAAGTGGTCAAGCACGATGTCACCTCATGAAGGGACCCAGGTTCAAATCTCAGTTACCTCCTTGATTTACCACCCTCCCGGGTGTTCGGCTTCTACCACGGGTATGGGAGAGGGGGGATAAATCTTTATATATATATATATATATATATATATATATATATATATATATATATATATATATATATATATATATATAATATAGAGAGAGAGAGAGTTAGGCTAGAATACACCTGAGTGTATTCACAGCAGAATACACAAGTAGTTTTTCATGATGCAATATTTTTTTCAAAAATCTAATCCAGTGATCTTCTTAAACATGTTGTGAATAGCTCATACAAAAAATTTGAGCACATTTGGACATTTATAGGTCATGTTATAAAGATCATAAAAATTTTGCATTTAAAATTAGTTTTGCGCGTCGATTTTGTTGCCCTTGGACGAGTGACTTCCACTCATCTAAATGGGCTGAAAATTTGTATGTAGCCTAGTTATAGTATGATGGTGAAGTTCAATGGTTTACATTTTGCAAAAAATAGTCTTGATATGCAAAAACACTTGAGTTTATTCATGCGATATGTACACTCGAGTGTATTCTAGCCTGACTATATATATATGTATATATATGTATATATATATATATTTATTTTTATATGTATATATACATATATATGTGTGTATATATATATATTTATTTATTTATATTTATATGTATATATATGTGTGTATATATATATATTTATATGTATATATGTGTGTGTGTGTCTACATATATGTATAAATATATATATACTACTACATAAATGGTTTATAATTTCACATTTACAGGCGTCGCTTGTATCCAAGAAACTGATGCATAAACCCTACAACATGGGATGAATACACAAACTGACATCAATATGTGAAGATCGGCCAGACATAGGTATCACTTTTTATTTAGTGTCAGTTGCACAATAAGAAATCGACGTCTAAAATCGCCCGCCAAATCTATTTTATCTAGTGCCAAAAAATTACCTCCAAAATTTCACATACAACGTCAGTTGTTGTCCAAAAAATTGACGACTAAAGGTTTTTTGTGAGATAGAAATCGGGTCCATTTTTGTCGTCGGTTTTCATACAATAACTGACGACGATGTGTGTTCACGCGCTGTCTCCGCGAAAATTTTTACCCCCAAAATTGCCCAATTGGCATCGGTTTTCTATGGCAATCGATGACTATGGTCATAATTCAAAAACATTTTTTGGTCGGCATATGTAGATAGATGTCGGTTTTTCTAGTTGAAACCGACGATGATTGAACATAGGTGTCTGTTTTTTTGTTGTGACCAACGCTGTCAGTTTTTGAAACAACCAACGACGATGGTTAAATTAATTGCACCCGCGAAATAGATTATATCCCATTCTCTATTTCATCATGATTTCACTATGTCTCTGGCGATTGTAGAGATTCTGTCGCCTGCAGCTCGTCCACCGCTTGCTGGTCCTCCGCTGCTTGTTGCTCCTCTGTCAGTCATCCGTGCCCTCTGCCGCCTGTTGGCCGTCGTCGCCGGTCTACCTTTCCCGCTGCCAGTCCTCTTCCTCCTGTAGCCATCCAGGCCTTTTCCTCCAGTCACCAACTGCCGCCACAGTGAAGGATGTCATAGCTGTGAAGGTCGCCTGACGAGCTACTACACTTTCAGAGCTCGAGCCTGAGGTCGTCAGAGCTAGCCTCTGCTTCCCCTATTGCTAGGTAGGGTACATATCTTCCATCAACTGTTTAGTATTTGCTTATATATGGATTTGTATTTAATTATCTACTAATTTTACTTATCTACTGATTTGAATATATATATATATATATATATATATATATACATATATATATATATATATATATCCGCTGATTTGTATTTATGTATCTACTGATTTGTATTTACTTAGGTGTTGAATTATATTTACTTATATATATATTTGTATTTACTTATCTACTGATTTGTTCATCTAATGATTTTTTATTCATCACATTATTTAAATTTAGGCCTTTTTATTTGTTCATCTACTTTTTCAAATTATTTAATCATCTACTAATTTTTCAAATTTCTTATCTACTGATTAGTATTTACTTACTGATTTGTATTTATTATCTACTAGTTTTTATTCGTTTATCTATTGATTCATATTAATGTACTATTTTAACTTACCTAATCCTCATGCTTGACCTAATTCAGTAAATTTTGATGCATGTTGAAATAAGATTCAAACTTGTCCATTCCAGCATCCAAATTTGATTTGATTATGTGCTTTGAACCTTGAAACATACATGTTAAAGATACATTGATGTTGAATCTCAAACTTAACTCGCATGTGGGTCTTCTATTTCTAAAATGAATATGCGATCTCCTAAATCAGTAACATATATTATTCATTGTGCACCCAAATACGTTGTGAATCATGTATGCACCCTAAGGTGATTAAATGCCTAAATCTTGACTTGAAATATGACCTGATATGTATGTTGATATATGAAGTTCTAGCTAAAACTTCAAGATTGACCCCTAATTAATACATTATAATAGAATTGAATCGTCCATTTGTGTTGTTGCAGGTGTTGTTGACTTGTTGTTCATTTGCATAAATTTCTTCTTCAACCTTCAAGTAAGGTATAATATTCTCACTCTCCCAATGAGCCATTAGGCTTCATTTTGATTCAAATCTTTGATATATGGAATCATAATATATTTACTATTTAGTATTTATTGACAAGGATGATTAAATGATGTTACAAAAAACTTAGGATATGAATGATGAACTAGGATTGTAGGTATAAGAATGACAACATACATGTATTTGTTGGCCTAGAAACCCATCCAAGATTTACTCATTAGGAGTAATTCTTGGATAGTCCCTAGTTTGGGACTGTTCTTGAACACTTAATCTCACTTAGGATGTAAGTGTATAATGTGTATTGGGTTTTTAAGAAAATTTCAGTAGCATTTTCCCGTTTGTTCTCTAAGTACATATGTACTTGGAAAACAACGGGGAAATATTGTCGAAATTTTCTTGAAAACCCAATACACATTATAAACTTACTAGTGAGATTAGGTGTTCAAGAATGGGATAGATGGTACACATTTATTATATATAAAAATGACAACATACATATATTTGTTGGCCAAGAAACCCTGCTAAGATATACTCATTAGGAGTAAATCTTGGATAGTCCCCAGTTTTGGATTGTTCTTGAACAAGACATTTATGAAGTGGTTTGACATGAATGGATTCTCATTATTTTTTGCAAGTGCAAAGGATAAGAGTCTACGTGAAGCTAAAATGTCATATTACGATGTCATTGAAGACATATGGGAGTTTGACTACATAGATTTCAAAATTCCACTCTTTAAATGTAATTGGATTGATAACACCATAGGAGTTATAGTGGATGAATTGGGTTTCACATTAGTGAACTTTGAAAAGATTGGCGAGAAGGGTGAACTATTCATATTGGCATCACATGAAAAACAAGTATTTTATATCGATGATCCTATAAATGATAATTGGTTAGTTGTTCTTCATGGTAAGAGACAGTTCAAACACCACCAAATATTGAAGCTAATGATGACTTGTATTTGCACAAAGATCACAATGAAGGATTGTTAATTGATAAAAGATCGCAATATTAGAGGCATGCATGTTTATATTTTTTTATATGTTTTATTTTTTTGAATGTGAACTTCACAATGTGAATGTGAACTTTACAATGTGAATTATGTTACAATGTGAATGTGAACTTTACAATGTGACATTTACAATGTGAATTACTTTACAATGGGAACTTTACAATGTGAATGTGAACTTTCAAATGGCTGAGCATTCATATGATGACCGTATTGATGATTACCATGAGGGTGAGGATGTCAATGCGCCGCCTCACACTATAAGTTTTAAAAATATATCCCTAAGGTTTCTATATATATATGTTCATTTATAGTTATATCCTGTACGTGTTTTTTTTTGTAAAATTTTAGGTTGGTGATGTACCCCCTGAAGAAATTGGGGCACTTAATGAGCATAAAAGAAATTGAGAAAGTGAGAGGCATCACAATGATGAACAAGTTACTACAACAAAGGGGCAATGGACCCAAACTGGCTATGGATTTCGATCATGCAGGAAATCCAGTAGGACTGAACCACAACTCATTTATTTCATATCTTGGGGTTCTTACTCGCAGCCATTGTAGTCCTAACATAGAATCCTGGCATAAAGTTATTAAGGGGAAGAAATACTTAGCATGGAAGGAACTATGCGTGAGTTATTATTATTTACAATTCTATTTTTGTAGATTATTAATTTTTAGGATACTAGTTAATAGCAATTTTATTTTGCAAAGTATATTTGATCTGGATGAAAAGCTACATCGTAAATGTGTGATGCAACACTGTGGGAGGGTCCTAAGGAACAATAGGACAAATCTCACTTGAGATTACATACACGATGCTGAGAAGAGGTTCTTGATTGATTTCCAATTCTAGACATTGATCACTTTTTTACTAACTCTACACTAATAATTTTTGTTTGCATTCTCTTTAAAAAAAATTAGGAAGAAGGCAACCACTAAGAAATGGAACTACCTCGACCCCAAATACTAGGAGGAGTTTGTTACCTAAAGAAAAATGTATGAATTCAAGGTATTAAGCATCACTCCCAATTTAATTAATATATGTTCTTATGTATTCACCTATTCAACATTAACCTTTAGTGTTACTAACCAAATCAATGTGCTTACTAACAAGGCTATCGGTGATACTCAAAGATCAAGGCATGCACTGAATGTGCATGCCCACACAATGGGTCCAAGAGGCTATGCAGACGTTCACCAAAGACTACAGGCTGAGTCTAATGCTCAATCTGCTACTACTTAAGAAACTATAGAGTCCTCTACTATTGATCCCACACCTCTTCCTCACCATGCTATGTGGATAGCTGGGAGGCAAAACAAGAAAGGTGTTATAACCAAGCCCACAACTTCTGAGGCGCGGTTGCAAAAATGGTAAAATTCAACTTTTAGAGCAATCAATATTGATTATTGTTATGTTTACTTACCAATTTCTATTGATGTCGATTAGCAGGAGCTTCACGAGTAGATAAAGGAAGGCAAGTTCATCCCTAAGTGCACAAGGGATGAATTGATAGTTGCTCTTGGTAACCTAGAGCATCCTAGATGTGTTAGGGGTACAGGCGCTGGTGTGGGCATAAAAGTGTTCTTTGGGCCATCACAGTGCAAACATGTCCCAATAGTGGGACTATCAAATGTTGAGGTAACTTGTTCTTTTTTTAGAATGTTATTGCGAAAGGGAATTCAATAATCAAAATCTAGCATTTATTTTGTCCATGTCTAGGTAGATGAGTTAATTAATAGGAGAGTCAAGGAAGCACTTGATAAGAGACTCGATGAAGCAATTAGCAAGTGGCATGCGCCTCAGCCTGCAACTCAGACAGTACCTATGGCGTGCTACTCTTCTCCTACTATAGAGGTGGTTGGGAGTAATCATGTAGACCCACCACCTAGCACGTCCGTTGTAAGTATTTTTATGACATATATAGTAGCTAGTATTTTCAAGATGATATGTTTATGTATATATGTATGTAACATTCTTTACGTAAATTTATAGGGGTTGAAGCCATGTCATCTAAAAAGTCAAGAATATATCATTGCAGAGGAACATGCTTATCCAACACTTCTAGGGGACACGTTTCATGGGACTCCAGTACCATCTGGTGCAGTTCGTGTGAGCCTGATACTTGTACTCCCCAATTGGTGGGATCTTCAATTGCCATAAGTCCACCCAGATTCTAAAATTCTTGATGAGGCAGAAGGCAGAGTGATAATGTGGCCCAAAGAGGATGTTGTCTATACTAATATTGTATGGTAAATTTACATTACGTTAATTTGTTTGTGTGTATATATGAGTCAATTGATCTGAAATTATATATACAGGTCAAAAGAAAGGCACCCGCTACATCTCGACCTCCTCCTCCACCTCCTAAAGTACCAAGTTGGCTTCCAAGGGACCTACACACCTTGTTAGGTCTTAATTATAGGGGTATGGCAGTATGGATAGGCAAACATGATCCAAATTTCCCTATAAATGTTTGTATTCCAGATGATTCTGCATGTCAATCATACGATAACAAGCTATTTGTACAAGATATTTTGGAGTTGTTTTATTATGATTGGCTGAATACATCTATGATAGATCTATGGATATGGTGAGATCTTCTTTATACATCCATATACCTTGTTTTATATACGGTGATCTGGTTTCTTATATATTAATGCATACGTAATACATGTTTTGCAACCACTTACACACGATATGTACAAATTTTTCATTTTCCTATGTGGGATTTTTGGTTCCATCATTGATTGGTCTTGTTGATAAAGACTCTTCTTCAGCTACTTCATATTGTTGCACTACTTTTAAATATTTTGGTAAAAAAACAGGCGGTGATAATAGCTCCATTTAATGTCGAGTAAGTTTTCTTATAATTTGGACTTAAGAAAATTACATTTTTATTGTGGAATTTGAGTTATTAATTTTCAAATTTCTTACCTATAGTGGTAGGCATTGGGAGTTACTAGTTATTGTCCCCAAGACGTTCACTGTCTATTATCTAGATCCTGTGGGGAAGAAATTGAATACATTATATGGACACACAATGAAAAGGCCATTATTCCCGTGAGAAATATTTCATATTTTTATATCTGTGAACGTCTATTATTACATTACTATTTAATTATGCAATTTTATGTGTTACATTAACATGTAGGGCTTTACATGAGTTCAAAAGAGCTGGAGGAAAGATCCCCAAGAAAAAGAATCAACCACTAATTTGGGAGAATGTGAAAGTAATTTCCCGACTCCAATGTATATATTATTTATGTGAACTATGCTTATTTGTATTTTTGAATATTTTATATGTTTCCATTTATAGTGTGCTACACAAGACAACATATGAGCATGTGCATACTGTGTGATGCAATTTATGGGCCTAGTCATCAAACGTGTTGTAATGGAAATCAATACTATACATAAGGTATTATATATAGTCTCATTAGATAATATGACATATATCAATCTTATTATATATTATTAATTTTATATATACGTCATTCTCTTTGCTAGTGTTTAAAATTGACTTGACTATAGGTGGAAAGTTATTAGATGTGCATACTCCCTATACGAGGGAATAATTAGATGGTGTAAGAGAAGAATGGGCAAAAGCCCTACAAGTAGTGGGAATTTTTAAATATGTTTGGGATAGTGATGGCGATAATGACGATGATGAATAAAGAATGATATTTCTAAACTTTGTTCTCATAATTATTTTTGTGTGAATGTGAATGAATTTTTTTGAATTGTCATATGTGTGAATGTGAAGATGAGCAATACATGAATGTTTCTACATCTATTTGAATGTGAAAAGAGATGAAATGAATGGAACTGTAGGTTGCTAAATGTGTGTGAAAATGGAGGAAATTTGAAATGGAACTACTGGTTTCTACATGTGTGTGATGAAAAATAATATGAATTTAATGTGCTTACACATGTGTGTGAATCACATGATCCATATATAATATTCTCCATCTTGTTAATTTTGCAGGTTTGTGGCATGTTGTTAGATGATATCAATGGATGTTGTAAACCTACAATTTAGAACTGAACTACACATTATGCATCCTACTGACCAGCCATACAGCAGGCCTGCAAACTAATAGAAAAATATTGTTCTCTCAGATGTGACTCTATTTTCTCTATCATTCTCCCAAAACAATTTTTTTCCATTGTTCTCATTGCCCACGTCTTCTCCACACTAAAAGTCAAGTTTCTATGGAAATCATCTCTTTAGAAATGTATCTATGACAAAAATCATATTCACTTGAATTCATACTTTATCTTGCCACTTTTACACAGAACTCATCTCCGTTGAAACATATCGATGGTAGAACTCATCAACACTGAGATTCACATATTCTTTGCTAGCTTTTATATGGAAGTCAACTCTATTAAAATGTATCTATGCTGGAAATCATCTTCACCATATTTTATCTCTGTGAAATCATCTCCACTCTAGTCGCTTCTTCATTTGAGCACTATCTTTGCATATATATGTCTACTAGTGAACGCACACGTGCACATGCACGTGACATAAAATTTGTTGGAAATGTGTGGGGAGAGGAATCGTCTGTGAGAGAGTCTCTTCAGTAAAAGATATTTGTGTTGGTTGTTTGAAAGGAGAGAATCAAGGAACCGTTTCCGTTGGATGGAGAGAGAAATACAAAATTAAAGATAATAAAAGTTAATAGGAGAGTGTGAGAATAAATATTTGTAAGAGAAAAAGAGTGAATTAAGGAGAGTGCAGCATCAAACTCGCTCTTTTTATAGTAGTATAGTATGTCTATAAGATCTCCAAATCTAGAGACATCTTTGACTGTTTTAGAAAGGTGATGACACTCTATGTAAAAATCCTAAATGGTGTGTTGCCGCTAAGTCTTCCCATTAGCCACTAGCTTACATGCCAACTTGCAATAAGGAACACCATGTCACCTCTAGGTTTTATCTATGCAATCAACTCATTTTGTTTCTTACACATGTGTCAATCAATCAACACAACATGTTGTAGGATGCCTACAATATATCATGGAAGATGTGAATCCTCTACTGCCTACTTCCACACTTCTTCTTATCTAGAACTTTTCCGTCACCTCAAGCAAACTAAATTGATGCAACTTCAATCATTTGAGTCGTAAGATCATTAATTGGTTCAATGGTCAGGGGAAAAGGAAGCATTACATAGAAGGACATGTGATTCATAATTCTTTTTCACAATGGTAAAAAAATGATGTTGACCTCCTCTTCATTGTATGGAACTCAATTGAGCTCTATATCACTAACAACATAGACCACCTAGATGAATACAAGTCAGTTTGGATCATCTCCAACTGATATATACTCCAACAATATCTCTTGAATGTATGACATGATAGTATTTTGGGCGTTCAGTGTCTCTTTTCTGGGCGTCGGTTATTTCGGACAACCGACGCCTATAATATTCGGCGTCGGTTATTTATACAAACCGACGTCTATATTCAAAGACCAGCCAGACACAGGTACCGCTTTGTATTCAGCATCGGCTGAGTGTAACCAACCGACGCCTAAAGGTGCCCGCGAAATCCAATTTTCGAGCAAAAAAAATATGGGTCACATACAGCGTCGGTTGTTTAACAATTCACCGACGCCTATGTGAAATGAAATTTTGCGCAAAAAGTTCCACTTTCGGTGTCGGTTATCCTTGGATAACCGGAGCTGATAATAGTTCCCGCCAATTGATTTGGGGTAAAGATTGTCTAATTGGACGTCGGTTATTACGATCAACCGACGCTGAAGATAATAGGCGTCAGTTGTCCTAGATAACCGACGTCGTTGACCAACTTAATAGAGGCCCGATCACCCGACTCTTCCCCCTTTCTTCCTGTTTCATCAATTCTCCTGTGCGCTCTCCCAAAATCGCCGCCTGGTGCATGGTGCCTGCTGCTTCTCGCTCGCCGCCGACGATCCCTACTGCTGCTCTGCGTCGCCGCCGCCGCCCGCCGCCTTCCTCCTTACGCCGCCGCCGCCCGCTCCTTCCTCCCTGCTCACACCCTACTGTGGCGTTGTCTTCTTGCTTGCCTCTGCTGCTCACAAGGTATTAGCCGTAGCATCTTCTTCCTTGTCTTCTTCCTTGCCGCCCGCTGCTCTACTCTGCTTACTGCTCTGACTTCAAAACCTAAGACTAGTTAGTGTTCTACTTCTTTCACTGAGAACTGAGAAGAATGGCCTACCACGGCCGTGCTGGGCAGCACAGCCGTGGTAGGCCAACACAACCACGGCCGTGTTTGATTTGATTTAAACCCTAATTTGATTTAAACTTGTCCATTCTAGCATCCTAATTTGATTTGATTAAACACTAACATTGATGAAACCCTAAGATCAATTGTGATGAAAGCCTAACATGTACATATCTATTATTATGTTTGTTGGCCTAGAAACCCGTCCAAGATTGAGTCATTAGGAGTAAATCTTGGATAGTCCCCGGTTTGGGACTGTTCTTGAACACCTAATCTCACTTAGGATGTAAGTGTATAATGTGTATTGGGTTTTCGAGAAACTTTCGGTAGCATTTCCCCGTTTGTTCTCTAAGTACATATGTACTTAGAGAACAGTGGGGAAATGTTGCCGAAATTTTCTTGAAAACCCAATACACATTATACACTTACTAGTGTGATTAGGTGTTCAAGGATGGGATAGGTGGTACACATTTATTATATATAAGAATGACATCACATGTGTTTGTTGGCCTAGAAAGTGAACAATCATTGTTCTTTATATTACTTGTACATTGGTATAAATTAGAATGAACAATCACTAAATTATATACTATTTGTATGGAGTCCAACTTCATTGTAGATATCTATTATTGTGTTTGTTGGCCTAGAAACCCGTCCAAGATTGACTCATTAGGAGTAAATCTTGGATAGTCCCCGGTTTGGGACTGTTCTTGAACACCTAATCTCACTTAGGATATAAGTGTATAATGTGTATTGGGTTTTTGAGAAAATTTCGGTAGCATTTCCCCGTTTGTTCTCTAAGTACATATGTACTTAGAGAACAGCGGGGAAATGCTGCCGAAATTTTCTTAAAAATCCAATACACATTATACACTTACTAGTGAGATTAGGTGTTCAAGGATGGGATAGGTGGTACACATTTATTATATATAAGAATGACATCACATGTGTTTGTTGGCCTAGAAAGTGAACAATCATTGTTCTTTATATTACTTGTACATTGGTATAAATTAGAATGAACAATCACTAAATTATATACTGTTTGTATGGAGTCCGGCTTCATTGTAGATATCTATTGTTGTGTTTGTTGGCCTAGAAACCCATCCAAGATTGACTCATTAGGAGTAAATCTTGGATAGTCCTCAGTTTGGGACTGTTCTTGAACACCTAATCTCACTTAGGATGTAAGTGTATAATGTGTATTGGGTTTTCGAGAAAATTTCGGTAGCATTTCCCCATTTGTTCTCTAAGTACATATGTACTTAGAGAACAGCGGGGATATGCTGTCGAAATTTTCTTGAAAACCCAATACACATTATACACTTACTAGTGAGATTAGGTGTTCAAGGATGGGATAGGTGGTACACATTTATTATATATAAGAATGACATCACATTATACACTTAGGATGTAAGTGTATACTCTAATCTTTTCCTAATATATACTTGTTTCCTAATATATACTTGTTTTCTCTGATCATAGAATGGATAGATCATGGATGTCCATTCGTAATCGTTGCACCCCAGAGTTTACATCTGGTCTTGATCAGTTTATTAGATTTGCCGAGGAACATAGGAAAAAACCTACAGATAGGTTCTACTGTCCATGTAGGCATTGCGGTAACAACTTAAAAGTCAACACTGGTGAGGAAATGAAAAGTCATGTCATGTGCAATGGGATTGTACAAGGCTATACAGAATGGCACTGGCATGGAGAGATTTCAAAATTGAAACCAGTAGATGTCGATAGCAGTGCTTGGGTGGAAGAAGAAATTGCCTCCGATGACGTAAATGTGAACGAACCAGTTCCAGCAGACATCGTTGATGTGATGCTGGATAGTTGTAGGGTAGAGCACACCGATCCACCTCCTATCTTTAGAAACATTGTGCATGATGATGAGATACCGTTATACACAGGCTGTGCTAAGTTTACGAAGCTTAGCGCTGTGTTGAAATTGTATAAGTTGAAAGCTAACAATAGATGGAGCGACAAAAGCTTCACTTCATTGTTGACTTTGTTGAAAGAAATGCTTCCTGAAGGAAACGCCAAATGATATTACAGAAACTATCTCAAACACCAAATGATATTACATAAACTATCAAATGCCTCACCTTTAAACCAAAACCGAATGTTATGTCTTATGAAGGGTTTGACATTAATGGATTCACATATTACACAAAGCGCCAAGATGATAAGAGTGTCGTCCAAACTAGTGGGGTCACTCTTCAAGCGTCGACTATGTACTTTGCAATTGCAAAGGATAAGAGTCCACGTGAAGCTAAAATGTCATATTACGGTGTCATTGAAGACATTTGGGAGTTTGACTACATAGATTTCAAAATTCCGCTCTTTAAATGTAATTGGGTTGATAACACCAAAGGAGTTATAGTGGATGAATTGGGTTTCACTTTGGTGAACTTTGAAAAGATTGGCGAGAAGGGTGAACCATTCATATTGGCATCGCAGGCGAAACAAATATTCTATATCGATGATCCTGCAAATAATAAATGGTCGGTTGTTCTTCATGGTAAAAGACAGTTCATTGAAGATCCTATAGATGAAGAAGAGTACTATGATAAGTATGATGACTCCGGTCCATTCTCAGTTGGGTTGCCAACTCCACAAAATATTGAAGCTAATGATGACTTATATGTGCGCGGAGATCACAATGAAGGATTGTTAATTGATAAAAGATCACAATTTTAGAGACATGTATGTTTATACAAATGCTAAATGTTTGCCTTTTTCTAGTTAATACAAATGCTAAATGTTTGCCTTTTTAATGACATTTTCAGATGGCTGACCATGATGAGCATGATGTCCATGATGAGCATGAAGTCCATGATGAGCATGATGTCCATGACGAGCATGGCGAGGATACCAATGTAAGTTCTAAAAACATATCCTGTATTTCTATAAAATTCATTATCTTCTAGTTATGTCATATATCTTATATTTCTATATTAGGCAAATTTAGTTTGTTTATTTTTGTGAAATTTTAGGTTGATGATGCACATGTACCCACTGAAGCACTGGAGCAACTTGATGCACATCACCAAACACTTAACAAGAAAAGGGGCATCACTCTGTTGAAGAAGTTAATAGCGCTTAGTGGCAGTGGATCCAAATTGGTTGTGGAGTTTGATAATGGAGGAAATGCAATTGGAGTGAACCACAATAATTTTGTAAACTATCTTGGGTGTACCACTCGGAGCCATTGTGGTGTTAAGTATGATAATTGGCATAAAGTTCCTCAGGGGAAAAAAGACTTGATATGGAAGGATTTATGCGTGAGTTATTATTATTTGAAATTCTATTTTGTAGATTACAAATTCTATTATTTGCAATTCTATTTTGGATACTAGTTAATAACATTTCTATTTTATAGAATCTGTTTGCATTGGATGAGAAGTTGCATCGTAAAAGTGTGATGCAACGCGCTGGAAAGATGCTTAGGAATTATAGGACAAATCTGAACAGAGAATACATAAAAGAGGGTGATAAGAAAAAGAAGTCAGCCCTTGAACAATGGAACTTCTTGGACAAAGAAGATTGGGACAATTTTGTTGCTTCAAGAAAATCTGAAGAATTCAAGGTATTAGGTGTCACTCCCAATTTAATTAATATACATTGTATTCACCTATTCAAGATTAACATTTAGTGATACTAACCAAATCATTAATGTGCATACTAACTAGGCCCTCAGTGACGCACAAAAAGCAAGGCGTGCACTGAATGTGCATGACCACACTATGGGTCCAAAAGGCTATGCAAGCGTTCGCCAAAGACTACATGCGGAGTCTGCGGGTACTCAGGAGTCTTCTCCTACTCAGGAGTCTGCCACACCCATGCCTCGCCATGCTATCTGGATAGCTGGGAGGCAAAACAAGAAGGGTGAAATAAAGAAGCCCGTAACTGCTGAGGCAGCTGCGAAAATGGTAAAATACAACTCTTAGAGCAATCGTTTGAATATTGATTATTTGTGGTGTTAACTTACCAATTTTTGTTGATGGTGATTAGCGGGAGCTGCACGAGTAGAGGAAACAAGGCACGTTCATCCCTCAGGGCACAAGGGATGAATTGACAGTTGCTCTGGGTAACCCAGAGCATCCTGGACGTGTTAGGGGTGCAGGCGCTGGTGTGGGCATCAAAGCATTCTTTGGACCATCCCAGTGCAAACCCAGAGCGGGACTTTCTCAAGAAGAGGTAACCTATTCTTTTTTTAGAATGTTACTGCAAAAGGAAATTCAATAATAAGAAGTTAATGTTTTTTTTATCCATGTATAGGAGAATAAGAGAGTCGAGGATATAGTTGCTAAGAAGGTCAACGATGTAGTTGCTGAGAAGGTCAAGGAAGAATTGCTACGGTGGCAGGCATCTCAGGCTTCCAATCAGCCTATGGCGACCCACTCTTCTCCTGATGCACAGACTGCGAGTAATCTTGGAGACCCATCGCCTAACACGTCTGCTGTAAGTACTTTTTATGACATTGTAGCTAGTCTTTTCAAGATGATATGTTTTCAAGATGATATGTATATATGTATAACATTCTTTACATAAATTTGTAGGCATTGAAGCCATGCCGCTTAAGAATACAAGACTATGTTTTTGCAGAGGCGCAGGCTTACCCGTCCCTTCCTGGGGAAAGGTTTCACGGGACTCCAATGCCACAGGGCTACGTTCGTGTGGGCCCATTACGTGTGTTACCCGATTGGAGGGAAGCTACATTGCCATATCCCCACCCGGATATTGATACACTTGCTGAGGCAGAATGCGGGGTCATATTGAGGCCCAAAGCAGATGTCGTCTACACTACTGAAATTGTAAGATAAATTTACATGGATTTAGACTGTTAATGTGTATATATGATGTCAACTGATCTGAAATTATATATACAAGTTAAAAAGAAGACACCAGGAGCACCTAGGCCTCCACCTCCACTTCCCGCATTACTAACTCGGGTTCCAACTGACCTAACATACCCGTTAGGTCCTGCTTGTAGGGGAATGGCATGTTGGCTACGGGCACATAATATACATTGCTCGATAATTGTTTCTTTAGATGCAGATTATGCAGGTCAATCATACGATAGCTCTTTATTTATACAAGATATTATTGAGTTTTTTATGTATGATTGGATGAATACATCAATGATAGAGACATGGATAAGGTGAGATCTTGTTTATACATCCATATACCTTGTGTAAGATCCGGTGATCTGGTTTCTTATATATTAATGCATACGTAATACATGTTTTGCAGCTACTTAGTCGAAGATCATTGCAAACAATTTGCATTTGATCATGTGGGATTTTTGATTCCATCATTGATTAGTATGGTAGATAAAGACCCTGATAATGTTCAACTATACTGTATAGATGCTTTTACAATTTTTGGTCAGCAAAAGAAGACGATAATAATAGCTCCATTCAATGTCAAGTAAGTTTACTTTATTTATAATTTGGACTTAAGAAAATTCCATTTTTATTGTGCATTTTGAGTTATTAATTGTTAACTTTTTACCTCTAGCAGTAAACATTGGGAGTTACTAGTTATTGTCCCCGGGACGTTCACTGTTTATTATCTAGATCCCGCGGGAAGTACATTAAACACTAAAATTGGACACGCAATGAGAATGCCATTATTCTGGTGAGAAATATTTCATTTTTGTATTTGTTAACATTTGTTATTACATTACTATTTACTTATGTAATTTACAGTGTTATATTAACATGTAGGGGTTTAGATGCATTCAAAAAGGCTGGAGGAACGGTCCCAAGGAAAAAGAACCAGCCAATAAATTGGCAGAACGTACAAGTAAGTTCCCGACTCCAATGTATATATTATTGATGTGAATTGTGCTTAGTTGTATTATTTTGTATGTTTCAATTTATAGTGCGCTACAAAAGACAATGGTTGGGCATGCGCATACTATGTGATGTGATTTATGCAGATGATTATCAAACATGTCGCATTGTACATCGATACCATACATGAGGTATTATATATAGTCTCATTAGTTAGTATGAAATATATCAATCTTATTTTTATATTATTACTTATATATATACATCATTCTCTTTGCACGTGTTTAAAACTGACAACACTATAGGTAAACACTTAAAAAATATACATGCTCCATATACGATGGAAGCATTAAATGAAATAAGAGAAGAATGGGCAAAAGCCATACAAGCAGTGGCAACTGTAAGATATAATTGGGATGTTGATAGCGATAATGAATGATACTTTATAAATGAATATTTTTGAATGTTAATACATGTATTTGAATGTTTCTATATGTGTGAATGTGAGAATTGAATTGATGTCTGAATGTATCTACTTGTGTGAAATTTTCCTTGGGACTTTTGCAGGTTTGTGGCCTGTTTGTAGGCTGATATTAATGGATGTCGTAAACCTGCAGTTCAGAAAACTGAACTGCAGGTTCTCATCCTGCTGACCAGCTACAGCAGGCCTGCAAACTGATATGAAAAAAAAAATAGATATAGGCGTCGCTTATTTACAGAAAACTGTCAGCAAAGACCTACAACGTCGATTATTGGATAAAAACTGACGCCTAATAGTACAAACAACCCGACCGTGCAGGAAAGCACGGCCGTGGTGGAAAAGGCGTCGATTATTCATATAAAACTGACGCCTATAGTACTAAACACGACCGTGCAGGGAAGCACGGCCATGTCGTCTTAAAGTATGGCGTCGGTTTGTTATAGAAAACCGATGCCAAAAGGGTTCACGCCACAGAAAACAACGTCATCTAGGACTCTTTCTGCATCGGTTACCAAGTAAACACCGACGCTATAGTCCATATAGGCGTCGGTCTTTTAGTAGATAACCGACGCAAAATGTGTCCTAGATGACGTCATTTTCTGTGGCGCGAACCCTTTTGGCATCGGTTATCTACTAAAAGACCGACGCCTATATGTTAAATAGGCGTCGGTTAAAAAACCAACGCCGAAGTGTTCCACCTTTAGCGGCGCCCACATAGGCGTCGCTCAGAAACTGACGCCAAAGGGGGTTAAACAACCGACGCCAAAGGTTGTTTCTGTAGTAGTGTCCCCTCTCCTCTTTTACTACTTTACTTATGCCACTAGGTACATCCCTTTCCCTTGACCCATTTCTAGCTCTAATGGGAGGCAAGGAAGCCAGTGCCAGAGTGGGGGAGCTAGACCTTTGGTGTCTTTTTCTCTACAACAGCTTCCGTCCCTCCCAACCCTAATCGTACTCCCCTCTAAACCCACTTGGCTACTATACACATCAACTTCACAATGCAACCCTATGGCCTGCCCGCCCTCTGCCCTAGCCTTTCATCCCACTCCTCTTCCCTCTACGCGTCACTAAAGTGAAGTAGAGGAATTTAAAACCCTAACCACAAGGAAGGTGATGAGTCAGGAGGCATTGGATCGAGTGTCTGTGGTCTGGATCGTCCCACCTTCCTAACATGTTCCCTTAGTCTCACTCTCTCTCCCTCTCTCTCTCTCACTCTCTTTTCCACACGGGTGCTCATGTGCCATGATTCACCCCAAATTTAAATAATGATGATAACTTTGTAATATTTTGATTAGTAACCAACTTCAACCATGTATTTTATATATCATTAATGATCCCTAGCTACCCTAATCACCTAGATCAAAAATCAATGTTCAACTATATTTCTCTTTACATTTTGGACTATGTAAATGCACATTAATGTTCATTTTGCTCTATCAGGACTAGATTTTCTCTAAAATGGCCCTTTTATGTGTTTATTTGACGCAACTTGTTTATATATGAGGTTTTGGCCTAACTTATCATCATACCCTAATTGAACTTCGAAATCAGTAACCTAACTTGGTATTTGTAATCTTTTAAACCAAGATTTTAGACACATAGGATATAATTTCCTTATAAGGTCTTAAGTACTCACCTTTATCCTTTAGCATGATCTAGTTGACCTAGTTTGTTCTACTTTGATGAAATGTGACTTTTATGCTAATTACTTGATCTAACTAGTTTGCATCATTAGTCTTATCATGATAGTAGAATATGATACCAACTTTATCAATCATATAGTGTTCTAGGATCATAAGACTTGGATATATGATGTTAGTGATTAAAATGGATCTTATGTGACTAATCATGATCTTTCATGTTGAAGCATGATACTATAAAAATCACATGTTTCCCCTACTTCTAATTCAAACCTTATATACATATTGTAGTACTCATAATGTGGATGTTTCACCTAGACCTAAGGTTTATCTTTAATACTTATGCTATATTGAATGAATACATGCATGTTTGACAAGAAGGGGCCATGCATGAACTATTTAATTCCTAGGTTTAGGAGAACAGCCACATGAAATGATTCATGTTTATATTACCAAGACCCTACTGATCTAAGACCCACTATTATGACTTTTTACATCTTAGGTCCATGTTGGCTTGGGCTTTCCCTAGGAATCTCTCTCATGAATCATAAGTTGAACTCTACTCATAAGGTATGGTTTATCTCTTGACCCTACTATGATATTGTCTTATTTGTATGTTTGCTCATATGAATTCTTATCTAGATAATTAATTGTTTGAGCTAATTGTTCCCTATGATTAGTATGTTTGTTTTTGCTTGACATATGTTGAACAAACTACGAATATAATTAAACTTTTCCATTATATGAACTTTGTGTACCTTCCTATATTCTCGGGGTAAGGGCACAAGGTTGGGTGTCTTAATTGAGATGTCAAGATAATACATACCATGTCAATAAAAGGCTTAGCTAATCTTGAGCACCCTGACGGACCCTTCCAATAGAAAGTCGGTCAATGGCCATAATATGTTGTTAAGCATAATGGAAATGCACTTAAAACACACTTTGTATAAAATAATGTCATTAAGTGTTCTCACTTTTTTCCTACTTATTTCTTTATATTATGTTTCTAGCTAAGAAAGTTTTATATTATTCTTAAATTGTGCTCACATGTTTCTCATAGCGTAGTCCATGTGCTCGCATTGATATATTTTGTTTAAGAAATATGTAGTTTCCAAATGAAGATTTGTTGCACTCCAGACTCTAATCTCTAAAATGAATTACAAATGGGTATACTCAACTATAGAAATGGGTGCATATATCTTATATCCATGTTTAAGTAATCTTCATATTTGTTTATTGTTATTTCCTTTTCATGTATATTGCTTGTGTGGAACTATGTGCATTCTATGGACAGGTGCCCAATCCCTACTACCACTAACTCTATAGTCACTGGGGTTAGCAGGAGGGTAACGAATAGTTTCATGACAAATGGTATCAGAGCCATACACACAAGCCTCTACACGTGTTTAAGACATAGAATGAAATGTTCTTACAAGGATTTAACTACAACATGTCTCATGCTCTTGTCCCACAGCTTCCCCTAACTTTCTAATAGATGGTTTATATATTGAGTCTTATTCAGGATATCAACCTAAGGATTGTGACAACAATAGGAATTTTCCGGGTGATGATTAGAAGTGGGACAGGTGTAATGGTTACCACCCTCCTGGGAAGTGTTATAATGATGAAAATCAAGCAAGTCACCAACATGACTTCCAAGTTGTATGTCATCATTACAATGTGCCTAGTCATATCCGACCTAGATGCCCCCAACTTCATGATAGATGTGCACCAACTCAACAACAACAACCTCAGGCACCTCCACAAGATAATGTCAATAATAATGGGAGAAGACCTATGGAGAGATGTGATAAAAAGTCTTTACTTTGCCTTCTATTTTGCATGATACATATGCGGATGAATGAGATGAAGAGCATGAGTTGTGGGGAACTATTACTTGTACATATAGGGTTTTTTAGCTTATTAGGTTAAACCCTTTAAGGAGTGGAGAATAGGTAATTGATAATTTATGGTTGATTAGATATCAAGAATGAAATCCTTTAAAGGGGTGGAGTGTTATAACAAACCAAAACATAGAAACTTACCCTATTCCAAAATTTGAAAGCTTGTGACATCAGTTCCCTACTTTTGACCAAACAAGGATAAAATAATTCCTTAATGAATAACATCAACATATTAGGTGGAAATATATTATATTACAAATTTACATAATATGTTCCAATGTGTAAATAAATTTATAAAATATACTACACATTTCCTTGGCTAATTAAGAATCACGTAATGGTTATATAAGCGGAATAATGTACTTAAAACATTTACTAGAATAGCAACTAGAGTTTTGATATACAAGCATCTAACTTAAAGTGGACTAAATGTGTTAAATGAGTAAAATGTGAAATTTATGAATAATAATAAAATATAACTCTTTTACTAACAATGTGAAATTAATGGGACTCTAATTGAAGATTATCAATAGATATGTAGATCAATTGTCTAAACCATAATCATGATATAACTCACAAATGGAAATTCAAAAATCCAAATATAATGGTAAAAATATGTTCCTTGGGTCCCAGGTACTTGGGTGCCAAGTTTCACATTATTTAGACAATAATAACTAGTGTGATTTTATTTAGAGAAAAAATATATGAGAAAAATTCAGAAGCTCTAAATAAACTAATAATGTCTTCAAAAGTGGAAATAAACCCCAAATTCGAAATTTCATACCAAAATTAGTCTACGTGTGAATTTTTACATTAATTGGACAAACTTATCTATCCTAGTGTAGTTATGGAGAGAGAATATGAATTAAAGTCCAACATATTAAATGCAATACTAAAAATTAACAATATGGAAAATGACGATAAGAACTCCTTATGTTTAAGTTTGCTAGGCCAAGTTTCACATCCTTTGAGTGTTGCTAGATGCCTCAAATTCATTAAGGAAATAAAATATATGATCTCACCTAAAAGTAAAATAAATATTATATGCGTTCAAAAGTAAAAACTAAATTTCATATTATTTGGACAATATTTACTGCCCCAATTTTATTAAAAAACAAAACACATAAATATATAACATCAATTCATTAAATTTCCTATTTGGATAAGGTTTTCATTGTCACCTGAGATATTCTCGAATCAACTATATTTACTTTTCATGGAGATTTCTTGATTCCTCTCCTCTCCTTGACCGTTTGATATGAATAGGATGACATGCACGCCATCTCCTACTTGAATAGGGGAGTGTGGTTGTGTGAATACTAACCATGGCCACATGGCTTTGTTTTTCATGATTTCCTTCCAAGATCCTTAATTTGAAAGTTTTATTGCTTTGAATAGTAACAATGGCCACATGGAGACATACCCATATATAATGAGCCAGAATTTGGACTCTACCTTTCTTTCTTTATGATTTGTCATATCTCTTCCCAAATCTTCTCAAACCTCCTATCCATAGAACCTGTAGAGGCCTAAACCATCTATATATGAATACATGTACCCTGACCTCTTCTAAGCCCCATGCGATGTTTCTCTCATACTAATTTCACTTATTCTTGAATTTTTTGCTACGACATGGACCGATGTTCTTTATCTACAAACCCCTCACCAGCGGAGCTCCTCTTTTCCAAATTTCAAATTGATCCGAGAGTAAGGTACTTCGTGGTGTCCTTTCCCTTTGTGGCTAGTTATTCAGGTATAAGAAACACCGATCTTGTTTTTCCCAATGTGTTTTCTAGGTCCACTTATTTTCCTAGTGTCCATGGCATGAGAGTGTGGGAAAGGGATGATCCTCTTGGTGTTTTCCCCTCTTTTCCCTCACCTCTCTTTTCTTTTCATTCCTCTCACCAAGGGTGGTTTGGTAATTTCACGGCTTGTTTTGATCTTAGCCACGATTTTCCTCGCATCCACTTTGGATTACTATTCCCTATCACACTCCTTCCTTTTAGATTCTAATACAAGGGCATAATCATCTTTTGTTATTATTTAGTTTTTGAGAAATTCAGTAAATTGGGTTAACTTCAGTGATTCACAACTAATTCTTTGGTTATCAAAAAATTACACAAAAATACTCGTTGGATTTGAAAGTTATTTTCTATATAAATGATAGTATTTCATAACCTAAATCTAATTATAATAAGAATACTTAAATTGAGGTTTGTAATTTGTGTACTAATTAATGGTTGTACATATAAATCTATGTTAGGTGAGCAAGAACCCTGACTCGGGATCAGGGTTTAAAATTTGACAAGTTGACAAACACCTTGTGGTATGTTTTTTTCCCTATTTATCATATTGAGAAATCACCCACTCTTTATCTCTCTCTTGGTTTTATAGACAAATTAGCCTAAACAATTTCTCTCTTTTTTGAAAATTTATTTCAAATTAAATGTTCCATTTTGATTATAATATTTTGATCATCTTATTTTGTTGTATATTCTTATTAGACTTTTATATATAACTTGTTCATTTTATTCTATGTGAAACCCTAGTTTTGTCTATGAGCTACTTTGCCCACTTTTGTGGTGGATGTTTTATATTAACTATTTATGTGATGGCAATCACAGTAACTCTATCTATATGACTGAATGTTTACTTGACTCTACATTTTTCTTGCTTTGTGATTCAGTAGACCTAGAGTTGTGTAAGTCTTTTGTTTTTATGGGGTTATGTGTCGTTATTTTTGGGATGGAGGTTATGTACCTCATACCCAGGTTTTGTGCCCACTTTATATACGTGGGTTTTGTTAAGTATCTTACTATATTATATTTTATGTTTATGATCATTAGCTGACATTGTTATTTATATTTTGCTAGTTTTATGTTTATCTCACGTTCATGTATGTTGAATATTATGGTGATGGGATTTGTTCCCCAATTCTTTAAATGTTCTTTTGAGTCAAAACTCTTATATTTTAATAATGGAAGGTATTCTTCTTGATTATCATCTTTGTGTAATTCATATTATTTTGGTACCCACATGGGTGGTACTTTCATCTTCTATGGGAAAACTTATTAATTTGATGTTCACTATCCCTTATATTTATCAATCTCCAATTAATATGCGCATACCGGCTTGTATATTGATAGTTTCAATCTTTTGTCTTCTCTTCTAGGGTATGCTTCCAACCTCAATTGTCAAACAAGGTGGAGAAAACCAAGGTTGACCATGACAACATCAAGAGTAGTTGAAACTTCCTGGGAGATAGATTCAAGGTTAATATTTAATCATCTATTCATCCTATGTTATCATTTGTTTTTGTATATATCAGCTTCATGGTGAAGGATGGTGATAGTATCAAGCATTGTAATACTCAAATAATTTATATTTAGTTGCTACATTTGGTGTCTAGAAACATACTTTGAATAAATTGGATTATCCTCCCTTTGTGAAAACAATATTGTTGTGATTGGCATATAGGATGTTTCATTTTATTTGATTTAATAGAGAGTGGATCCCCATAGGGGTCCCACTCCTTACAATTTGTGTGTGTGGGTGTGTGTTTTTATGTGTATACATACATGAATACATGCATGCATGCATACATATAGATGACAAGGAGTGGCTCTAGTGGTCAAGCACGATGTCTCCTCATGAAGGGACCCAGGTTCAAATCTCAGTTACCTCCTTGATTTACCACCCTCCCGGGTGTTCGGCTTCTACCATGGGTATGGGAGAGGGGGGATAAATCTTTATATATATATATATATAAATATATATATATATATATATATAAATATATATATATATATATATATATATATATAAATAAATATATATATATAAATATATACAGAGAGAGAGAGTCAGGCTAGAATACACCTGAGAGTGTATTCAGAGTAGAATACACTCAAGTAGTTTTTCATGATGCAATATTTTTTTTCAAAAATCTAATCCAGTGATCTTAAACATGTTGTGAATAGCTCATACAAAAAAATTGAGCACATTTGGACATTTATAGGTCATGTTATAAAGATCATAAAAATTTTGCATTTAAAATTAATTTTGCGCGTCGATTTTGTTGCCCTTGGACGAGTGACTTCCACTCATCTAAATGGGCTGAAAATTTGTATGTAGCCTAGTTATAGTATGATGGTGAAGTTCAATGGTTTACATTTTGCAAAAAATAGTCTTGATATGCAAACACACTTGAGTTTATTCGTGCGATATGTACACTCGAGTGTATTCTAGCCTGACTATATATATGTATATATATATATATATTTATTTATTTTTATATGTATATATACATATATATGTGTGTATATATATATATTTATTTATATTTATATGTATATATATATGTGTGTATATATATATATTTATATGTATATATGTGTGTGTGTGTCTACATATATGTATAAATATATATATATACTACTACAGAAATGGTTTATAATGTCACATTTACAGGCGTCGGTTGTATCCAAGAAACTGATGCATAAACCCTACAACGTGGGCTGAATACACAAACTGACATCAATATGTGAAGCCGGCCAGACATAGGTATCACTTTTTATTTAGTGTCAGTTGCACAATAAGAAATCGACGTCTAAAATCGCCCGCCAAATCTAATTTTTCTAGTGCCACAAAATTACCTCCAAAATTTCACATACAACGTCAGTTGTTGTCCAAGAAATCGATGACTAAAGATTTTTTGTGAGATAGAAATCGGGTCCATTTTTGTCGTCGGTTTTCATACAATAACTTACGACGATGTGTGTTCACGCGCTGTCTCCGCGAAAATTTTTACCCCCAAAATTGCCCAATTGGCATCGGTTTTCTATGGCAATCGACGACTATGGTCATAATTCAAAAACATTTTTTGGTCGGCATATGTAGATAGATGTCAGTTTTTCTAGTTGAAACTGACAACTATGATTGAACATAGGTGTCTGTTTTTTTGTTGTGACCAACGTTGTTGGATCGTAGTTGTTAGTTTTTGAAACAACCAATGACGATGGTTAACTTAATAGCACCCGCGAAATAGATTATTTCCCATTCTCTATTTCATCACGATTTCACTATGTCTCTGGCGATTGTAGAGATTTTGTCGCCCGCTGCTCTTCCACCGCTTGCTGGTCCTCCGCTGCCTGTTGCTCCTCTATCGGCCATCCGTGCCCTCTGCTGCCTGTTGGCCGTCGTCGCCGGTCTACCTTTCCCGCTGCCGGTCCTCTTCCTCCTGTAGCCATCCAGGCCTTTTCCTCCAGTCGCCAACTGCCTCCACTGTGAAGGATGTCATAGCTGTGAAGGTCGCCTGACGAGCTACTACACTTTCAGAGCTCGAGCCTGAGGTCGTCAGAGCTAGCCTCTGCTTCCCCTATTGCTAGGTAGGGTACATATCTTCCATCAACTGTTTAGTATTTTCTTATCTACTGATTTGTATTTAATTATCTACTGATTTTACTTATCTACTGATTTGAATATATATATATATATGTATATATATATATATATATATCCACTGATTTGTATTTATGTATCTACTGATTTGTATTTACTTAGGTGTTGAATTATATTTACTTATCTACATATTTGTTCATCTAATGATTTTTTATTCATCACATTATTAAAATTTAGGCCTTTGTATTTGTTCATCTACTTTTTCAAATTATTTAATCATCTACTAATTTTTCAAATTTCTTATCTACTGATTAGTATTTACTTACTGATTTGTATTTATTATCTACTGGTTTTTATTCGTTTATCTACTGATTCATATTAATGTACTATTTTAACTTGTCTAATCCTCATGCTTGACCTAATTCAGTAAATTTTGATGCATGTTGAAATAAGATTCAAACTTGTCCATTCCAGCATCCAAATTTGATTTGATTATGTGCTTTGAACCTTGAAACATACATGTTAAAGATACATTGATGTTGAATCTCAAACTTAACTCGCATGTGGGTCTTCTATTTCTAAAATGAATATGTGATCTCCTAAATCAGTAACATATATTATTCTTTGTGCACCCAAATACCTTGTGAATCATGTATGCACCCTAAGGTGTTTAAATGCCTAAATCTTGACTTGAAATATGACCTGATATGTATGTTGATATATGAAGCTCTAGCTAAAACTTCAAGATTGACCCCTAATTAATACATTATAATAGAATTGAATCGTCCATTTGTGTTGTTGCAGGTGTTGTTGACTTGTTGTTGATTTGCATAAATTTCTTCTTCAACCTTCAAGTAAGGTATAATATTCTCACTCTCCCAATGAGCCATTAGGCTTCATTTTGATTCAAATCTTTGATATATGGAATCATAGTATATTTACTATTTAGTATTTACTGACAAGTATGATTAAATGATGTTACACAAAACTTAGGATATGAATGATGAACTAGGATTGTAGGTATAAGAATGACAACATACATGTATTTGTTGGCCTAGAAACCCGTCCAAGATTTACTCATTAGGAGTAATTCTTGGATAGTCCCTAGTTTGGGACTGTTCTTGAACACTTAATCTCACTTAGGACATAAGTGTATAATGTGTATTGGGTTTTTAAGAAAATTTCAGTAGCATTTTCCTGTTTGTTCTCTAAGTACATATGTACTTGGAAAACAACGGGGAAATATTATCGAAATTTTCTTGAAAACCCAATACACATTATAAACTTACTAGTGAGATTAGGTGTTCAAGAATGGGATAGATGGTACACATTTATTATTTATAAGAATGACAACATACATATATTTGTTGGCCTAGAAACCCATCTAAGATATACTCATTAGGAGTAAATCTTGGATAGTCCCCAGTTTTGGATTGTTCTTGAACAAGACATTTATGAAGTGGTTTGACATGAATGGATTCTCATTATTTTTTGCAAGTGCAAAGGATAAGAGTCCACGTGAAGCTAAAATGTCATATTACGATGTCATTGAAGACATATGGGAGTTTGACTACAATGATTTCAAAATTCCACTCTTTAAATGTAATTGGATTGATAACACCATAGGAGTTATAGTGGATGAATTGGGTTTCACATTAGTGAACTTTGAAAAGATTGGCGAGAAGGGTGAACTATTCATATTGGCATCACAGGAAAAACAAGTATTTTATATCGATGATCCTATAAATGATAATTGGTTAGTTGTTCTTCATGGTAAGAGACAGTTCAAACACCACCAAATATTGAAGCTAATGATGACTTGTATTTGCACGAAGATCACAATGAAGGATTGTTAATTGATAAAAGATCGCAATATTAGAGGCATGCATGTTTATATTTTTTTATATTTTTTATTTTTTTAAATGTGAACTTCACAATGTGAATGTGAACTTTACAATGTGAATTATGTTACAATGTGAATGTGAACTTTACAATGTGACCTTTACAATGTGAATTACTTTACAATGTGAACTTTACAATGTGAATGTGAACTTTCAAATGGTTGAGCATTCATATGATGACCGAATTGATGATTACCATGAGGGTGAGGATGTCAATGCGCCGCCTCACACTATAAGTTTTAAAAATATATCCCTAAGGTTTCTATATATATGTTCATTTATAGTTATATCATGTAAGTGTGTTTTTTTGTAAAATTTTAGGTTGGTGATGTACCCCCTGAAGAAATTGGGGCACTTAATGAGCATAAAGAAATTGAGAAAGTGAGAGGCATCACAATGATGAACAAGTTACTACAACAAAGGGGCAATGGACCCAAACTGGCTATGGATTTCGATCATGTAGGAAATCCAATAAGACTGAACCACAACTCATTTATTTCATATCTTGGGGTTCTTACTCGCATCCATTGTAGTCCTAACATAGAATCCTGGCATAAAGTTATTAAGGGGAAGAAATACTTAGCATGGTAGGAACTATGCGTGAGTTATTATTATTTACAATTCTATTTTTCTAGATTACTAATTTTTAGGATACTAGTTAATAGCAATTTTATTTTGCAAAGTATATTTGATCTGGATGAAAAGCTACATCGTAAATGTGTTATGCAACACTGTGGGAGGGTCCTAAGGAACAATAGGACAAATCTCACCTGAGATTACATACGCGATGTTGAGAAGAGGTTCTTGATTGATTTCCAATTCTAGACATTGATCACTTCTTTACTAACTCTACACTATTAATTTTTGTTAGCATTCTCTTTAAAAAAAATTTAGGAAGAAGGAAAACACTAAGAAATGGAACTACCTAGACCCCAAATACTAGGAGGAGTTTGTTACCTAAAGAAAAATGTATGAATTCAAGGTATTAAGCATCACTCCCAATTTAATTAATATACGTTCTTATGTATTCACCTATTCAAGATTAACCTTTAGTGTTACTAACCAAATCAATGTGCTTACTAACAAGGCTATCAGTGATACTCAAAGATCAAGGCATGCACTGAATGTGCATGCCCACACAATGGGTCCAAGAGGCTATGCAGACGTTCGCCATAGACTACAGCCTGAGTCTACTGCTCAATCTGCTACTACTCAAGAAACTATAGAGTCCTCTACTATTGATCCCACACCTCTTCCTCGCCATGCTATGTGGATAGCTAGGAGGCAAAACAAGAAAGGAGTTATAACCAAGCCCACAACTTCTGAGGCGCGGTTGCAAAAATGGTAAAATTCAACTTTTAGAGCAATCAATATTGATCATTGTTATGTTTACTTACCAATTTCTATTAATGTCGATTAGCAGGAGCTTCACGAGTAGATAAAGGAAGGCAAGTTCATCCCTAAGGGCAAAAGGGATGAATTGATAGTTGCACTTGGTAACCTAGAGCATCCTAGATGTGTTAGGGGTGCGGGCGCTGGTGTGGGCATAAAAGTGTTCTTTGGGCCATCACAGTGCAAACATGTCCCAATAGTGGGACTATCAAATGTTGAGGTAACCTGTTCTTTTTTAGAATGTTATTGCGAAAGGGAATTCAATAATCAAAATCTAGCATTTATTTTGTCCATGTCTAGGTAGATGAGTTAATTAATAGGAGAGTCAAGGAAGCACTTAATAAGAGACTCGATGAAGCAATTAGCAAGTGATCTAGTTTTTCTTATATATTAATGCATACGTAATACATGTTTTGCAGCCACTTACACACGATATGTACAGATTTTTCATTTTCCTATGTGGGATTTTTGGTTCCATCTTTGATTGGTCTTGTTGATAAAGACTCTTCTTCAGCTACTTCATATTGCTGCACTTCTTTTAAATATTTTGGTAAAAAAAAGGCAGTGATAATAGCTCCATTTAATGTCGAGTAAGTTTGCTTATAATTTGGACTTAAGAAAATTACATTTTTATTGTGGAATTTGAGTTATTAATGTTCAAATTTCTTACCTATAGTGGTAGGCATTGGGAGTTACTAGTTATTGTCCCCAAGACGTTCACTGTCTATTATCTAGATCTTGTGGGGAAGGAATTGAATACATTATATGGACACACAATGAAAAGGCCATTATTCCCGTGAGAAATATTTCATATTTTATATCTGTGAACGTCTGTTATTACATTACTATTTAATTATGCAATTTTATGTGTTACATTAACATGTAGGGCTTTACATGAGTTCAAAAGAGCTGGAGGAAAGATCGCCAAGAAAAAGAATCAACCACTAATTTGGGAGAATGTGAAAGTAATTTCCCGACTCCAATGTATATATTGTTTATGTGAACTATGCTTATTTGTATTTTTGAATATTTTATATGTTTCCATTTATAGTGTGCTACACAAGACAACAGATGAGCATGTGCATACTGTGTGATGCAATTTATGGGCCTAGTCATCAAACATGTTGTAATGGAAATCGATATTATACATCAGGTATTATATATAGTCTCATTAGATAATATGAAATATATCAATCTTATTATATATTATTAATTTTATATATACGTCATTCTCTTTGCTAGTGTTTAAAACTGACTTGACTATAGTTGGGAAGTTATTAGATGTGCATACTCCCTATACGAGGGAAGAATTAGATGGTGTAAGAGAAGAATGGGCAAAAGCCCTACAAGTAGTGGGAATTTTTAAATATGTTTGGGATAGTGATGGCGATAATGACGACAATGAATAAAGAATGATATTTCTAAACTTTGTTCTCATAATTATTTTTTTGTGAATGTGAATGAATTTTTTTGAATTGTCATATGTGTGAATGTGAAGATGAGCAATACGTGAATGTTTCTACATCTATTTGAATGTGAAAAGAGATGAAATGAATGGAACTGTAGGTTGCTAAATGTGTGTGAAAATGGTGGAAATTTGAAATGGAACTACTGGTTTCTACATGTGTGTGATGAAAAATAATATGAATTTAATGTGCTTACACATGTGTGTGAATCACATGATCCATATATAATATTCTCCATCTTGTTAATTTTGCAGGTTTGTGGCATGTTGTTAGCTGATATCAATGGATGTTGTAAACCTACAATTTAGAACTGAACTGTAGGTTCTGCATCCTACTGACCAACCATACAGCAGGCCTGCAAACTAATAGAAAAATATTGTTCTCTCAGATGTGACTCTATTTTCTCTATCATTCTCCCAAAACAATTTTTTTCCATTGTTCTCATTGCCCACGTCTTCTCCACACTAAAAGTCAAGTTTCTATGGAAATCATCTCTTTAGAAATGTATCTATGACAAAAATCATATTCACTTGAATTCATACTTTATCTTGCCACTTTTACACAGAACTCATCTTCTTTCAAACATATCGATGGTAGAACTCATCAACACTGAGATTCACATATTCTTTGCTAGCTTTTATATGGAAGTCAACTCTATTAAAATGTATCTATGCTGGAAATCATCTTCACCATATTTTATCTCTGTGAAATCATCTCCACTCTAGTCGCTTCTTCATTTGAGCACTATCTTTGCATATATATGTCTACTAGTGAACGCACACGTGCACATGCACGTGACATATAAAATTTGTTGGAAATGTGTGGGGAGAGGACTCGTCTGTGAGAGAGTCTCTTCAGTAAAAGATATTTGTGTTGGTTGTTTGAAAAGAGAGAATCAAGGAACCGTTTCTGTTGGATGGAGAGAGAAATACAAAATTAAAGATAATAAAAGTTAATAGGAGAGTGTGAGAATAAATATTTGTAAGAGCAAAAGAGTGAATTAAGGAGAGTGCAGCATCAAACTCGCTCTTTTTATAGTAGTATAGTATGTCTATAAGATCTCCAAATCTAGAGACATCTTTGACTGTTTTAGAAAGGTGATGACACTCTATGTAAAAATCCTAAATGGTGTGTTGCCGCTAAGTCTTCCCATTAGCCACTAGCTTACATGCCAACTTGCAATAAGGAACACCATGTCACCTCTAGGTTTTATCTACGCAATCAACTCATTTTTTTTCTTACACATGTGTCAATCAATCAACACAACACGTTGTAGGATGCCTACAATATATCATGGAAGATGTGAATCCTCTACTGCCTACTTCCACACCTCTTCTTGTCTAGAACTTTTCCGTCACCTCAAGCAAACTAAATTGATGCAACTTCAATCATTTGAGTCGCAAGATCATTAATTGGTTCAATGGTCAGGGGAAAGGGAAGCATTACATAGAAGGACATGTGATTGATAATTCTTTTTCAGAATGGTAAAAAAATGATGTTGACCTCCTCTTCATTGTATGGAACTCAATTGAGCTCTATATCACTAACAACATAGACCACCTAGATGAATACAAGTCAGTTTGGATCATCTCCAACTGATATACTCCAACAATATCTCTTGAATGTTTGACATCATAGTATTGATGTGAAATCTTCATCAAGAGTATATGACTCTACAATAATATTTTGGAGAGGTCACTCACATCATAGAAGATCTAGCCAACCTCCTCCCTATCTCCACCTATCTTGTCAAACTGCAAAAGCACGAGATCATATGTTTGTCATAAAGTTTTGTGATGGTCGTCATAAGGAATATGGTGGAGGTAGAAGACAGAATATGCTAGTAACAGATCTTCCCTCCATGGAAGAAGTATATCAATGCATCTCCAGATTCCTCATCGAGCAAAAATTTTCAACTAATCATATCATAGATTCATTTTCCTTCATCTCTCAGAGCACCACCAATCTATATTATAGAGGATGTGGTCTTACTAGGAGAGGGTGTAGATTCTTTGGGTGTAGACGATGATTTGAGTGTACTCACTATGACAAAAAGGGGCATTGGAAGAAAATGTGCTACTCCATTCATGGCTTTCCATCTTAGACTCCTACTCTTTTTTTCAACCTCAGCGTTACTAAAGAATCTATCAAGAAAACTCCTCATAATATGAAGATGACTATAATAGAATATAATCAACTCCTTCATATCTGAGCACCCCAACAAGAATCCTCATATATTGTTTCATATTTTTTTATGTCAGGCACGCCCAATTTTTATACAAATCACATAGCTCAATTCCCAAACACAGATTAGTCATATTGGATACTCAATTTTGGTGAAACTAATCATAATACATGTATACTTAGTCTTATTTCCTTTATGTCCACCACAAGAGGTAGTACCTCTGAAGTCATGATTGCAAATGGATCTTCAGTTTCCATTCATGGAATTGGGACCATATCGCCCATTCCTCCTATCAACCTTCAATTGACCATTCTTTTCATTCCTTCCCATAAAATTTACTATCTATTAATAAATTTACATGTACTCCTTTTCCCCAAACATTGATTCCAATCAATATTTTATAGATTATATTTGGACAAAGGCGGTGATTGGTGGAGGGTATGAGGAAGTTAGTATTTACTATATGGATAGGTCTCTAAAGGCTTGCATGGTTGTGTCTCCTATGCAAATCCACAATCTCCTCGATTACTTATGTCTTGATAAACTTCACATTTAAATCCACAATTTTCTCACTTAGATAAACTTGAATGTGATGCTTTCCAAATAGGATAAAACCAATGATACAACTTTTCATATGTACTTGTTATTTGTACAAACTCTGTCTTTCATATTGTTACCTCAGATGTTTGAGGACCCAGTGGGGTCTCATTCAAATTTGACTTTTGATATTTTGTTATTTTTGCTAATGAATTTTATAGAACTACATGGTCATGTCTCATGATAGATTTCTCTGAAACTTCCTCTATTGTGGAATTGTTTTCTAGAAATCAAAACACAATTCTCCTAAAGTATTCATATATTTTTAATTGACAATGCAAAAGAGTACTTAAGTTTTTCCCTCACCTCATTTATTTCAAACAAGGAACTATCCATCAATCATCTTGTCATCATTATCCTCAACAAAAGGGGATAACATAATAAAAAAATAGGCATATTATTAAAACAACAAAAAACTCTTCTGCATCATATGCATGTTCCCTATAGTTTTCTGTGAGATGTCATACTCACATCCACTTATTTCATTAATCATATGCTTAAATCCATTTTCAAGATTTGAAACCTATTTCAGATTTATATCCTAACCTCCCTTTATATTGTGTGCCTCCTATAATCTTTGAGTGTGTTAATTTTGTCTTCGAATTAATTAATGGTCGTGATAAGCTCATCCCACAAGTGATGTAGTATGTATTCCTTGGATATTCCAAAACCCAAAAGAGGTATCATTTTTTAAATCCAAAAACATATAATTTTATGGTATCTAGTGATGTCACATTTTTTAAAACATCCGTACATTATGAAATCCATAAAAAAACTCCTACTTCTCACAAACCGAAGACCTCACGCTTTTCTCAATTGTCATCATCCTATGCCAAATCATCACCTAATGATAATGACTTATCCATAACTCTAAGAACAAACCATGCAAGTTCTCTAGATAACTCAGCACAAGATTAAGATGACAGGGTATCTGTCAATCCTCCTCAAATCACTACTGCATTAGAGCACAATATCTATCAACTGTCTGAAGAAAGAGGAAGTTTCCATGCATTATCCATCCTATATCTAATTTTATGTCTTATTATTGATTATCTGATTCATATATTACCTTTATCTATAACCTATCTACCATCCTCATACCTCATAGTATCTATGTTTCCCTGAATCACCCGAGTTGGAAACAAGATATAAAGGACAATATGAATAATTTGTCTAAAAATGGCACACGAAGTCTATTAACTCCTCCTTTAGATAAAGTAGTAGTTGGATGCATATGGGTTTACTCAGTTGAAGTTGTTCTAGATGGGACTATTGACCACCTTAAAGCAAGACTCATCATAAAAAGGTATGCCCAACTCTATGGGGATGATTATCTAGATACTCTTTCTTACGTAGCCAAGATGACCTATGCTCATATTTTCATATCATTAACTTCTCACTTCTCTTTAATATTTCATCATCTAGATATCAAGAATGATTTTCTTCATGGCAACTTGTATGAAGAAATATGTATGGAGAAATCACATACGTTTGTTCCTTATAGGGACTCTCATCTTCTCTGATGCCTTCATAAATCTCTATATGATCTAAAGTAGTCACCTTGCATGTGGTTTAGGAAGTTAGTCAATCTATTGAAGCCTTTTCCCTACAACATTCAGTCTCAATCACTCTGTGATCTAGAAACATGAATCTTCTAGTTATATCCTTCTAATCATTTAGGTAGATGACATTATTATTACAATTGATGATCACTACAAAATTGCATATATAAAATGGTTTCTTCAAGAAAAATTTCATACCGATGACCTTGGACCTCTTAGATAATTCCTTAGTATTTAACATGTCTATGTCCAATGACAAAATTATATTTTGCATGAGCAAGTATATGCTATATATCCTTGAAGAAATAGGTATGTTCGGATCAAAACCAACAGAATCACCTATTGATCCTAAAATCAAACATTAAACTATTTGGGGAGCATTTTTTGATCCTATACAATATAGATGATTGGTTGGGAAGCTGAATTATCTTGTTATTACTTAGATAGTCATGTTTCTTTCTACAAGTATGGTTATCCTATTCATGGGGAAACCACACATTGATCACTGGAGCATTGTTATTCACATCCGACCCTATCTCAAATGCTCTCCTGAGAAGTGTCTCCTCTACACTAGTCACGGACACCTTAAGGTGCATGGTTTCTCTAATATAGATTGAGTATGCTTTCTCATTGACTGATGATCGATGATGGGATATTGTGTCTTTGTAGGAGGTAACTTGGTCTCTTTGAAAAGCAAGTAGCAACATGTTATTTATCTCTCAAGCGCTGAGTCTGAATATTAGACTATGGTTCTTGTCATAAGTGAAGTTTTATGCGTAGGGAACCACATGAAAGAATTAGGATTTCAGAATCTGAAGTCACCAAATTATAGTGCAACAATCAAGATATAGTCTAGATAGCTTCCAATCTCATCTTTCATGAACATACTGAATACATCAAAGTCATTGGACGTTTTCCCCTCCCGCAACGTCGTGGGGTGTTTGGGTGATCGTCCCCTTGTCCTATCTGAATGCAGCATCCACAGCTCGGATGCAAATGACCGCCGCAAGTGGCAGGCTATTGAGCCCAGTCCACACCACCTTGACCATGTGTTGAGACCTCTACAGGTGTCGTGGAGGGAAGTGGAGGCAATGGGACCTTCACGGGTGTCGAGGAGCCAAGGATGGAGGCAGGAAACTTTCCCTCGAGCCGTTGTAGGTAGCAGTTTTAGGTTTTTGTGATGAAGAAGAAGCGTGGGTGGAGTTGGATGCTTTTACCCCTCCGTGGGTTGAAGGATGAGTGACTTACGTGAGGGTATAACCATAATTCATTTATGTTTCCAAAACAAACAACGTTGCATGCAAGAGGTGATGTGGCGCTTAGTGATTGGCTCGTGTAAGTAAATCCTTGCGAAATTCATATCTAATTAGTTGTAGCTCGGATGGATGCACATAATATATGAATTTTGCTCAGAAGAACACGAGGAATGAAATAAAAATATAATTGAAGCCTTTTTCTGATTGTAATTCGAAATGTAATGGAAGTTATCAACTTTAATGTATTAATGATTAAGAAACCTTATTTTGATATGATTAATGTATTAAGAGGGGTTTTATGGATGATTAAATTTGATATTAACTTGTAAATTATAAAAAGGTACATTAAGAACAAAAAGGATGAACTTTGCACATAATTGGATTAATTTAGAGTTTCATGTACATAAACGAGCTTTAATGGGCCTTGAAACCCTAATGTTAGTAATTGTAACTCCTAATGGCTTTAATTATTCAAATTCCTGAATAAAGTTGAGATATGATGGTTCTAAGCTATTTTGAGTATAAAGGCTCATAATTGTGGATAAATACCCTTAATATGTAATTAGGGTTTTCTAGTGGATAACGGTGGAATTAATGATGAATAGAGTTCATATGTGAATTAGATCATAATGAACTATGAATTGTTAATTTGAAAGGAACCAAAGATGATAATTGGGCCTAATGATCTTGTCATGAATTAAAAGGATACAAATGGTAGTTTTAAGTTAAAAGAGGCATAATAGACTTAATGGACATTTAATTGTGTTTTTAATCCAAAATTAGGGTTATATGTTGCTAAAAGGTAACTTTAATATATTTTGTGAAGAATAGATGAGAAAATTAGGGTTTGTGAGTAATTGCATAAAATTAGGGTTTAAAATAGTATAAATGAAGTGAAACCCTAATTGCTATGGAAACCCTAAAAGTGGACTAGAAACCCTAGGAAGTGAGCTAGGTTTTATAGATCTTGATGGAATGATCAATGATAGGAAATTCTATGCATATTTTAGGATCTCTTTGTGTGCTTGATTGCCTATTGGATTTCTTGCATTGATTGGATTAATTCTATCTCAAATCAGCCTGATAGGTATGTGGTTAATTATGGTCAACCACATTAGTTTCTAGAAGGTTTTTTGAATGATTAATCACATTGAATGCAACCTATCAGTTTGAATTTTCATACTTGCAAATTATAAAGTCACTATGAATATCACAATTATAATATAAGTGAGTATTCTTGCACCTACATGCCACCTTGATGGATGATGCCAAAAGTTCAAGCCCAGGAGGGAAGACCCATGGGCACCATGAGTGGTGACCCCAGACACCAAGCTCGGGAATGAGAAGGTGGTCTTTATTGCATGACTAATGGGCACCATGAGAGGTGACCCCAGGTACCAAGCTCAGGATTGAGAAGGTGGCCTTAAGTCAATGGCAAAAGAGAAACCCAAAAGAGGGTATTCCAAGGTTAGTGCAAAAGCGGTGGAGAATGTCACATTGAAAGCATAAATTGGCTTGTTAATTAACTTGATTGTGATATCTTGATTGTTAGCCATATTTGTGAAATTTTGGTTGTCCCCACATACCGGCATATTCTTATATGTTGATTGACGTTTTGTTTATCGGCATTTTAGGTACAACCCTGAAAAGTACAAACAGTAAAGTGACACATTGTGATAATAAGAAATAAAGTGCAAGGAGGATTAGATAGAATAGACTCAAGCTATGGATAGAAGTAGATTTCCAAAGTTTTTAAAAAGTATGAAAAGTTTTATTTTATACCAGATTTCAGTTTATTTGGTAGAATTTCTAAATTATTATTGATTAATTGTCAAACCTTTGATCCATTTATTGGGATAATAGCTTTGACCTCTTGGTCTCCCTTAAGTGGGGGTTACTGGGAGGCGGGGTCATTAAAAGTATGTGTAGTGCATCTATGGCTAAGAAAGTATCACTTGGCATAGGGTTAATTCTACAACTAATAATGGAAAATGATAAGTTGAGTATGTATCTTATGTAACAGATCATGTGATGATCTTGGATGCAAGAACAATATATTGGTCAAGTCTTATGACATCACCCTGGCATCAAGGAACTGTGTGGAAGTTTGAAGGTATGATGCGGTAGTAGCATCCACCTCCTTTTCACATGGGATTTTGGGGGCAAAATCTTTGTTAGGGGTTTATGACTTGTAAGCACCCTAACCTGGGTTTTGGGCTAATCCTGTTTGGTTTTCTTAAATAAGTTGCTTATAACTTTTAATCTAATCCTTTTAGATGTTTTGTCATCATGTGACATGATTATGTTTCAAGTTTGGTCATGTTTTAATGTTGTTTGAGAAATGTTTGCCTGTTTTGGACCAATTTCCATTTACCCAATATGAGGGGTTATCTTTGGATATGTCATGATGAGTGTGCCCTTAGTGCTTTGGAATCATAAGAGAATGAATGATGCTAAGGTGCTCATTATGGAAAGCCTAAGTATCAAGATGAGCTTGTATGGTTGATGCTTGTGCTATATGTACTAGTTTTGGTGTAAATTGCAATTTACCCCGAGTGAAGGGCTAATATGCAATCTACCTCCTGTATAGTGTTCCTTCCCTCTCTTGACATAATCAAGAAGAGAGATGAAGAGGTGGGCACCTTGTTTGGATCTTGGTTGTGTAGTAATATCTTTGGTGATATATGGAAATTGTATATGAGGTCTATTTTTCTCTTGGATAGGCTATCTTGGGTTTGAATACCTTGAAGAGGATGTCTATCGGTTTATGGATATGTAGGGTTGTCCCCTATCAGTTTAGGAAGTATGTATGGTGGTTTTCTATATGTTTATGAGTGTGTCTGGTGGTGCCTATCAGTTTGTGGGTGTATGGAGTATGATTGAGAAATACTAATATACCAAAACTCTATCGGTTTGTGAGTATGATTGAGCCTTACCATATCAGTTTGTGAAGGTGTAGAGCTTTGTCATATTAGTCACGATCTTGGTAGGAGATCTAGAGGATAAGATCTAGCCTAGATCTTATCACCATGCCTTTCATGTTGTTGCATGTGGTCCCTTTCTCGTGGACAAGTGTCACCTAAGCTCCTAAGGCGATGGTACCTCTCCTTTGATCTCTCTTCCTTCCCTCAAGTATAACCCCCTCCTCCTTCACACAAGTAAACCCTTTCATCTATTCTTGTTCTTCTTCTCTTGGTGGACGTGCTTGGAAGCTTAAGGAGCTATAGGAAGCCCATGGAGCTTGGAAGGTCGAGTTCCTTGCTCATGGTGACTTCTTGTTCAACTTCCAACTTTGTAAGTTATGTTTCTTAGATGGCCATTTCCTTTGAGCACTCTTTGTCACCTTCTTCCTCCTCTTTCATCCATGGATCCTACCTTACATGAAGGTTAGATGGGACATGGTTATCTGTGATGCCCCGACCACCGTGCCATCTCTAATGACCCCAAAGATCGGGGAGTCACCCTTGGTAAACCACTCTTAACTTTTACTTTTCTTGATAACTTAGATTAACTTAAATGAAAACCATAAAACATGAATAGCATCGAATTATAATAAAACTATGGAAGCGACTTTCCATTGACCTTACTAAGAATATAAACAAGTTTACATGACATATTACATTTCTTATGCAGACTATAAAACATAGCAGATAGTGGAAAACTAACTACATATTTCACCACATTCTCTCTCTAACCCACCACATGCCCAAGGACCGAGGGGAAAGGACTAAGAGACCTCTAACTAACTACTAATTACCTTCTATTTACTCAGGTGATATGATCCTTCAACATCCTCGTACTGACATTGACCTGAAAAATGTTTCAGTAGGTTGGTGAGCTACTGGCTCAGTGAATAGAATTTCACCCAACCATCACAAAAAAACTCATTTATGTTTATTATTTGGGATAATATGCAAGAAATACTACACTGAGCATGTCTAAGAAATTTAATTTAAGCAATAGAAGATGTCAACATTTCATTATGATAATAATTGATGCAAAGTTGTAGATACAATTATTTAATAGAAAATACTTAAATTCCACTTAAAGAACATCTGCTGTGAAGCTAACTCATATCTTTCTAAACTCCTTAACTTAGAAAAACTCTGTGAACCTATATGAACATATATGACCATATTTTATCTTATGTCCTAATCATATACTCTAGTGCCATCAGGATTATGTCTCTAGTTGATGTTGGACACTACAAATTGTACTCTCGTGCCACCAAGATCTTGTCTCTGATTAGTGTTGGACACGAGATCCGACCCCCGTATACTAGACACTGCCAGGGTTAGGTCATTTCACCCCTAAGGCACAGACCTCACAAAGGGGTTCTACGGTGTCAGGGCCCTTATTCTAATATTTTATTAAATCTAGAAACCTCTTACTACATTGTATCTCTCTCTTACTACATGGTATCTCTTTCTCATTTATTCTTGACTTTGGTATCTCTATGGTACCAAGTCTATTTGTTTGAAGCTTATAAATACAACATGTATACCATTTCTAACTTGGAAGTGCAATATACTCAACCATAGTAATTTACTGAACTACCCACATATTATACTTGCATGCAGATTTTAAGTTCTTAAATAATCTAACTACATGTCCACTTATAATTTACCAGGAAACCAATATTAATATGCATGCAGGAAGACTAAAATTCTCAAATAAACAAAATGCATGTCAATTTGGCACTTTATACACTAAAATCGTGCAATTGAACTGTTAAGCATCACACATCTTATACTGAGAATTTTGATATCAAAATACTTGATTCATTGAGCACCCTATCCTTAGGGTTTCAGTTACCTCATCCACTTATCACATGGCAACACCCTATCCTTAGGGTTTCAGTTACCTCATCCACTTATCACATGGCAACACCCTATCCTTAGGGTTTCAGTTACCTCATCTATTTGATTGCAGTTCAAATCACAATACGATATCATTCTAGAACTGACAGATCAATATACTCAAAATCATTGTAAATATTGAATAATCATTATATCATGCATGTAGGCAGATTGAAAATTCATAATTTAACCTAAACTCATGTTAATTTGGCACATACATACTGAATTCATGCAATTGAACATCTTATTGCACTGATAAGAGTAATTTACTTCACATATAAGACATCATCTGTAGTATCTATCAATTATCTGAAATTTCTCAAAGAACGTGCACATTAACCCTAATCCTGGTTTGTGCATCACATAACTCAATTAAGAGTTACTTACGTATCATAACACGAATTATTAACAATACTGGAGAATTCCTAATAATATCTCATAGAAATGTGCCAATTCATGTAAATGTTAATTCACACACATTAACATAACAGGAAGCATGCAACTAGGGTTTTATTGCATATTTTTATGTTATCGTACTTTCTTTGAAATCGTACATCTGATAATTTACAAAATATGTATTGCTTGGGTTTATACCCAAACTATACCATTATCAGTCGTGTATTTCTAATTTCAACATTCACACTGAGCAATTTAGGTTCCGATGAACCATGTAAATTCACTGGTCCAATCCACACTGATCAAATGTTAAATTAAATCATATCAAAGTGTAAAGAAGCAATTTATGAAATAAAAAGTCAGGCGACGCTAAATATGGCCCAATGCCTGATAACTGCTGTTATCAGCAAAAAACACACAATTAACCAAAAATTTCCAAACACTAGAGTTAAATCATGATAGGTGAGTGATATCCTACTCACAGTGGTTTGGAATGTCCGGATTTGTCTGGAATTGCATCCAGAGACTAGTTTTCGGGCGATTTTTGGGTCTTCTTCTACCTTGGAACTATTCTGGAACAAACGTGTTGTTGCTTTCTCATGAACAAGTTGAAAGGGGGACTTGGCTAGGTGCTCAATCGTTGCTAATTGACTACGGATTCATGATCTGGACCCATGGTCGAGCTTATTGGCATGGATTTCATGTAGTTCTTCACGCCTAAGGCTCCTGCTTCGGACCTGCAGCAATCAAGCAGCAACACACTCATGTACAGATTGAAAACAAGCTCAACTTGGAGCTAAGTCATGGCTAGGGCTTCAAATTTGTGCACGGACCTCAAGGACGGTCTCAAGGGCAGCGTTTCGGAGTGTTGGTTGCGCCCAAATGGGTTTCTTCCTGGCACCCTACTGCTGGCCGATGCAGTACCTACTGTAGGTCGATCGCTGCTTTCTCAAGTAGATAGGGGCGCTACTATGGAGAGGTAGAGGAGGAAGGAGAAGAGATGAGGAGGGCACCCTAACTGGTCGGAGGTGAAGAGCTCGAGAATCACCCTCAATCGTGCCTATTTCTCCCTCTGCTGCTCAGTCGAACACTGGGTTTGGGGTGCCTCTTTTGCGGTTCTGTTCTATCAGGAAGAAGAAGATAAAGGAAAAAGGTAGTCGACCCACTAAAGGGGTAATTTATATTATTGGTCCAAGAAATTTAAAAATGCCATAACTATGGCCTCAGGGGTCCGATTGAAATGATTTATTTTAAAACTTTTCAAGCACAAGATTCTCTACAACCTCAAGGCAAGAAATCATGCTAATTAGTCTGTCTCAGCTAATCAAAATACTAATCGCTTCTTGGGTACTTATTTAACTTAGCGATTATCACTGCAATTATCATTAATTACCTCAGATGATTCAATCTCAACTATTGATTCACATCTTAGATTATCTTGATTATCCATGATTTAAAAAAAAAAACTTAGCTGTAATTAATGTACTTCACGCTAATTGATGTATTTATTGACTAACCTCAATGTGAGTTGTAACAATCTCCCTCCCTTATAACAATTTTGTCCCAAAATTCCTAAAAGAGAAAAGGAAATTTGTTACGCATCTCAGATTCAAGCTCCCAAGTGGCTTCCTCTAGGTTATGATTCCTCCAAAGAACTTTCACTAATGGTATCTCGTGATTCTTGAGCTTCTTGATCCTCCGATCAACTATCTTTATTGGTCCCTCAACGTAGGATACATATGATCTGAGCTGTACAGATTTTGAGTCCATTATCTTCTTTGTACTGGGATAACATTTCTTCAACATCGATACATGAAACACATCATGTAAATTAGTCAATTTGTATGGCAATTCCAACCTATAGGCTTTAGGTCCAATCCTCTCAATGATAGGATACAGGCCCATAAATCTAGGAGTCAGTGTGCCTCTCTTGTCAAACCTTAACTCTCCTTTCGATGGTGAAACTTTCAGATACACATCATCACCAACCTCAAACTTAAGAGGTCAACACCTCATCTCAGTGTAACTCTTCTACCTATCCTATGCAGCTTTCAACTGTTCTCTGATTACTACAATCTCTTTAGTGGTTAAATCAACTATCTCTGGTCCAAGAATCTGCTTTTCACCCACCTCGTACCAACATATGGGTGATCTACACTTTCTGCCATATAAAACTTCATATGGGGCCATACCAAGATTGGAATGGTGACTATTATTGTATGCAAACTCTATAAGGCTCAAGCGTTCTTCCCAACTTCCACTAAAATGCAAGACACATGCTCTCAGCATGTCTTCAAAAGTCAAAACGGTCCTCTCTGACTGACCATCTGTCTACGGGTGAAAAGCTATATTGAACCTCAACATTGATAATCCGATTCAACTATCCCAATTCATACGGCTCAATATGTACTATTGTTATATATTACCTCTAAGTCACAAAAGATAGTTAACTATGTTGTTTTAAATATTATCATTGTGCTACTAAAATAGCAAAATAGTCTTGAGTTGAAAGACTAGATTCAACAACAATTGTACAATACTACTCACGGCATCCCCATTGCATCATGGATGCATAAGGTGAAGCAATACCATCAAATTCCATATTATTTTCAAGTGGAATCACACACATAATTCAAGGTGTAATCATCGAGTTATAACATACTAGGGTTTCAACAACAATATCAGAGTACTCTAGGATTGTATTAGTCATTCAAAGACTATTCATACCCAATTACTATCACTTAGTTATATTAAAACTAGGTATAACAAGTTATACCTCATTAGGGTTACATATCAATACAATACGGTTATCATCCCTTCTATTCATATGAGTGAATAGGTAAGACTACCTTATTCAGGGTAATTCATACATTTGTTCCATCATTATTCAATCCATATCATCATACCACAATTGTACAATACTAAGATGGATTATTGGTATGAATGACTTCAACTATCAGACATCTTTAATTAACATATTGATTGCATATGTACACTGAAATCATACGTAGAACCAATTTGGATCCCTTAGTATACCTTCAACAAATTATACTTCTAAAAAAAATTCACATATTATTAAAAGCCATTATTTTCTCTTATCTCTCTCCTCATTCATTATTACTTACTTTTTTCTAGTTATCCTTCTCATTTAATCATTTAGATTAAACATCCCTAGAATTGAAACATACAAGGTATCAATAGATTATTCATCATTCTTGCTATCACTACAAGAATTTATCTCATATCGCACTTCACTCATGTTGTATTTCTCCTTTTGTTCAAAACACACTTTTACATTTCAAATTTATATCTTACTCTTTGTTCTGAATCATTTTCATATTGTTCATCAACTTTTCAGATTAGCTATCTTTAAACCCTGGATTACTATCAGTACTAGTTTACTTCTCATAGTGCAAATCATACGATCTTGTTTTATAGAGATGCTAGTATTCAAGGTCAAATCACTAGTGACATCCCTTGAACTACTACAACTCTAAACATTCTAGGGTTTAGACCTTACTAGAAGCATGACGTTATTGTGATGTGACCTTACTCTATTAATTTGAAATTCAAACTTTGGATCTCATAAGTTTTACTAAAGTCTTCCTTATCGTATCACTAGAATTTCCTTTCTCTTACTTCGAAATTTAGATAATTTACATTCTCCATTTACCTTGCGAGGATTTCATCATCATATTGTGTATCATTATTTCATTCACTTAGACGTCTCTACCATGGTAGTTATGCATCACATATGATTCATTTTCTTATCACTTCATCCCACATTTCTAACATTAAGGAATGTATGAAAGAGAAGATGATTCTGAGACTTAGAATTCTTATCTTCAAACATTCCCTTATTACATTTCGTGTATGTATGTTTAATTAGTTATCAACAAGGATACTTGACTAGTTAGCACTTACTTGAGTGTCACAATCTCTTTCCTTTATAATCTATATTACCCCCTCAAGCTTCAAACCCTTCCCTATATTTCCATAATCCTCTTACCATATCCTACTCTTTCTATCATGTTACGTATTCATGTGTATGTTCATGTATATCATGTTGCTCTTCCAAAGGCTCTTTATTTCTATGTACTTATTGTATACTTAACTCTTTTCTTCTACTCTCCCTTTGCTTTGAAGTACATTAAAGTATTTTACTCTATTACATGATCCATTCCATGGATGATTCTTACTGTCTTAGCCCTTACATACTTTTCTCATATCTTTTCCATATTCTCATACTTAGAGTTCATATAATACTAATCATTAAACTTAATTTGAACCTTATATCGTGTTCCTTTATTTCCAATTAAGGATTGCTCATATGAGGCTCCAACGTTGGGCCTTCGATATCAATTCCAACTAATTCTTAGTGGTTCTAATCCTTCCCTTGCATATCAACATATTAGCGTATGTACATTCTCACTATGATGTGGGTTTATTTTATCTAGAGTCTACTCTTATTATACTATTAATAGGAGTCATTAGATCCCAGTAACGCATCCTGCCAGTCATATCAGGACGAACTTGCAGTCCTAAATCCAAGAGCTACTTAAGATTAACCAACTCCTATTAATCTCAAACATGTGGAAATAATATCCACTTAGGAAAGTTCATTCAAAGATCATTTCTACTCTACTTGATAAAAAAAATGTAATCAATAAATGCTACAACTACATAGTGTACAACAAATCTTAAAGATTCATATATATTTCAAAATACTGAATAACTGAATTCAAACATATAAGAGCATTTATATTCATCTCCAATCAAAGAAGCAATATAAAGCAAGAGTTGTAGCACATTTTATCTTTAAGATCTTAGTCCTTCATTACCTTTCGGTCTCCTAACCCTAAGATTTCTAGGGTTTCTCTCTAGCCCATCTTTCCTCTGCATACCTGGCCAGGGCATTCAGAGAAGAATAGACTGAGTAGCTTGATACTGGTCAATCTAAGTATCTAGACACCTGGCCAGGGTATCTAAATACTCAGACCTCCAAGAGCTATAGACACATCACATCCTATCTGTCACACTTATAACTCGAGCTTTCTATCCTAATGGTCCCTGACAGCTCGACATAAGCTCTCAGCTTGGTCCTCTTGACCACGTCTTCTTCCCGCCATCTGCAATAGTATAATAGAACACTTCCTGTTAGAAAATTGCAGCTAGAAGAAAGATACCTAAATCCTAATCATATTGGTCTCTTATCGTCCCCTGACCTTGACTTAGAGTAACTACGTACTCAACCAATGCTATGATACCAAAAGTGTTGCGACGCCCCGCCCTCCATGCCATCTCTAATGACCCCGAAGATCGGGGAGTCACCCTCGGTAAAGCACTCTTAACTTTTACTTTTCTTGATCACTTAGATTAACTTAAATGAAAACCATAAAACATGAATAGCATCGAATTATAATAAAACTCTGGAAGTGACTTTCCATTGACCTTACTAAGAATGAAAACAAGTTTACATGACATATTACATTTCTTATGCAGACTATAAAACACAGCAAATAGTTGAAAACTAACTACATATTTCACCACATTCTCTCTCTAACCCACCACATGCCCAAGGACTGAGGGGAAAGGACTAAGAGATCTCTAACTAACTACTAACTACCTTCTATGTACTCGGGTGATACGATCCTTCAACCTCCTTGTGCTGACATTGACCTAAAAAATGTTTCAGTAGGTTGGTGAGCTACTGGCTCAGTCAATAAAATTTCACCCAACCATCACAAAAAAACTCATTTATGTTTATTATTTGGAATAATATGCAAGAAATACTACACTGAGCAGGTCTAAGAAATTTAATTTATGCAACAAAATATGTCAACATTTCATTATGATAATAATTGATGCAAAGTTGTAGATACAATTATTTAACAAAAAATACTTAAATTCCACTTAAAGAACATCTGATGTGAAGCTAACTCATATCTTTCTAAACTCCTTAACATTGAAAAACTATGTGAACCTATATGAAAATATTTTATCTTATGCCCTAATCATATTCAGTGTACTCTACATATGAAGACACGTAGCGAACTACGATCCCACCGTACAAGACTTAACCGACACCCGGGATAGCTAAGTCTGACTGTTGTCCTGGTCTACTGCAGGAACTCTGGCTCTCTGGCCTCGACATCTTATGGTGTCGTAAACTGGACTCCTCCTCTAGCTGAGTACACAGGTAGAGAGTCAAGCCATTTATTACTCTCGTGCCACCAGGATCTTGTCTCTGGTTGATGTTGGACACTACTTGGCTTTTCTATACTCTAGTGCCACCAGGATCCTGTCTCTGGTTGATGTTGGACACTACAAACTATACTCTCATGCCACCAAGATCCTGTCTCTAGTTAGAGTTGGACACGAGATCTGACCCCCGTATACTGGACACTGCCAGGGTTAGGTCGTTTCACCTCTAAGGCGCAGACCTCACAAAGGGGTTCTACGGTGTCAGGGCCCTTATTCTAATATTTTATTAAATATAAAAACATCTTACTACATTGTATCTCTCTCTTACTATATGGTATATCTTTCTCATTTATACTTGACTTTGGTATCTCTATGGTACCAAGTCTATTTGACTGAAGCTTATAAATACAACATGTATACCATTTCTAACTTGGTAGAGCAATATAATCAACCACAATAATTTACTGAACAATCCACATATTGTACTTGCATGCAGATTTCAAGTTCTTAAATAATCTAATTACATGTCAACTTATAATTTACCAGGAAATCAATATTAATATGCATGCAGGCAGACTAAAATTCTCAAATAAACAGAATGCATGTCAATTTGGCACTTTATACACTAAAATCGTGCAATTGAACTGTTAAGCATCACACATCTTATATTGAGAATTTTGATATCAAAATACTTGATTCATTGAACACCCTATTCTTAAGGTTTCAGTTACCTCATCCACTTATCATATGGCAACACCCTATCCTTAGGGTTTTAGTTACCTCATCTATTTGATTGCAGTTCAAATCACAATACGATATCATTCTAGAACTGACAGAGCAATATACTCAAAATCATTGTAAATACTGAGTAATCCTTATATCATGCATGCAGGCAGATTGAAAATTCATAATTTAACCTAAACTCATGTTAATTTGGCACATACATACTAAATTCATGCAATTGAACATCTTATTGCACTAATAAGAGTAATTTACTTCACATATAAGAAATCATCCATAGTATCTATCAATTATCTAAAATTTCTCGAAGAATGTGCACATTAACCCTAATCCTGGTTTGTGCATCACATAACTCAATTAAGGGTTACTTATGTATCATAACATGAATTATTAACAATACTGGACAATTCCTAATAATATCTCATAGAAATGTGCCAATTCATGTAAATGTTAATTCACACACATTAACATAACATGAAGCATGCAACTAGGGTTTTATTGCATATTTTTATGTTATCTTCCTTTCTTTGAAATCGTATATCTGATAATTTACAAAATTTGTATTGCCTGGGTTTATACCCAAACTGTACCATTATCAGTCATGTATTTCTAATTTCAACATTCACACTGAGCAATTTAGGTTCAAATGAACCATGTAAATTGTCTGGTCCAATCCACACTGATCAGATGCTAAATTAAATCATATGAAAGTGTAAAGAAGCAATTTATGAAATAAAAAGCCAGACGACACTAGATACTGTCCAACGTCTGATAACTGTTGTTATCAGCGAAAAATGTGCAATTAACCAAAAGTTTCCAAACACTATAGTTAAATCATGATAGGTGAGTGAAATCCTACTCACACATAGTGGTTTGGGATGTCAGGATTTGTCTGGAATTGCATCCAGAGACCAGTTTTCGGGAGATATTTGGGTCTTCTTCTACCTTAAAACTATTCTGGAACAAACGTGTTGTTGCTTTCTCATGAACAGGTTGAAAGGGGAACTTGGCTAGGTTCTCAATCATGGCTAATTGACTACAGATTCGTGATCTGGACCCATGGCTGAGCTTATTGGCATGGATTTCATGTTGTTCTTCGTGCCTAAGGCTCCTGCTTTGGACCTTCTGCAATCAAGCAGCAACACACTCACGTACAGATTGAAAACAAGCTCAACTAGGAGCTAAATCATGGCTAGGGCTTCAGATTTGTGCACGGACCTCAAGGACAGACTCAAGGGTAGCGTTTCAGAGTGTTGGCTGTGCCCAAAAGGGTTTCTGGCTGGCACCCTGCTGCTGGCCGGCGTAGCACCTGCTGCAGGTCGATCGCTGCTTGCTCAAGTAGGTAGGAGCGCCACTAGGGCGAGGTAGAGGAGGACGACAGCCTAACTGGTCAGAGGTGAAGAGCTCGAGAATCGCCCTCAATCGTGCCTATTTCTCCCTCTACTGCTCAGTCGAACACTGGGTTTGGGGTGCCGCTTTTGCGGTTCTGCTCTATGGGAAGAAGAAGATAAAGGAAAAGGTAGCCGACCCACTAAAGGGTTCATTTAATTGGTCCAAGAAATTGAAAAATGCCATAACTATGTCCTCGGGGGTCCGATTGAAATGATTTCTTTTACAAATTTTCAAGCACAAGATTCTCTACAACCTCAAGGCAAGAAATAATTCTAATTATCCTATCTCAGCTAATCAAAATACTAATCGCTTCTTGGGTACTTATTTAACTTAACGATTAACAATGCAATTATCATTAATTATCTTAGATGATTCAATCTCAACTATTGATTCACATCTTAGCTTATCTTGATTATCCATGAGGTTTAACAAAATACTTAGCACTAATCAAGGTACTTCATGCTAATTCAGGTATTTATTGACTAACCTCAATGTGGGTCGTAACATTATGTCTCCTTCTTTCCTTTCTTCTTGAGCTACCATAACCATGGCATCTTTTTCTTCCTACTTGAGGTAATGTTGAAATGGAGTGGGAACTCTTAATGGATCATCATCAAGTTGAGGAATGTGTGCTTTGAAGCCTTGATCATGGGATTTAGAACTCTTAATGGAGACTTTCTTGAGGTGGGTTATATAACTTTAAATCTTCTTTATTATTATCACTCTTTGCATGTTATCTTGTTCTTCATCTCTAGATCTTTACCTCTTGCATGTTGGTAGTTTTTAGTGGTTTTTAGATCTATTTTGGAGAAGGGGTTTTGTCTAAGATGCTTCCCATGTTTTACACCCTCTTTCCTTGCTAGTAGATGAGTGTATCAAGGCTGAAGACCACTAGGTCAACATGTTACGGTGGTTATGGCTGTCATGACTTGTGTTGCACAAGTCGTCACACCTTGTGATAGGTTGTCATGACCTTGGTGAGGCTTATGTCATCATGACTTGTGCATAATTAGGTTGACACAAGTCGTGAGGTTTAGTTTGCTTGGTGGTTGTTGAACCAATATGGAAGATAGGTTTTAAAGAGGCTAAACATCACAACCCAAGTTTTTTCTAACCCAACATGGTACCTAATTGAGATGTGTTGCAACCGAGATGTGTTGCTAGCCGATATGTGATATGAAGTGTTTACCTATCATGGCTACGACTGTCACACTTGATGAGGCTTTGCTATCTGATACATATCAAATTATGACACCCAACTAACCCTAACCCAAGTAGCCCGTCATGGTACATGAAGCTGATATACCTTGGTGATGCCCGGCATGCTGACGTCTGCTACAGTTTGGGTTGGCATTGCTCGATATGCATTGGGATTGCCCATCACACCCATACATTATAGTCTCCCATCACACCTTGAGCTAATGGCTAATGGTTTCTATGGCAATGGTTTAACACCCAGGCATTTAATGTGTTTTAACATCTTCTCTCTTTAAACAAAATGGGTAATGGTTTCTATGGCAAGTACATGTGATGTGGCATGAGTGACGTGGCATGAGAAATACTTATATGCTCAATGAGGCATGATGATATAACCACAAATCACAAATGTGATTTCATGGATCGTAGGACCTGGTATGCGCTTAGTGCCTTGTTGAGGTGATATCCTCTAGTACTGTAGCTGGCAGTGATGAAATATCCTTGTAGCTGGTAGTGATATAATAGCCTTGTGGATGGTAGTGATACAGTATCCTTGTGGCTGGTAGTGATACAATATTATGAGATGATGGAAATTAGTTAATAGCATAAATGATGATACATGTTGTTGTGATACTATGCCACTTTCTTTTGAAGGATTTGTTGTTGCAACTTGATTGATGCTGAAAGACATTTAATTGGTCTAGTTAAACAAGTGGAATCTAATCATGTAGCTTGCCATGTACCATAGATCCATTCTAGTGTCAGTTTTATTATTGGATGCTGAAATGAGTTTAACTAAGAGCGCATTTTTTTTAATATTCGGGGTGTAAGTTGAGTATTCCCTTGCATCCTTAATATCAAGTTGTGTGAGACAGACATACGTGAGCCGATCTCAATGTCATAAGAATGTCCATGCATGAACCAACCCTCATTTTAAGAATGACCATGCGTGATCCTGTTCTCCTAGCATTGTTGCATGTACCAAGTTTGGGTAGATATTATATGGTGGCCATGCGTGATCCAACTCCTTTGATGTGACTATGTCACTTATTTAGTTGACTGATATGTCTCTGTGGTGTTACTCTCATGCTGTCCGGGAGTTGTCGAAAGGTCATAGATTACAACTCTTCCATTGACGTTGTATTGCACCGATTTTGAATTAGCAGTGGTCAGTTGGATTTAGGTGGTATGACTCAAATACTCAAGGCACAATAAATATGTAATCAGTCGTGTAGTGTGCATGTATAGGATAAAACACAGAAATATTTGATGAAGCCTCACTTTGTTTTTATACTGTTTAGTTTATAATAGATATGCATGTTCTTCATAGTCCTTTTCAAACTATCAATTATTCTATTACTCATTGGCAAGTGCATGTTACTGCTCTATTTGCTTCATGCATGAGATATATATATTTCCTCTAGTTAATTTTTTCAATCTACTCAACATGTTAATATATTTCCTTAGTTATCTTGTGACAATAATAAAGTTGGCAAAGAGTTATATCTCTCATTGGGACTGTGTGTCTCACCCTGTTGGTTAAACAACTTTTTATGTGGACGTGCATGCCGAGTTAAGGATCATACTATTGAAGATAATATGAGAAGAAAATTGCACCTGGTGAAACATGGTATATGGATAGTTCCTAGTAATAGAGTCCGATGTGTTGTTCCTATACACTCAGGTCCTTGGGGGTGTTTTCAATGTGCTTGTAGACGTGATGATCAATATGTGATTTCTGGCTTGTGTGCCTCTGGCAGTATGTATATACATGTGGAACTGTTATTTTATGTAACAGGTTGGTTGGAATGAGATGATGTAGCACCTTCAAAATATGTTATGAAATGCAAATGTTGGCTCTTGTGTGATATTTCTCATCTCCTGGTGCTTGTTGCAAATCGGTTTTAATTTCCTTTGGTTTTTTGATAATCTGTTGTTAACGATTTATCGTGGTTTAAGTTTTGAGTAATCTCGCTTTATGTGATAAAGGGTGTCAAAAATTTGATCCACATGATGAGGAAGATATGCCAATATCTAATGATGTGTCCTCTACAACTAATTGTCAAGCATGATGCTCTCCTCTATTTATATGATCGTCTGACCCTAACCAGATCATGCACTAATTGGATGTAATACTGGAAGAATTCAACACTACCCATATTCCTATGAAGGTATTTAAAGCACAATCCCTAAAAGATCAAATAGAAAATTCCTCACTTTTAGATGAATCTACACATGAGTATGAGTTTATAGACAAAGACGTAGGGATGATCAACCCACTAGATATAGGGATCCCTCTAGCTACAAACACGTGGGAAATATTCTTCAACGCTTTTTTGAATTGAAAAGGAGTCATAATAGGTGTAGTATTCAAAATCCCCACGGGAATAACTACTAGTAGCTAGAAGTTTATTGTTCGACACCACTAATAATGTGGCGGAATATGAATCTTGCATCTTGGGACTCCAACTCACAAGACGTTATGGGGTATGATGCTAACAAGTCTATATTGACTCCCTTCTAGTCATCTTTCAAGTCCAGAACAAATACAAAACATGACATCAATTCCTGGTACCATACCAGGAACATATACATTTTTTGGCTTAAGACTTCGAGCATATTTCCCTCCATTTCATCATAATAGCATATAATGCCTTCGCTAATGCTCTGACAACCCTTTCTTCATGGATCGACATCCAAAAACTCCAAACCTTGTCTCTTGAAGCTGAGGTACTGACATGGCATTTTTATTGCACTAACAAACTCACTCGGGGTTGAAATCCCCAAGCTTTTACAAAAACCAAAGTGCAATAATACCACTCGCAAGTGGACGGGTCTTATCGCAGTATAGTTAAGGATCGAACTCAAAGGACAACATTTTTAAGAATCTTTGTCAGTCAGATCTAGTTCAAGTAAGACTGATATTTAAAACAATTGATTTGGTTGAGGTTAATTAAACTAATTTTAGGAAAGTAAATGAGAAGAATGAAAGTTGTTCTAGATTAAATGATATAGAATCATTGAGATGGTATCAGGTTTCACCACCACTGTGAATGCAAACACATCCAAACTCATAACATCCAGGCAAGCATCTAACTATCCAAATGGAACTTATGTAAACCCTCCCTAAGGGATGTTTAGGCCCGCGTAAGCATCCCCTTAGGCAACAGATTTGTCATCACCACGTGAATCATGCACTTACAATTCCAAAGATAAAACATCCAACTAAGGCTATGGTCCTCCCTATGGGATGTTTAGACCACATAAGCATCACCGAAGGTTAGATGGCTCGTCCCCTCGCAGATCATTCACTTACAACCCCAAGGAAACTCATTCTATTTCTAGTCAAGGTGTCAACTACGCTAATAGATAAGCAAGCATGTGATTGATCTACAAACAAACATTGACAATAAACAAAGACTGTGATGACTGACTCGTGAAAATCAGGTCAACGAATGGGGAAGCAAATTATTAGCAGCAGAATTACTGAAAATCACTAAAAATTAAAACTTTTTGCAAGAAGATCCACAAACTGTGAAACTTTGACATAAAGAACCAAAGTAAGTTATTTACAAACTGATTCATCATTACATCTCTGTATCATTTCATCTCGAGAGTCATAACATTGTCATCCCTGTTAAACTATGCATGAGCATGATACAAAAATCTCGAGGCTTCAAGCCAAAATCTCAGATCAACATCAAACACTCTACTGACTCCTAGGACCTGAGAGTACAGAGACGACTCATAGGACTTTCTATATACAACTTGACAGCTCATATCCCCACCTGGGATTTACTGTTGTCCCTGCTACTGCTGTTGCTGCTCTTCCTCTATAATAGGTTCCTTGCCTTTTCGTCGGCGGTTACCTAAAAATTTAATCCCACGGGGGTGAGACAATTATAAAAATTGTCCTAGCGAGAGATATAACTCTCTGCCAGTAACATTGTTATTGCAAATGATAGAATAACACTGAGCAGTAAAAATATAAACATTTATCAGCAGGTAATGCATTAGATAAACTAAATAGAGAAGCATTCTCTATGCAATCATTTCAGTTGTAACTTGAATAAGTAGCAAGTTATCCATTTAGGAAGAAATATAAAGATAATGTAAATCATTTATCCAACTAGAACATGTTAATCAATGTATTCTCAACCATTGATTCTCGTAGTTCAACCTTAAGAAAATATGCTACACGGTTGATTACATATTACAAACATACTTATGCCCTGAGGAAATGAGATATACCGCTCATACTCCAACTGACCACTGCGAAGTCGAAATCGGTACCATACATAGGTCATCAGAAGAGCCAGATTTCTATGACCTCATCCTCCTCAGTCAGTGTGAGGAACAACATACAGGACATCTCGTGTCTCTGCTATAATAGCTTTCCAGGGTATTCTGGAAACTTCGCTATTAGAGTTACAGTGGCATTCTGTACTCTCTTCGCCATCGAGGGATTTCTTGTTTATCTCTCATCGATGCGGCATTAACAACATTATCGGGAGATTAGTGATACATCATCCCGGCATATACATATAATGAAGAATTGAGAGATTTAGTGTTTATCTCACATCAATTCCTTCATTAGGGCGTAAGGATATTCGCGCCCATAACCCCCACATACTCAAAAGTATGCTCTCCAGGAGTTCCCTTAGGAAAACCTGTTTCACCATCACCTAACTACTGACGATGATGGATCTATGGTCAGGGCTCTACATGATATCATTTCACTTGATTGTTTAAGTACATTACAACATTCTTTTAGCATCAGGCATGTTGTCAATCATATAACATTATAACATTTGCTATAAAGAATGAGTACTATTTCTATCAAGTTCATTTCACAGCTTTGCTAACATTGGGATCTCAATCCCTTATCATCTCATCATCATGATTCAAGAATATGGGTGTTCAAACCCTTAAATCATCAAGACAAATGTTACCAATTTAACAGGTAACTTAATCCCATCAAGTCATCTAACAGTGTAAACATGATAAATGTAATGCATGTATTTCACATGGCTCTTAAAGCCTATCAAACTCTTTTGTTACCTTTCACTAGGCAACATGGCATATCATTGCTTATAGAACTTATAAAGTGTTTTCAATACACAAGGCATCATAGCTCATACCTGACTATGTTCAATACCTCATGAAACCTACATGATTAGTATAGATGATAACAACACATCAATTTTATATCAGTACAATGCAAAATAATGATAACATCACTATTCAAGGATTACCCCACTATGCCCTTACTAGGGTTAGGGTTTCCTTTTTAATTCAATTAGGTTAACCATTCCCTTAGCTCAATTAGGGTTAATAACTTATCCCTCATCTTCTATAAGATGAAGTTACTTCAACCTTGATTAATCTAAGTCAACTCAATCTTGAAAGAAGAATTGACATCATAGGATATGTCATTATATCAAGATCATTAAGAACTCAATCTCACTTGGATTACATCATGTGATTGATTACATAAACCACTGACCTTCATCCAATTTGAGAGTTCATACTCTTTGGTTGATTACCTTCCAAGTGATCTTGGAATAGGTGAAACCATTTAGTAGGATAGTAATTGAAACCACTTAACAAAATTGAACTTCTGAAACTGTTTAAGCCTCAACTGATTTGGGATCGTTTGGTCCCAAACGTTCTTGAGACCGTTTGGACTCAAACGGTCCTGAGACCGTTTGGTCCAAACCACCTCAAAACCGAAAGGACCAAATATGGTTTCCATCAATCACATTGAATTAGGGTTTTCAATGTTGAACCCTTCAATCGATCTTGCACATGTTAGACACTAATCCATTGAGTTAATTCGATCAACCCTCAACTGATTTGATACTCAAATGACCCTCAATTGATCCTCAATTAGGGTTGGAATCAATTGAATTAGGGTTTAGAATCCATGAACCTTCAATATTCATCAATGTGTGACTAGTTACTTCATAACTATTGAACCACCATTCAAATGGGGTATGACCTGACCCCAAACGGTCTTGAGGTCATTTGGATGACCTCCTAACGGTCTTGAGACCGTTTTCCCATCATATCACTCAAAACCAAGCAATTCATTTAGGGTTTGGTTCATTGAAGTGCTCACCAAATCAGCAATTTATTGCAGATCAACTTGATATCTTTAGACCTTCAACCACTGAACTATACCCAACCCTAGACCTCCAAACGGTCTTGGGTGACCACCAAATGGTCTTGAGATCGTTTGGATGAGCTCCAAACGGTCTTGAGACCGTTTGTCCCATCCAACCTTTGGACTTTAGTGAAAAATCATCATGGATTGGTCTATCAAGTTGAGCAACAAATCAGCACTACCTTGCAATATGATTAGTACCTTTGGACCTTCAATTGGTCAACTATACTTGAACCCAGACCTCCAAACGGTCTTGGGGTGATCCCCAAACGGTCTTGAGACCGTTTGGGTGATCCCCAAACGGTCTTGAGACCGTTTGGGCTAATCAACCCAAAATCTCAACTTAACTCATTGGAATTTCAGCACTGTTTTCAATTAGGGTTTGCCTAATTGATTGGCCTTCAACTCATGACTCGTTTGGAATTAATCCATAAAATTTGGAGGGTTATTAATAAACATAATTATGAACAGGAATCCCAAACGGTCAACGCTTGGTAAACCATCTCAAATGGTCTTGAGACCGTTTGCTCAACCAGGTCAAGTTAATCAGGTTGAAAATCAGCACTTAATTCAGTTCGATTTGCCTAATTGATTGGCCTTCAACCTATGATTACTTTAGAGTTAACCCCTCAAATTTGGAGGGTCATTAGCCTACATAATTAGGAACGCGATTCCCAAACGGTCAACGCTTGGTCAACCATCTCAAACGGTCTTGAGACCGTTTGCCACCAAACGGTCTGCAAACCGTTTGGTCACCAAACGGTTTTGGTGAAACCGTTTGGTCCCAACCAATGAGATCATTTGCTCCCAAGATATTTGGTGAGGTTCTTGCTTATGATGATGTCATCATCATCTTCCTTCGTGCACCCAAGAACAGCAACCGCTCTTGATGGAATTTGCAGAAAAGAAGCAAAAGTTTATCAAATTGAAGAAATCAATCAACAAAGCATAGAAGATTGATGCAATAGCAATGTTTGAGGGTTTAAGTTATAAAACCCGCCTCAAATTTGATCTCCAAGCTCCAAGCTCCGTGGCTTTAATGGTGGATGGAGCTCCAGCAACTATCCAAGGTTCGTTCTTGAGCTTTTGGATGAAATGGATGGCTAGAAATGGAAATCGAGTGAAGAAAACCTAGAATCAAGCATTGATTTAGGGTTTTCACCATGAATCCAAGGTTGAAGATGATCAAACCTTACCTACAGGTGGTGTTCGTCCTTATCCTGCTCCTGAGATCTCCTTAGGTCGGCCAAAGCAAAAGGAATAAGGAAAAGGCTAAGGGAATCGTTCCTTATGTGTTATTGAAATAAGGTATATATAAAGAATATGTATATGGGTCTTTGATGAAAGAGAAAATGAATCATTTTCCTTAAATAAATTCCATACTAATTTCCCCCTAATCCTCCTCCATTACTTGATCACGAAACCACCTTCAAACTTTCGTAAAAGCTCTTCATTATCCAAGAATTAATGGAAAAGAAATTAAGCACCTTAATCCATTATTATATTAATATCCATATGTGAGTGGGTTTTCTTTTCCTTATAATAATGGTGAGTGGAATTTCACCTACTTAGGATATTTTCGTTCCTTATCTTGGCAAAGGAACTTCCATCCTTTTTCAAAATCAACCCAAAACATTTTGGTTGAAAGCCCTTCAATTATTTTTATTCATTTTTGCCCTAAATTGAATTAGGGTTTCAATTAGGATTAAATCTTGATTATTTTAATGTCAAGATCCTCTCTCCTCCAAGATAATTCAAATGAGGTGCCCATCTCATTTTCTTTGCTCTAATTGAACCCTAGGTTTTGGGTAAATTGCACTTTACACCAAAACTAGGTTTTAATGTACAAACTTTGCTTTATCAGCACTTTCTTGGTATTCAGGCTATCACAAGCCATACCTCTGCATCATCTTCATTCTTATGATGCATCAACACATGAGGAACTTATTATCATACACAATTTGCAATCTAACCCCTCAACTTGGGTAATTTGCACTTTAGTCCAAAATTAACAAAACAATGTTTCAACATTATTCAAAAAGGACTGAAATTGAAATATGAGTTCCTCAAGAGCCTTAATTACATTTCAAAAGTTAACCACAAGCATCAAATCACATATTTAAGCAAAACACCTAGGGTTAGTTCATAACCCAAGTCAGGGATGTTACAAATTATCCACCCCTTACAAGGATTTCGTCCCCGAAATCATTACAAAACATATTAAGAGAAAAGAGCAGGGTATTTCCTTCTCATCTCTTCCTCTAGTTCCCATGTGGCTTCTTCAGTACCGCGATGATTCCAGAGGACTTTCACAAGACTTATGTCTTTCTTTTTCAGCTTCTTGATTCTTCTATCAAGAATCAACACAGGTCCTTCAACATATGATATATCATCATTAAGCTCAACCTCCATAGGCTGTAGAACCGTTTCTGTGTCAGGGTGACATTTCCTTAGCATGGAAATGTGGAACACTGGGTGTAACTTTTGCAATTCAGGTGGTAACTCCATCTTATAAGCTACCTTTCCAACCCGTTCTATAATTGGATAAGGCCCCATAAATCTAGGAGCTAACTTTCCTTTCCTTCCAAATCTAAGGACTCCTTTCCAAGGTGAGACCTTGAGGTATACTCTGTCTCCAACCTGGAATTCTAAAGGTCTACGACGCTTGTCAGCATAGGATTTCTGCCTATCCTGTGCAGTCTTCAACTGTTGTTGTATTATTTTAATCTTCTCGGTGGTTTGCTTCACAAGATCAGGGCCCAAAAGTTGATATTCACCAGTTTCATACCAACATAGGGGAGATCTACAACGTCTACCATACAAAGCTTCATAAGGTGCCATGTCAATGCTGTGCTGATAGCTATTGTTGTAGGCAAACTCTATCAAGCTTAGATGTAGATCCCAACTTCCCGTAAACTGAAGGACACATGCCCTAAGCAAGTCCTCCAAGGTTTGTATTGTCCTCTCAGACTGTCCATCTGTTTGAGGATGGAAGGTTGTACTAAACCTTAATTGTGTGCCTAAGGCTTTATGAAGTCGCTCCCAAAAATGACTTGTAAACTGGGGACCTCTGTCAGAAACAATGGTAACTGGGACCCCATGCAGCCGCACTATGTCATCTACATATAGCTGTGCCAGCTTCTCAGCAGAATAGGTTGTTTTGACAGGTAAGAAGTGTGCTGTCTTTGTCAACCTATCAACTATTACCCAAATGGAATCATGACCTTTGACTATTCTGGGTAAACCAACCACAAAATCCATGGTCACATGATCCCATTTCCACTGTGGTATAGGCAGAGGCTGCAGTGTTCCTGCAGGCTTTTGGTGTTCAGCTTTAACCTATTGACACACTGGACATCGCATCACGAACTCAGCAACATCCTTCTTCAAACCAGGCCACCAATACATATCTTTCAAGTTATGATACATCTTGGTGCTTCCTGGATGCATAGCATACATAGAAGAATGAGCTTCTTCCAGGACTAACTTCCTTAAGTTATCAGCATCAGGTACTATCATTCTACCATGATAACAGGCTACCTGATCATCTGAATCATAGAAACCTTCTCGTTTCTCACTACCATACTCTGATCTAATCTGCTGAACTACAGCATCAGATTGCTGTGCCTCCTTAATCTGTTGTCTCAGAGTAGGTTTTATGTGCATCTCAACTAACAACCCGGCTAACAACGATACTTTAAGCTGTATGTTGTTTTGCCTCAAGGAGATAAGCATATCTCTCTTAGAGCACACTAAGGAGTTCAACTGTGTTTTATCTAGAGCTGGTGTTGCTGATTTTCTACTTAATGCATCAGCAACCACATTGGCTTTCCCTGGATGATAATCAATTGTACAATCATAGTCCTTGATTAATTCCATTCAGCGGCGTTGCCTCATGTTAAGCTCATGTTGAGAAAAGATATACTTTAGGTTCTTGTGGTCTGTGAAAATCTGAAATGTTTCTCCATAGAGGTAATGTCTCCAGATCTTCAAGGCATGAACTACAGCAGCTAGTTCTAGATCGTGTGTTGGATAATTCTCCTCGTGTTTCTTAAGTTGTCGAGAAGCAAAAGAAATCAATTGCTTATCCTGCATTAACACACATCCTAGTCCATTCTTAGAGGCATCACAGAAAACTATATACCCTTTCCCTTGCTCAGGTAACACCAATACAGGTGCACTAGTCAACCTTTCCTTCAACAACTGGAACGATTGTTGACACTTGTCATTCCACACAAAAGGAACATCCTTTCTGGTTAACTTGGTTAAGGGTAAGGCTATGGAACTAAAGTTCATAATGAACCTTCGATAATAGCCTGCCAACCCTAAGAAACTACGAATCTCCGTTGGTGTCTTCGGTTGCTCCCACTGTAGAACAGATTCTACCTTTTTAGGGTCAACACGAATACCTGAAGCAGATATTACGTGTCCAAGGAAAGAAACTTCTGGTAGCCAGAACTCACATTTGCTAAACTTAGCATATAACTTATGCTTTCTTAGCAAAGTCAGAGCCTGACGAAGATGGTGCTCATGCTGCTGAGCATCTCTACTATAGATCAGGATGTCATCTATAAAGACGACTACACATTGATCAAGAAAAGGTCGGAAGATTCTATTCATGAGTTCCATAAATGCAGCTGGTGCATTAGTTAGTCCAAATGACATAACTGTGAACTCATAGTGACCATACCTTGTCCTGAAGGCAGACTTAGGTATGTCACCCTCCTTAATACGTAATTGATGGTATCCCGACCTCAAATCTATCTTTGAGAAGATGGTTGCACCACGCAACTGGTCAAACAAATCATCAATCCTTGGCAGAGGATACTTATTCTTTATAGTCACTTTATTAAGTTGTCTGTAATCAATGCATAACCGCATTGACCCATCCTTCTTCTTAACAAAGAGGACCGGAGCACCCCAGGGTGAAGTACTTGGTCGGATAAAACCCTTCTCAAGCAACTCTTGTAGTTGTTTCTTGAGTTCTGTCATCTCAGCAGGCGCCATTCTATATGGTGTTTGTGCTATTGGTTGTGTGCCCGGGATTAGATTAATCTCAAAATCAATCTCTCGGGGTGGAGGTACACTTGGAAGTTCTTCAGGAAATACATCTTGAAATTCCCTGACTACAGGAACTTCAGCAGGATTAGGACTCTCCGTGGTGGTATCTACCACATGGGCCAAGAATGCATAACATCCTTGCCTCATCATCTTCTCAGCTACCATAGCTGACACAAGACAGGTTGGAAGGATCTTTCTGTCTCCTTGAAAGATCCATGTGTCACTGTTATCTGTAAACACAGCTTGCTTGGACTCACAATCCAAGACAACCTTGTACCTTTCTAAGGTGTCCATCCCAAGAATTATATCGAACCCATGCATATCAAGTGGTATAAGATCCACTTGGATGTAATGTTCAGAAAAGGAAAGAATATAGGGAGAACATACTTCCCACAACATAGCAGATCCCATTAAAGGAGTTTCTAACAACAGACTATCTGCTCTATGACTTGTAGTCATGTTGCAGTCAAGAATCACTCTCCGAGTGATAAAGGAATGAGTAGCTCCTGGATCAATTAAAACAGATACGATGCAGGATGTAGACATATCAGAATAAAATAGTTTCATCTGACCTGTCACAACCCGAGGGTTGATCACTGCATCAGGTGGATTCATCACATAAAATCTCGTTGTTGCCTGTGGTTGATTTGGTACTCGATGACTAGGTGTTGATGATCCAGCTTGGGACGCTTGTCCACGTCCTCTAGCTCCACTTGGAAACTGCCTCCTTTGAGAACCTTGCTGACTCTGCCTTTGAGGTTGAGTCACACTCACCTCTCGGGCTCTACAATCCTTCATCAGATGTCCCACCTTTCCACATATAAAACAACTTCTGATCCCCTGCTGTGGTCTGGATGGTCATGTAACCGATACAGATGCTGAGCTGTGAGCTCTTTCTGGTGGTAAACTTCGTCCTCTACCCCTATTTGACGTCCACTGCGTCTGGGTATTGAATCTAGGTGGTGCCATTGGTGCAGAAAACCTCGATTTCTTGAAACCTTTGGATGAAGATCCTTGGAACTGGGGGTACACCTTCTTGTTCTGGGTCTGTCTCTTCTCAGTCACAAACCTCTCTATCCTTCTAACAGACTCTACAAAAGTAGCAAATCTTTCCCTGTTCTCCAGAGCAGACACAGGGGTGGTCAACTCAGCATTTAATCCTTTCTCAAAACGTCTGATCCTTTCTTCATCAGTGGTTGCCATATGTGGACAGAATCGCAAAAGCTCCATGAACTTAGCCTCATACTCGCTAATGTTCATTGGTCCTTGTCTTAATCTCTCAAACTGAGAGATTTTCTCATCCAGAAAGGTCTTAGAAAAGTATCTATTGACAAATTCTCGTCGAAATACTTCCCATGCAATCTCCACACCTGGCCTTTTTCCCTCCTTTATGGTCCACCAGTGACCATCACTCCCCTTAAGAAGGTACACAGCATGCCTGACCTTCTCAGCTTCTGGGATGTTAAGGATTCTAAAGGCCTTCTCTAGCTCAGTTAGCCACATGTCAGCATCTGTTGGGTCAGCTGTCCCAGCATATTCTGTGGCTCCAACTCGGCGAAGTCGTTCAAACGTCTTGCCGACTCCTTGTCCTTCTTGATGAGTAGGTGCCCTGGGTGCAGGCATGGGCATCCTATCAGTCATATGTGTCATGGCAGTCATGAACTGCCAAACATAGCTTGGAAGGTTGGATTCTCCATGTCAGCTGGGTTGAACTGGGGTGGTTCAGGCACATGCTCCTCCCTATGATGGTCACTTGCACCTCCTCCGTGTGCAGCGACACTACTTTCAGCAACATGTTCCTCGTGTGATCCAGACATCTTTAGTTTTCTCTTCTCCTCCTATATGAGCATAAGACACTATTCAGATATACTGGAAGACACTAGAATAGACTCAACAACCCTAGTCCTATGTCTCCGTAGACTCAGCGAACCTAGAGCTCTGATACCACTAAATTGTGACGACTGACTCGTGAAAATCAGGTCAACAAATGCGGAAGCAAATTATTAGCAGCAGAATTACTGAAAATCACTAAAAATTAAAACTTTTTGCAAGAAGATCCACAAACTGTGAAACTTTGACATAAAGAACCAAAGTAAGTTATTTACAAACTGATTCATCATTACATCTCTGTATCATTTCATCTCGAGAGTCATAACATTGTCAGCCCTGTTAAACTATGCATGAGCAGGATACAAAAATCTCGAGGCTTCAAGCCAAAATCTCATATCAACATCAAACACTCTACTGACTCCTAGGACCTGAGAGTACAGAGACGACTCATAGGACTTTCTATATACAACATGACAGCTCATATCCCCACCGGGGATTTACTGTTGTCCCTGCTACTGCTGCTGCTGCTCTTCCTCTGTAATAGGTTCCTTGCCTTTTCGTCGGCGGTTACCTAAAAATTTAATCCCACGGGGGTGAGACAATTATAAAAATTGTCCCAGCAAGAGATATAACTCTCCTCCAGTAACATTGTTATTGCAAATGATAGAATAACACTGAGCAGTAGAAATATAAACATTTATCAGCAGGTAATGCATTAGATAAACTAAATAGAGAAGCATTCTCTATGCAATCATTTCAGTTGTAACTTGAATAAGTAGCAAGTTATCCATTTAGGAAGAAATATAAAGATAATGTAAATCATTTATCCAACTAGAACATGTTAATCAATGTATTCTCAACCATTGATTCTCGTAGTTCAACCTTAAGCAAATATGCTACACGGCTGATTACATATTATAAACATACTTATGCCCTGAGGAGATGAGATATACCGCTCATACTCCAACCGACCACTGCGAAGTCGAAATCGGTACCATACATAGGTCATCAGAAGAGCCAGATTTCTATGACCTCATCCTCCTCAGTCAGTGTGACGAACAACATACAGGACATCTCGTGTCTCTGCTATAATAGCTTTCCAGGGTATTCTGGCAACTTCGCTATTAGAGTTACATTGGCATTCTGTACTCTCTTCGCCATCGAGGGATTTCTTGTTTATCTCTCATCGATGCGGAATTAACAACATTATCGGGAGATTAGTGATACATCATCCCGGCATATACATATAATGAAGAATTGAGAGATTTAGTGTTTATCTCACATCAATTCCTTCATTAGGGCGTAAGGATATTCGTGCCTATAACCCCCACATACTCAAAAGTATGCTCTCCAGGAGTTCCCTTAGGAAAACCTGTTTCACCATCACCTGACTACTGACGATGATGGATCTATGGTCAGGGCTCTACATGATATCATTTCACTTGATTATTTAAGTACATTACAGCATTCTTTTAGCATCAGGCATGTTGTCAATCATATAACATTATAACATTTGCTATAAAGAATGAGTACTATTTCTATCAAGTTCATTTCACAGCTTTGCTAACATTGGGATCTCAATCCCTTATCATCTCATCATCATGATTCAAGAATATGGGTGTTCAAACCCTTAAATCATCAAGACACATGTTACCACTTTAACAGGTAACTTAATCCCATCAAGTCATCTAACAGTGTAAACATGATAAATGTAATGCAGGTATTTCACATGGCTCTTAAAGCCTATCAAACTCTTTTGTTACCTTTCACTAGGAAACATGGCATATCATTGCTTATAGAACTTATAAAGTGTTTTCAATACACAAGGCATCATAGCTCATACCTGACTATGTTCAATACCTCATGAAACCTGCATGATTAGTACAGATGATAACAACACATCAATTTTATATCAGTACAATGCAAAATAATGATAACATCACTATTCAAGGATTACCCCACTATGCCCTTACTAGGGTTAGGGTTTCCTTTTTAATTCAATTAGGGTAACCATTCCCTTAGCTCAATTAGGGTTAATAACTTATCCCTCATCTTCTATAAGATGAAGTTACTTCAACCTTGATTAATCTAAGTCAACTCAATCTTGAAAGAAGAATTGACATCATAGGATATGTCATTATATCAAGATCATTAAGAACTCAATCTCCCTTGGATTACATCATGTGATTGATTACATAAACCACTGACCTTCATCCAATTTGAGAGTTCATACTCTTTGGTTGATTACCTTCCAAGTGATCTTGGAATAGGTGAAACCATTTAGTAGGATAGTAATTGAAACCACTTAACAAAATTGAACTTATGAAACTGTTTAAGCCTCAACTGATTTGGGATCGTTTGGTCCCAAACGGTCTTGAGACCGTTTGGACTCAAACGGTCCTGAGACCGTTTGGTCCAAACCACCTCAAAACCGAAAGGACCAAATATGGTTTCCATCAATCACATTGAATTAGGGTTTTCAATGTTGAACCCTTCAATCGATCTTGCACATGTTAGACACTAATCGATTGAGTTAATTAGATCAACCCTCAACTGATTTGATACTCAATTGACCCTCAATTGATCCTCAATTAGGGTTGGAATCAATTGAATTAGGGTTTAGAATCCATGAACCTTCAATATTCATCAATGTGTGACTAGTTACTTCATAACTATTGAACCACCATTCAAATGGGGTATGACCTGACCCCAAACGGTCTTGAGGTCATTTGGATGACCTCCAAACGGTCTTGAGACCGTTTGCCCATCATATCACTCAAAACCAAGCAATTCAATTAGGGTTTGGTTCATTGAAGTGCTCACCAAATCAGCAATTTATTGCAGATCAACTTGATATCTTTAGACCTTCAACCACTCAACTATACCCAACCCTAGACCTCCAAACGGTCTTGGGTGACCACCAAACGGTCTTGAGATTGTTTGGATGAGCTCCAAACGGTCTTGAGACCGTTTGGCCCATCCAACCTTTGGACTTTAGTGAAAAATCATCATGGATTGGTCTATCAAGTTGAGCAACAAATCAGCACTACCTTGCAATATGATTAGTACCTTTGGACCTTCAGTTGGTCAACTATACTTGAACCCAGACCTCCAAACGGTCTTGGGGTGATCCCCAAACGGTCTTGAGACCGTTTGGGTGATCCCCAAACGGTCTTGAGACCGTTTGGGCTAATCAACCCAAAATCTCAACTTAACTCATTGGAATTTCAGCACTGTTTTCAATTAGGGTTTGCCTAATTGATTGGCCTTCAACTCATGACTCGTTTGGAATTAATCCATAAAATTTGGAGGGTTATTAATAAACATAATTATGAACAGGAATCCCAAACGGTCAACGCTTGGTCAACCATCTCAAACGGTCTTGAGACCGTTTTCTCAACCAGGTCAAGTTAATCAGGTTGAAAATCAGCACTTAATTCAGTTCGATTGGCCTAATTGATTGGCCTTCAACCTATGATTTCTTTGGAGTTAACCCCTCAAATTTGGAGGGTCATTAGCCTACATAATTAGGAACGAGATTCCCAAACGGTCAATGCTTGGTCAACCATCTCAAACGGTCTTGAGACCGTTTTCCACCAAACGGTCTGCAAACCGTTTGGTCACCAAACGGTTTTGGTGAAACCGTTTGGTCCCAACAAATGAGATCATTTTCTTCCAAGATATTTGGTGAGGTGCTTTCTTATGATGATGTCATCATCATCGTCCTTCGTGCATTCAAGAACAGCAACCGTTCTTGATGGAATTTGCAGCAAAGAAGCAAAAGTTTATCAAATTGAAGAAATCAATCAACAAAGCATAGAAGATTGATGCAATAGCAATGTTTGAGGGTTTAAGTTATAAAACCCGCCTCCAATTAGATCTCCAAGCTCCAAGATCCGTGGCTTTAATGGTGGATGGAGCTCCAGAAACTATTCAAGGTTCGTTCTTGAGCTTTTGGATGAAATGGATGGCTAGAAATGGAAATCGAGTGAAGAAAACCTAGAATCAAGCATTGATTTAGGGTTTTCACCATGAATCCAAGGTTGAAGATGATCAAACCTTACCTACAGGTGGTGTTCGTCCTTCTCCTGCTCCTGATCTCTCCTTAGGTAGGCCAAAGCAAAAGGAATAAGCAAAAGGCTAAGGGAAACGTTCCTTATGTGTTATTGAAATAAGGTATATATAAAGAATATGTATATGGGTCTTTGATGAAAGAGAAAATGAATCATTTTCCTTAAATAAATTCCATACTAATTTCCACCTAATCCTCCTCCATTACTTGATCACGAAACCACCTTCAAAATTTCGTAAAAGCTCTTCATTATCCAAGAATTAATGGAAAAGAAATTAAGCACCTTAATCCATTATTATATTAATATCCATATGTGAGTGGGTTTTCTTTTCCTTATAATAATGGTGAGTGGAATTTCACCTACTTAGGATATTTTCGTTCCTTATCTTGGCAAAGGAACTTCCATCCTTATTCAAAATCAACCCAAAACATTTTGGTTGAAAGCCCTTCAATTATTTTTATTCATTTTTGCCCTAAATTGAATTAGGGTTTCAATTAGGATTAAATCTTGATTATTTTAATGTCAAGATCCTCTCTCCTCCAAGATAATTCAAATGAGGTGCCCATCTCATTTTATTTTCTCTACTGGATGCCAAAGATTATTAGGGACCTTATTGAAGTGGTAATTTGCATATTGAACCCTAGGTTTTGGGTAAATTGCACTTTACACCAAAACTAGGTTTTAATGTACAAACTTTTCTTTATCAGCACTTTCTTGGTATTCAGGCTATCACAAGCCATACCTCTGCATCATCTTCATTATTATGATGCATCAACACATGAGGAACTTATTATCATACACAATTTGCAATCTAACCCCTCAACTTGGGTAATTTGCACTTTAGTCCAAAATTAACAAAACAATGTTTCAACATTATTCAAAAAGGACTGAAATTGATATATGAGTTTTTCAAGAGCCTTAATTACATTTCAAAAGTTAACCACAAGCATCAAATCACATATTTAAGCAAAACACCTAGGGTTAGTTCATAACCCAGGTCAGGGATGTTACAAAGACAATACAAAATCCAACTAAGGTTGTGGCCCTCCCGGAGGGATGTTTAGGCCACAGAAGCATCACCAAAGGTTAGATGGCTCGTCTCCTTACGGACCATGCACTTACTACCTCAAGGAATCCTATCTTATTTCTAATCAAGGGGTCGAACTTTGTAAATTTCCATTCCACCCTACATATAGAAGATTTTGCAATATAGGGAAGAACAAGATGAAAGCAAGTAGATAATCAACTACAAACATACCAATTAACAACAAAATGAAAAGTTATATTCGTTGGCATGGAATTCTTAACAAAAGAACATGATTGCATGGGCAGTGGGGCTAGTCCCCACACCCCAGTGAAAGAGGACTACTCGCTCATGATGTGAGAAATAAGAAGAATGAGAAAGAGAGGAAAATCCACCATGAGCATGATGTAGAAGGTAGTCACAGCTCGGTGAAGATGATGCAGTCTTCTATGTCATTTCGAGGCAGATCTGAATGAGGAAGAACCGCCAAGGCAGGCTGGGTAGACCTTCTTCTCCACCTTCTCTTTCTTCTGCTCTCGTTGCTTCGACACCAAGAGGAGTAGGTGGACGTGGAGGATGGTGTGGAAGTTGAATTTGGATCGGACATTTGGCAGTCTGTCAGCGTGCTGGAGTTGATACCCAAATGAGGACCCTCATAGTCCTATTTACAGGCTTGGATGGGGTGCTCACATTTTTGTTGTGAAGCAACTCAAACAGTTTTGTGACTATTTGACGTCCAAACGGTTTTAGAGACCATTTGACATCAAACGGTCTTGTCTTTAATGATCTTCCTTTGACTGGTCTTGTGTCTTTGAAAATCGAATGGATCCAAACAGTCTGAGACCCTATGGATCCAAACGGTGTTGGGTTCTATCTTCATTCGGTTTTGGCTTCAAACGGTCCTGTATTTGATCGATCTTCACTATCCAACCAGTTTGAGTCCAAATGGTTTTGAAGAAGCAAATGGTCTACAAGACCGTTAGGTTCCATTCAGTCTTGAGACCAAAAGGTTTTGTCTCCAAACAGTTTCGACTCTAACCGGTTTCGAGAACCAATGAAGCTTTGCCCGGTCTGATTATTTAAATGGTCTTGAGTTATCAAACGGTCTTGATTCCAAACAGTTTTGATCGTCAAACAGTCTTCATTCCAAATGGTTTTGGGTATCCAATCGGTTCTTGGTCCTAACGGTTTTGAAACTGTTTAGACGTCATCTGGCCTTGAGACCGTTGGGGTTCATTTGATCTTGGAACTGTATGGACTCAAATAGTCTCTGGATTGTTTAGGCTCATGTGGTCTTGAAACCAAATGGGCTTAAACGGTCTTGAGACCGTGAAGGTGAATATGTAAAACCGAGAGGTCAAAACCGTAAGAGAAAACCATTTGGTCAAGACCGATTGGTCAAGACCAAAACTGAGAGGTTCTTTAATGAATTCCATATGATGATAGAACCTGATTAAGACACGCACAAAGTCAATGTAAATTTAATAAAAAATCATAATAATTGGACTAATTAAGAAAACTTGCAATTTGTAAGATTTAAGGGAAGAAATTGAAAGTATTGAATCAAATTGGTTCTAAAAAGGCGACTACAAATTAGGATGAATATGTATTCATCAAACACCCCAAACTTAAACGTTACTTGTCCTCGAGTAACACAAAATCTGAAACAGTTGCGAAATGAATACATTCTGATCAGGTGATTGCCTCCTCTTTACATCACAGTTATTTCTTTTCTGCTTAGTATGACTAAGCATCTCAACTTCATGAGACCACTGAACACATCTTACCATATCTTCATTCCTGTGTTTGCTTTCCAACCTCACTTCCTCGTCACTTTTTTTTTCTAGCAACAAGCATGTCAAAGAGTTTTGTAAGAGTCCAGAGATACCTGCAAAATGACAAGTGTGCATCTGATCTGACACTGGTACTTCAAGGTATTGAAAGCTTTTATTGTGCCTTTAGGTAGAAAAGGGATTGAAGGGTGGTATGGAAGGAAGAAGTAAATCTCTCCTCTATTCAACTCAAGATTTTTATTATTTTTGCAATTTCATTTATTGCATTTTTTGTGTGAATCTCTCCTCTATTCGACTTGAGATTACATTTATTTTTTGTGTGCTTTGGCATCTTTTGTTTCCAAATCTCTCCTCTATTCGAATCGAGATTGCATTTTTGGTGGTACGCCCCTATTAATTTGTGAGGGGTATGGAAGAAGCAGATATATAGGGGAAGCGGTGTGCCACCCCAAACTTAGGGTTTGGAACTATTTTGGCTTTTTTGTTTCTTTTTTATGGATACAGGGGTACAAAGATGATAGCAGAAGTGTAGAAGAGAGTTCAGATCAGAATGCAGCTTGATTTTCAATTCAGTGCATCAGGTTGCTCTCTTTATCAAACTCTACTCAAATAATGACTTGATGAGGGTTGAATGGGGATTCCATGTTGTTGTTCTACTAGTCAATCAGGAAGCACAACGTGTTTGATCCCTATTAGGTTAATTGACACTTGCCATTTTGCATAAAGATCATGATGTTAGGATTCATAAGCTTCACGAGATGATTTCAATCAAAAAGCTAGTTTTCAGAAGAAGGTCATTTTGAGGATCTGCTTCAAATAAGGAGGGTACAATGATTCAAATGTATAGATATTTAGTTAGTGACTTTTAATGAAACAGGAAGTGTCAAAAATTCATTAAGTATTTGTTCAATTTCTTTGAAAAACATTAAATTTTTTGAATTTTTTGAATTTTTTTATCAAGAATGTGACAGTGAAAACTTAAGCCTGAATTAGATGGGTGAAGGTGGAAAGTGAGATACGTACCACCCACCCTCCACCCCAAACTTAGAAATTTTCTCGTCCCGAGCAAACCCTAAATCCAAGGTGGAGGGGAAAATTCATGCCAGATTGACCACTGGATGTGGTAGTGTTCCAGTCAGTGTGTTTCCTCCATCTGAAAATCTCAAATAAAAAGACCATTCAGAACTCAAAACAGCATCTCGTGCTGCAATTTAATTTGATTAAAAATTATCTAAAAAGTAAAAACAAAATTAAGAAAAATTTCTAGTTCAAAATTAAAACTAAATTCAAATTTATTTATTGAGTTGCCTCCCGACAAGTGCATTTGTTTTATGTCAATGGCTCAACTTGGTTTCTTCAACTTTTACAGTCAATATGTTGGATTGGTGAGGTCAAGTATTGCTTCGGTGCCTGTGTCGGCTGAGGTGAAATATCTTTTCAATCGTTGACTATTTGCCATGAATTCACGAGACTTTTCTCTCCATAAAGAGAAAGCACCATGTGGGGAGATGCTCTTGATGATGCAAGATCCTGACTAGTGAGAATGGAGCTTTCCTGGGAATAACCTTAGTCTTGAGTTGAATAGAAGAACTGGGTCTCCCACTTGTATGCCATTTTTGTTTAGATGGCCATCGTGCCAAAGCTTCGTCCATTCTTTATATATTTGAGCATTATCATAAGGTGTCATCTAGAGTTCTTCCAACTCCTGGAGTTGTAGAATCCTAGCTTGGCCTGCTTCTTTCATATCAAAATTCAGTTGTCTTATTGCTCACCATGCCTTGTGTTCTAATTCTACTGGAAGGTGGCATGACTTATTGTATATTAGTCAAAAAGGTGTAGTCCCAAGGGGATTTTTTAAAGTAGTTCGGTAGGCCCACAAAGCATCATTGATTTTTACTGACCAATCCTTCCAATTGTGGCCTATGATCCTTTCCAAAATAGCCTTGAGTTGTCGATTAGAAACTTCTACCTATCCACTCATTTGTGGATGGTAGGGTGAGGCTACCTTATGGGTTACACCATACTTTCTTAGTAAATCTTCAAAGCTTCTTTCTAGGAAATGCGACCCTCCGTCAGATATCATAGTTAATGGTACTCCAAAATGCGGGAAAATAATATATTTGAATAATTTGATGATGGGTTTGGAATCATTAGTGACGGTTGGTATAGCTTCAACCCATTTTGATATGTAGTCTACCGCGACTAAGATGTAGGAAAATCCATGAGAGGATGGTAATGGACCCATGTAATCCACACCCCAAACATCAAATATCTCGACTTCTTACCACAAATTCAGTGGCATCTCATCTCTCTTTGTTATATTAAATGTTCTTTGGCATTTGTCACATGATAGAACAAAGTCATAGGAGTCTTTGGAAATGGTTGTCCAAAAGAAACGACATTGTAAAACCTTTAAGGAAGTTTTTTTGGAGCTCATGTGGCCTCCAACCGGGCCTGAGTGACATTGCTCTAAGATAGGTTGAGCTTCTTCCTCAGCGATACATCGTCTGTATAGACCATCATCACATAGTTTGAAAAGGTATGGCTCATCCCAGTAGTATTATTTCACGTCATGCATAAATTTCTTCAGTGCATTTCCGGTGCATTTGGGGTGGATGACACCCACAACCAGGTAATTTACATAGTCTGCATACTAAGGTATAGCCTCTGAAAATTTCATAAGTTGGTCGTCTGGAAGAGAATCATTAATGGGGATCTCCTCGATTTATAGGGTGTGGATACGACTGAGATGGTCTTCTATGACATTCTTTGTCCCTTTCTTGTCTCTTATCTCTAGATCAAATTCTTTTTTTTGGTCCCTTTCTTTGTCCCTTTCTTGTCCCTTTCTTGTCTCTTATCTCTAGATCAAATTCTTATAGCAGGATAATCCATCTAATTAGCCTAAGTTTTGCATCTTTCTTTTCCAGAAGGTAACGCATAGTAGCATGATCCATGTAGACAATGACCTTTGAACCAATCAGGTAGGATCTGAACTTCTCAAAGGCATACACAACTGCCAGAAGTGCTTTCTCAGTAGTAGTATAATTCCTCTAAGCTTCATCGAGGGTCTTTGATGCATAATAGATCACATGGTGTTTCTTTTCTATACATTGGCCCAAGACAGCACCCACAGAGTAATCACTTGCATCACACATAATTTCAAAAGGGTGGTCCCAATCGAGAGCTCTAATGATGGGTGTGGTTGTAAGGGCATGCTTTAGTTTGTTGAAACTTTTAACACATTCTTTGTCAAAATTGAATTCAGCATCCTTTACTAACAAATTTGTCATCGGCTTGGTTATCATTGAGAAGTCCTTTATAAACCGTCTATAGAAGCCTGCATGACCTAGGAATGCTCGAACATCCTTTACATTGATAGGGATAGAGAGCTTGGAAATCACTTCAATCTTGTCCTTATCTACTTCAATACCTCGACTACTGACCATATGGCTGAGGACAACGCCTTCCTTTACCATAAAGTGACACTTCTCCCAATTCAGCACAAGGTTTTCTTCTTCACATCGTTTGAGAACCAAGGGAGAGGTGTTTTAGGCATGAATCTAATGAGTCTTTGTACATAGAAAAATCATCCATAAAAACTTCCATAATAGTTTCAGTAAGGCTAGCAAATATAGCTGCCATGCAACGTTGGAAAGTTGCAGGCGCATTACAAAGACCAAATGGCCTCCTTCTAAAAGCATATGTCCCAAATGGGTAGGTGAAAGTAGTTTTCTCTTGGTCATCTAGATGTATGGGTATTTGATAGAATCCATAGTAACCATAGAGGTAGTAGAAATATTCATGATGTGCCAATCTTTCTAAAAGTTGGTCAAGAAAAGGCATTAGAAAATGATCCTTTCAAGTTTCCTTGTTTAACTTCCTATAATCAATGCACATCCTCCACCCTGTGACTGTTCGAGTGGGGATGAGTTCATTGTTTTCATTTTGTATCATAGTTGTTCTGCCTTTCTTTGAAACTACATATATTGGGCTCACCCGTGGCGAGTCTGATATCGGATAGATTATCCCAACAGTGAGGAGTTTAATGACTTCACGGACTACTTCCTTCATATTTGGATTTAATTTGCATTGATGTTCAATAGTTGTCTTGTGGTCTTCCATCGTGGGGATTTTGTGCATGCATAGATCTTGACTGACCCCGATGAGATCACTCATCTTTTAGTTGATGGCTTTCTTTCATTCCTTTAGTTCTTTCAGAAGATTATTTTCTTATTCAGTCGTAAGATCGGAATTTATAATTATTGGACAAACCTTGAGATCATCTAAAAACACGTACTTCAGTCCCTCGGGCAAGGTTTCATCTCAGGAGCTTGTGGTTTTTCACATGTTTCATCAGTAACATTCACAACTTTAAGTTATTCATAAGTAGCTTCCATATCTTCTTCCACAGAGTCAAGAGATTAGATGTGACCCTTCTCTTGTTCATCAATAGTTTCTTCAAATGATGGGTCTATCAGAGCAACTTCTAATGGGTCGTCTGATTCAAGATTCGCTTGAGTAAGAAGTGACATCTTCTCTATGCAATCGACAAGTTATACTTCTTCTTGCATGCTTGGTCTTCGCATACTTTCAAAAACTTTGAATTTGAGAGTTTCTTTACCGAGTCTAAGAAGCAAGGTTCTTGCTTCGACATCAATTAAAACTCTTGCAGTGGCTAGGAACAGAGGTCCAAAGATAAGAGGATATTTGGTGTCTTCTTTTATGTCCATGATGACGAAGTCACACGAAACATAGGAATCTTTTCCCACCTTGATAGGTACATCCTCAATAATTCCTAATGGACGCTTTATCGAATTCTCTGCGAGTTGTATGGTCATGCCATTTGGGAGAAGTTCGGAAAACCCTAGCCTCTTACAAAGGCTGAGTGGCATGATGGAGATGCTAGCACCAAGATCTACCAATCCTTTCTTGCATGAAGAATCACCAATATGGTAGGAAATCCCAAAAGATCCTAGATCTTTCTACATCTTTGGCATCTTACTCTGGATAATATCTGAAGTGGGTTTAGCTAACTTGACTATCTCATATTCTTCAGTTATATATTTCCTGGTAAGGAGTGACTTTAAGTATTTTTTCCAGGCTGGTATCTCCGCCAGCGCATCCAAAAAGGGTATATCAACATTAAGTTTCTTCATAGTTTCTTTAAACTTATTGAACCAAGCATCGAGCTTGGTTTTCCTTAAACGAGCAGGGAACGGTATACGAGGCTTGTATACAGGGATATCTGGTTCTGGTGTTTTAGTTTCCTCATCATTAGGTTTCTCAAGATTTCCCTTATCTATCTCATCAGTTGTTACTGATTATTTTGGTTGAGACTCAGGTGTTGTTGAGTCTTGGACACTCACAGGTTCATCTTCATTTGCAATAACCACATGTGTCTTTATAGGAGAATCTGAATAGTCTTTCCCTGAACTGGTGGAGACCGCCTTTAGTTGTTCTGGATGCTTAGGATTATTCTCGGGTTGGCCAGCAAAGGCTCTAGCTGGCGGCTTTATGCTCACTGTGAGTTGAGCTAGTTGAGATTCAATAGCCTTCTGTTGGGCTTGCAGGTTAGCTATCATAGTTTGCTGAGTTTGCAAAATCTTTTTAATGGTTGTTAACTTGTCATCAGGAGATATTGGACATGCTTGTTGTCCTTGTTGTTGATAAGGAACTTGGTTAAGACTCTGGTATTGGGAGTTGTTTTGATAATTATTGAAGTTCCTATTCTGAAAGATTCCCTTGAAATTTCCTTGATTCCCAAAATTTTGTTGCTGATTGTACTAGAATCTTGGTGGGCCTCGTGGATGATTGTTTGAACCAAATTGATGTGAGTTTACTACTCCAGATGGGTTTCCATATTGAAATCCTGATGATTCCTATTCTGATTTGGATTGTAATAACTTTGACCAGGGATGGTATTAACAACATTAAGATTTTCTATTTGACCATTATCTCCTTGTCCACTATGTTTCTTAGAACAACATCATAAAGAACATTACATGCTAATGTGGTATGATCAGTTCCTTTACATGCTTCACAGAATAGGGAAGCAGACTTGATCTATTCCTTTTGTCGAGTGGGCGAACAGCCTCTTCCAATAGCAGCAAGAGATGATTCAATATGGTCTTGCCTGGCAACTAAGAGTTTTAAGGTTTCAGTGATAGACTTGAACTCAGGAGTAGCTTCGCCATGGCTATCTTCAATACTCCTTTAACCACATATCTACCCCAATTTGCTTGATTTTTAGCTATGAGGGTGACAACCTTCCATGCTCTGTCATAACTTTGACGCATCAAGTTTCCTCCAGATGAGGAGTCTAGAAACCTTTTGATGTCATCATCCACACCCCTATAGAAAATCTCAATGAGTTGATTCTTAGGAATGCCATGATGTGGAGATTTGCGTAGAAATTCTTTATATCTTTCACATGCTTCAGCAAGGGTTTCTCTGGGGACTTGAATGACCCTTGTTATACGACCCCTAAATTCATAGGTTATAGAAGGGGGATAGAACTTTTCTAGAAAGACATTTTGAAGCTGCTCCCAAGTGGTGATGGGTTCACATTGTAGGGAGTTGTACCAACTCATAGCTCTATCAGCAAGAGAATACTTAAAGACATGGAGTCGAAGGGCATCATCATACACTCTATTTTGCTTCGTCATAGCACATAGATTGATGAACCTTAGAAGGTTCTCCTGACTATCTTCACCTAGTTTGCCATAGAACGGGTTTTTTTGAAGCAAGGTGATCCAGTGTGCTCGTATCTCAAAATTCAGTGCATGGATTGGAGGAGGTTGGACTGGATGATGTACATCAGCAACTTTAGGAATTGAGAACTCCCTAAGATCCTTTTACACTTCTACTGCTTGTGTCGTTGCTGGTGCTGCTAGGATTTCTTATTGTACCACAGCTCTAGCTTCTTGCATGATCCTCTCTCTCTATGCATTGATGGCTTGAGCCACTCTTCGGGCTACTTCCTCTTCCTGAACCATCCTTGCTTGATTTTCTCAGATCTGACGATGAAAAGTTTTGTCTATCTCGGGATCAAAGCTCATTGTTAGTTCGGGGTTTTCTAAACGGTGCATGCACTATGCTTTGGGTTGTACTTAAAAATAGAAGTATTTTGAAAATGAGATCCACAAAGTAGAATCAGAGTCAAGTATATGATCAATTGTATCAAAAGAAAAACAAAATCCTATATTAGCCTTAAAATAACTAGATTTGACTAACTGATTTCGCTGTCCCCGACAACGGCGCCAGAATTTAACGTGGCATTTTTATTGCATTAACAAACTCACTCAGGGTTGAAACCCCTGAGATTTTACTAAAACCAAAGTGCAATAATACCACCCGCAAGCGGACGAGTTTTATCGTAGTATAGTTAAGGATCGAACCCAAAGGACAACGATTTTAAGAATCTTTGTCAATCAGATCTAGTTCAAGTAAGACTAATATTTAGAATGATTGATTTGGTTGAGGTTAATTAAACTAATTGCAGGAAAGTAAATGAGTAGAATGAAAGTTGTTCTAGATTAAATGATATGGAATCGCTGGGATGGTATTGGGTTTCACCACCACTGCGCATGCAAACACATCCAAACTCATAACATACAGGCAAGCATCTAACTATCCAAATGGAACAACTGTGAACCCTCCCTAAGGGATGTTTAGGCCCACATAAGCATCCCCTTATGCAACATATTTCTCGTCGTCACCCGGATCATGCACTTACGGTTCCAAAGATACGACATCCAACAATAGTTGTGGTCCTCCCTAGGGGATGTTTAGACCACAGAAGCATCACCGAAGGTTATATGGCTCATCCCTTGGCAAATCATTTACTTACGACTTCAAGGAAACCCATTCTATTTCTAGTCAAGGTGTCAACCGTGCTAATCCATAAGCAAGCAGGTTATTGATCTACAAACAAACATCGATGATAAATAAAGATGGTACACAATCCAACAAAGGTTGTGACCCTCCCAGAGGGATGTTTAGGCCACAGAAATGTCATCGAAGGTTAGATGGCTCGTCCCCTTACGGATCATGCACTTACTACCTCAAGGAATCCTATTTTATTTCTAATCAAGGAGTCGAACTTTGTAAACTGCCATTCCACCCTACATATAGAAGATTTCACAATATAGGGAAGAACAAGATGAAAGCAAGTAGATAATCAACTGCAAACATACTAATTAACAATGAAATGAAAAGTTATATACATTGCCATTGAATGCTTAACAAAAGAACATGCTTGCATGGGCAGCGAGGCTAGTCCATGCACCCCAGTGAAAGAGGACTACTCGCTCATGATGCGAGAAACAAGAAGAATGAGAAAGAGAGGGAAATCTGCCATGAGCATGATGAAGAAGGTAGTCGCAACTCGGTGAAGATGATGCGGTCTTCTACATTGTGTTGGGGTAGATCTGGATGAGGAAGAACTTCCAAGGAAGGCTGGGCAGACCTTCCTCTCCACCTTCTCTCTCTTCTTCTCTCCTTGCTTCAACGCCAAGAGGAGCAGGTGGATGTGGAGGATGGTGTGGAAGTTGAAGCTGGATCAAACGTTTGGCAGCCTATCGGGGTGCTGGATTCGATACACAAATGAGGACCCTCGTGGTCCTATTTATAGGCTTGGATGGGGTGCTCACATTTTTGCAGTGAAGCAACTCAAACGGTTTTGAGATCGTTTGACGTCCAAATGGTTTTAGAGACTGTTTGATATCAAATGGTCTTATCTTTAATGATGTTCCTTTGATCGGTCTTGTGTCTTTGCAAACTGAATGGATCCAAACAGTCTTGCATCCATTAGGATCCAATCGGTCTTTGGTTCTATCTTCATTCGGTTTTGGCTTCAAACGGTCTTGTATTTGATCGATCTTCATTGTCCAACCAGTGTGAGTCCAAACGGTTTTGGAGAAGCAAACAGTCTTGTAGACCGTTAGGTTCCATGCGGTCTTGAGACCAAACAGTTTTGTCTCCAAATGGTTTCGACTCTAACCGGTCTTGAGAATCGATGAAGCTTTGCAATATCAGATTGTTTAAACGGTCTTGAGTGATCAAACTGTCTTGATTCCAAACGATTTTGATCGTCAAACGGTCTTCATTCCAAATGGTTTTGGGTATCCGATCGGTTCTTGGTCCTAACAGTTTTGAAATCGTTTAGACATCATCCGGCCTTGAGACCTTTTGGGATCATTTGGTGTTGGAACTATATGGACTCAAACGGTCTCGAGATCGTTTAGGCTCATGCCGTCTTGAAACTGAATGGGCTTAAATGGTCTTGGGACTATTTAGGTGAATACTAAAATTGAGAAGTAAGAACTGTTAGAGCAAACCGTTTGGTCTAGACTGATTGGTCAAGACCAAAAGTGAGAGGTTCTTTAATGAATTCCATATGATGATAGAACCTGGTTAAAACCTGCATAAAGTCAATATAAATTTAATCAAAAATCATAATAATTGGACTAATTAAGAAAACTTGCAATTTGTAAGATTTAAGGGAAGAAATCGAAAGTATTGAATCAAATTGTTTCTAAAAAGGAGACTGAAAATCAGGATGAATATGCATTCATCAGGTACATTCTCAACCCACCCACTACATGGTAATCGACAATGCACCCAATGACGAGGAAAGGGCTGGGTTTCACGATAGCAATTTGTATCTATCAAACCAATTCATTCCTGAGAACCTCTCCCAGAGAAAACAAATGGAGCTCAAGAAGCAAGAGACACATTATATTCTAGGGGTAGAAAAACTATATCATAGATCCTACAATCAAACTCTTCCCCGATGGGTCAACAATATAGAAGAGAAGCTCTCATGAAGGAGGTCCATGGAGGGATGTGTGGCACATTGATGAATGGAATTATGCTAGCTAAGAAAATACATGTCTTGGGGTACTAGTAGGACATAATGGAAACATACTATTTCCAATTCTTCCCAAATTACAAGCCTTCCAAATCCATGGGGACTGCATTTATTTGCATGCAAATCAACTTTACAAATTTACCATTTGAAGGTCATTCACAACTTCAGTATTCAACATGAACGGCAAGATAAAACCTAAGGTGCAAAACCACCCCAAGGACTCTATCATATGTGACAAGGGGAAGGTACAAGGATAGAAATTGCTTCATCCTCATCACAATTGATACTTTACTAAATGAGTAGAAGTAGTTCCCATCACTACTGCATCAGCCCAACAATTCATCAAGTTCCTCAAAAACAACATCATTAATCAGTATGGAATACCGCATGAGATCATCTCAGACAATGGGGAAAAGTTCAATGCTAAGACCGTGAAGGAGTACTTGAGCTTTTTGACAATGAAACATCATTTAACATCACCTTATATCCCTCAGATGGACATAGTCATAGAAGTTGCTAACAAAATTTTAATAAATATATTGTAGAAGACTATTAGTTCTCATGCCAATAGCCATTAATGTCTTCAAATGGATTTGTGGGCCTACCACACTTGTATTAGGGCATGTCTAGGAGCTAGGCCATACTCCCCAGTATATGGGATGAAAGTAGTCCTACCAGTTAAAGTACAAATCCATTCACTACACATATTATGAGAAACATATATTCTAGGGATTGAATGGCTTTAGCATTGAGTCTACTACATCAACACTCTTGAGGAACAAAGCGCAAAAGCAATGCACCACACATAGTGCTACCAAGCAAGGATGTCTTGAAAGCTCAAGAAACAAAATTTAACCACGCATCTTCTAAAATAGCAACCAGGTATGTGAGTCATAAAAATTGTTGACTCCATGGGAAAGTTCAACCTTAAACTTATAGGGACCCTATAGTATCCACAATATCTAAAACTGGGGTGGCTTGCACCTAAAATACATGGTTGGAGATATTCATTTTCATCACACAACTTCTAGACTCATCAAACACTACTACTACTTATCAGATTAAAATAATGAGAAAACCTCTGGAAGAAAGCCATGTAAGGGGGCAAAAGATCCTACCCTCTAAAATGTCTAAAATCTTTTATAAGGGCCCCCTTATCTTTTCAATAAGCTCTGCTTCATCCAAGCACTCATACAACTCATCTAGTATCAATGGAGAAAAAGTTTCATTCCTCCATAGGACGGGCAATACTCCAAAAGCACCAACTATCGCTCACCCAACATTTTCTCCAAAGAACAACTCTTCAATATGATAAAAGTATTTGGTCGTACGTGAGGCATATCAAGAGAATCAACACCAAGATACTCTTCTTTCTTAAATGACTCCCATAGGGAGGACATATGAATGAAGTGGCCTTTATCATTCAACCATCGAGCAGCTTGTCTTCTTCATGCCAAATAGACGACCCATCTTAGCAGCCCAACTCAAGTTCTACTAGTCATTGGTCATGGAAAGGAACTTGGGTAATCATAGCACATCATCTAAGGTGGGAGTTAGAATGTCGTCTCCAAAATGGAAGGACTGACTCAAACGATCCCATAAGTGGATCACCACTAACATCAAATCCCTTGCTAAAGGGACATAAACCAGATGACCAAGATGATAGGTCATGCTAAGGCTTGTCAATTTGACCTCTTCAATCTCAAAAAGATCAAAAATGCAATGTTGTCTCAAGGACAGATTGATAGAATGCCTCTGTAAAAGAAAGATCTCCCATATTTCCTTCTCTTCCATGGACTCGAGTCAAGAGGAGGAAGACACATAGAAAAGATGAGGGATACATCCCTATTTATAGGTCTTAAATAGGTTGAAGTCGATTCCTAGAGATAAGGGGACTTTGTTTTGTTTTCCCTGGTAGAATTACACAATCTGCCACATGCATTTACACCAAGAGTCAACGTGGACACACAAATCGAGAAAAGAAGGACTCTCTATCCGACAAGATTGGTGGAATAGTACCATCTGCCACCTCCAATTAGCATGCATATCAAGGAAATCTACTAATCAACCAGACATCTTCTAAAGATCAAAATATAAAATTTGATTATAAATTGAAGATCGCAAAATCTCACAATATAAACTCAAACCCAAAATTTTATTTAAAGTTAAAAGGATTTTTATAAATACTAGCCTGACTAATACATGATTTTCCTTGTAGAAAAGGAAAATACATCATGAAACAAAAATTCTAAAGATAAACGACTACTTCTTTAGCTTCTTCTTCAACCACACATTCAAGCACTCAGCCAAAGGCCGATGAATAGTGGAAGAAGACCCATAGATCAAAGTTCCCTTCTTAGATCAAGGTGAACACCACTTGTAGGGAATAAGTGACCAGAAGAGAGATACTATAAGATCCTTCCTAAACCAAGGCATCATCTCTACACATAGAGCAATGCCCCCTACACCAATTGAAGGTGGATTTGACTCTAAACCTAACATCCTAAGAGAAGCCTCCTATACCAGAACACACCTCAAAATACTAGTGATTCGTGAAGCCTGGTGGGATACCCAAGCCAAAGAGTCCACCTGTCACATTTGAAGCCTCATCTATCTAATTTAAGGACAAGGTCCAACTAAAGTTACTCAAGAAGTGGTATGAGCTACTATATCAAAATATTGATGAGGCCACAACTTGGGAAACTCATTAAAGCTACAAGCATCAACCAATAGAGAAGGAGGGACTTTAGAAGAGGAAACCACCTTAGGAAGGGGTGGACAACAAAAAGCATACCCCTAATCATATTGCTCCTTAGCTAAGTTATGGTCGATTACCTACAGAAAAAGGAACACCAAATTTATAAATTTACCTCAGGATGACGTAGAATCATTCTTACGCTTCTATAGGAAAGAAAATTGAATGGTCACATGTGTAGTACAACAATAAGTATTCATCATGCGTAACTTATTCATTAATCATCTCTTGAGCATCCTGAAAAATATCAAGTCCAGAAAGGACCAACCCTATAAAAGAGTGAAAGGGTATATGTTAGTCTCCATTCCACTAAAAACTAGCATGCTCACCCATATAGACCAGTCTCCTAGATAGAGCCTCAAATTAGATCTGACAAGCTTGCAAAGACAACATCTCAAAGAAGGATGCACAAGATGTGGTTGCCTTGCCACGCTGGAAGCTGGAGAAAATCCTAAATCCTACCTAGACACAGCAATGAGTTGGAGTCGTCTAAATTATAGATGCACAAAATAAAGTGGTATTAAAATAATACTCATACTCAACTATGCTCATTATCTCCACTTTGCATCTCCAATACTCATAATTGACCCTACTACAACAGCCAGCCCAATAGAGACAAGTGAGGATAGAAGCATGTAGATAGCACAATTGCTAAGAAAATGATAAGGACAATCATCTATCACAATTATTTCAAAGTATAAAGTGTGGAAACAATAAAAGGTAAAATTTACCACAATCAAGATGATGAAGCCTCCGCATCCTTTCCTAGCCCAGACCATCTCTCCTTTTATTCACTCAAAAGACAACTCTGTAAATGTGTAAGTAGATGGTCATACACGTTTCTACCCCAGTCAAAGAAGGAATTTTCTACTATCCTAGAAGAAAGGAGAACTAGCAGATATCACCTCGATTTCATGTGTTCGTGCTAAATAGTCAACCAATGATCAACATGACATGAACCCAAAGAGTTACATACAAGGGATCCTTGTCACCCCACCACTCACCCTCGAGAAAGAAGTTAGACCTCAACCAAGTAAACATGACATCATATCTAGAGGTCATTTCAATGTCTCCTCGGGTACTCCTAGAATTCTAATATGGCAGTAACAACCCCACTCCTATCTATCAAGAATAGAACTAATGGGGTACCATAAAACCCTAACCACGTAATCCAGATGAATTCACTCGGGATGATGGTCATCTCACCAAAAGCAAAATGAAAAGTACTAGTCTTCAGACAAAAGTACTCGATCAGAGGAAGGAGATAGTGCAATATCCAAAAGTTTTAGTGAAAAATGAATAATTCAAATACAAAGCATGTTTTAATCTATAATATTCCCCAATGGTATTATTGGAGGAATTATAATATCCTTGTCATAAAAATTAAAGAAATAAGAGGGATTTCATTTACAGTGATCCATTAATAATGTTGGATAAAAGAAAGAATAGAAAATACAATAAAGGGATTTCTAAAAGAAATGGACATTTGATATTTTAAATATGAAAATATATAGAAAATGGAGTAAATAAAATATTATGGCTTTCTGGTTTACTAAATAACTAAAATACTGAATAAGATGCAAATTTCCAAAAGAAAATAAGAGATGAGATGTTTTGGAAGAAAAAGATATTCCATGGGATAATGGTATTAAAAGGAGAAAAGTTTGCATAAGAAAGATATTCCAATAAATTCCAAAAGAATCAAACTTAAGATGTGAGGAAAGAAATTGATTGTTTCTTTTCCTTATACCAAATCCAAGTCTTAATGGGGTGGTGGTGGTTTCCTGCAGATCTATATAGAAATAACCACGAGTTTTCCCTATAAAGAAAAAAAATACATGTTAATATCATTGCCTTAAGTCCTTACCAGTCACACATGGAAACTTGACCCATACACATACATGGGGGTAGGGAACAACGGTTTTGGAATGTTATTTATAGAGATGGATCCAGAAGTTGTGAGACTAGCGGGTGATCTCCATGAAAGTAGAATATAAATACAAAGGTGCATGTGTGTCCTTCTCATATTGAACTCCCCCTTCAAGATCTCTTTTTGTGTTGTAGGCGGACCGAGGGAAAGAAGGGATGTCATCCCTCTTCCCCCTGATCTAGAGGCATTTGCCCCAACTTCACAGTGGTGATATGTTGGTGTTTGCAGACTGAAGAAGAGTAGTCTGGTTATGAACAATAAGGTGGTGATGGGAGGTTGAAGACGACCTTAAGAAGCCATATCGGTCTAAAATGCTAGATCTATGTTCGGCTGAGGGGCTATCTTGCATCCTTGGCGTGGACTGTGTGGCCTGCAGACTGTGTGGAGTCTGTCTTAGGACAATCACCAAGAGAAGATGGTGCACGAGGAGGAAGAGTACCCAACTGTCTGGAGCCTGGGCAGTCATTGCGCCACCACATGATTGGTGGTTGTAGAAGGAGGTCAAGGGGAGATGACAGGAGATGTTGGCTGAGCTTGATCCTCATCAGAGTAGACTGGAAGGAGGCGTCAAGAAGCATGTCAAGAACCACCGAGATGGATGGAGGAAGGAGTACGGTTTGAGGAGTCTGGGGGAGCAGTGCATAGGATCTAACCTGAGGATGGAGCCGGTCACAGCACCAGATAGGAGCGCACCAGCAATGACAGTGACAGTAGGAGGAGCATAGCATAGGGTCTTCATCGGGGAGACACCATTGCAGACAGGCATGGTTGTACACAGGTCGAGATAAGACCAAGATGGAGGAATCTAGTCGACGACCCTGTGATGAGGAAGAAGAAGGATGGGAGGGGGGTTGGTCCCGGAGATGGTGTGGCTTGAAACATCGATGATGACGCATAGGTGTGTGGTACCTCATGCGAGGCATCGAGCAAAGATAGATAACGGTAGCTGAGTTGGTCTCACGTGGAGAAATTACGAGGAGGAAGACGATTATAATCAATTGACCAGATTGCCCCTCCAACAGGTGAAGATTTGGCTCACAGCACAGGGGCATCTCAGTCTTTTCATTATAAACCAGACCCATCTGAAAGATTAGTTTATGAGAGGTAATTTGCCTACATGGCACTCTACTATTGGTTAGATTAAGTATTAACTTGAAATAATTATAGATAATTACTGGTAACTCAGATTGCAACATATAATATATGAAAATTGATCAGCGGAACATGTAGAATCCAAAGACAATAGTTGATATCTAATTAGGCTTTTTGTTCCTAAAATAGGGTAACATATGATAAAGTGGTGATTAACACATGAAAACCCTAGTTTTGGGTATTATAATGCGGAAATATTATATCCTTTGTTTTTTTGCTATTATCTGATCTTGATGAGCAAAATGATAATAAATGTCATGATGGTAAAAATGATAAGGTAATTAAGGTCTCTAATGTGAATAACTATACATATGTGTAATTAAGGTTGAAGATCCTAACTTGCTATATTGTTAATGAACATATTTGATCTAAGTGATCTTAATGAAAGGAAAAGATGGATCTAGTAACAAGGGTTCACCTAGTGCTAAATATGCAATGGAAATAGGGTTAATACCCTTATTCCTTAACCAAAACCTAAACCCTAGATTAGAACCGAGTAGGGCATAATGTATTTAATGTGATTGGTGACACTTTAGAATTTATGTAATGCAGATTATATGATGATTGCTTGATTTGCTTGCTTGATTGGATAATATGCTTCAAGTATAATTGAATAATCTGCATGGAAAAGGTATGTGGTTACACCTAAGATTATCCATTGTAGTTTCACACGGTTTCTCAGAGTTTTTCCTCGCATGGTTGAAATTATATGCTTGCTTGCTTATTTCATTCCATGCAAACTTTAAAGTGACTATGATTATCATATTATATATGAATATGACTAGTCTGAATCTAGGCCACCTTTAGATCTATGGAAAGGTCATCCACTTGGATATGGGAATGATAGTGAACACTACAATATGAGGCCCTGAGGGGTTATGACAGAGGGTGGAGAAACCTAGATTGGGTAGTCATGGTGAAAATGTAAATTTGGTTTGTTAAACACTAATTGTTGAATTATGTTGTTATCCTTACTTGTGAACTTTTGTTTCCCCCACATACCAATATGGCTTGTCATACTGACCGTGTTTTGTTTCACGGAATTTTAGGTATATGATGATATACATGATAAAGGACATGAAGTGAAGATGAAACCATGCAAAGACATTAATATAAGTAAGGAGGATTTAGATAGACACTTCTTCTCTATGTATAGTTCTAGTAATGGAACTTCATGTAAGCATTTTGTAAATAATATTTATGAATTAATGAAATTTTTTTCTATTACTTATTATTTGCTAAATCTGGATCCTTGGGGATATAGATAATGACTCTCAACTTGAAGGTCTTTCCTTAATTGGGGGACATGGAAAGTGAGTTCATTACAAATAGGGACTATCTATGATCCTGCATCGGCTAATACTACCAAAATTGGTCCCCTCTAGTAGATCTACTTCCTCGTCTACCAAGCTATCATATAGATACATTGAATCATTCAAATGGGTCCTCAAATATACATTCAACAGTTCAAAACCCCAAAGGAACAAGGTAGAGGAAAAAGTCAAAATTGTCGCTACATGTAAGAAAAGCCTAATTCAAGCTCGACAAAGAAGAAAGAAAATCATGGAGCAAAGTGTCCAATTTATATGTTATTGCCAACTTGATGGCCTCAGTGATGCACATTCATCCACAACATGCTCAGATGATGGAAAATCCCTCAGTTGAGAGAAGTTCCCCATGATAATGCTCGCACCAACATGATGCCTACTCAAGGAAAACATCAATCAGAATATTCATAGAGAAGATACAAAGACAATTGAAGAAGTAAATACACATATCATGGGTATGCCTCAACCCCCACATCATCACCAACATCATGCTTATATGCAATGGGAACCTCCTCATCCTAGTCATGAGCATACATCTACATAAGAATAATGGCAACATCACAAGCTTTCTACATTATCCCAAATCAGTTCGATCGGAAAATAGACAGCTGACAAAATGACAAAATCAAATAGATTGCAAATTTGTACTTGCATCTAGGTTGTTTTGTCTTGTATATCACAAAGACATTAGGGAACCCATTAACCTGATTTCATCATCAAAGGTAAAAATGCCAAAATTATAGTGCAAAAATGAAAGTTTTACCTACCCTGAGATGGATGCAGTTGAGATCTGCACTGAATCATCATTGGAGAGGGCGATCTCAAACTCCTCCACCACCCGATCCTTACCGCTCATAATGTCTTTAGGAAGGCTAGCAAAAAGTTGCAATTTGTTGGTCCCAAGCTGAAACTTGTCGTAGTTTGATGGATTTTCCCTTCTATTCTCCCACTTCTATTGTCATCTTGATCATCTTTTGTTGGTCGTTGTCGTTGTTTTTTCATGACTAGAGATGAAATGGGAACGGTGCTCACTACTACAGAACCTACCTTTAGTGTCGGTTATTTAAAGCCTTTAGTGTCAGTTTCTGAGCGACACCTATGTGGGCGACACTAAAAGCTCACCCATTAGGCGTCAGTTCCAAAATCGACGCCCAAACTCTTCGCGTGCCACTAAAAATGCGCCATCATGGCACTATAGGCATCGGTTATTAGATATGAAACCGACGCCCAAACCCTTCGCGCCACAGAAAGGGCGCCATCTTGGGCACTATCAGTGTCGATTTTTTACAAATAACCGACGACATATATCTTTGTGCCACAGGAGGGCGCCAACTTGGGCAATATAGGCATCGATTATTAGCTAATAACCGATGCCATATAACTCCCAACATGGTCGTGCTGGACAGCACGGCCGTGGTGTTAAGGAAATAGACGTCGGTTTCTATTAAAATAATCGACGCCTATAGTATTTTTTTTTCTGTCAGCCTGCAGACCTGCTGTGGCTGGTCGCATGATGAGAAACTTGTTCAGTTCAGTTATGAACTGTAGGTTTTACGACATCCATTGATATCATCCAACAACAGGCCACAAACCTGCAAAATTAACAACAAAAATATTCACACATGCATTTAGCAGTGCAACTTGTAGTTCCATTTTATTTTCACACATTTAGAAACATTCATGTAGCTAGCAATTTGTAGTTCCATTCATTCACATTCACACATGTAGAAACATTAATATAGCAACCAACACTTTCATTCATTTTCACTCAGACATATGTAGAAACATCCAGACATGTAGAAACATTCACACATATATTATAATTCAGAAATTCATTTACAAAATATCATTGTTTAGTCATTATTCGCTATCAGTATCCCAATTATATTTTAAAGCCCCCACTATTTGTATGGTTGTTGCCCATTCTTCTCTTACTTCATTTAATTCTCCCATCGTATAGGGAGCATGTACATCTGGTAAGTCCGTTCCTGTAGTGGGGTCAGCTTTAAACACCTGTAAAGAGAATGATGTATATATATAATTAATGAGCTATAAATAAGATTGATATATTTCATATTATCTAATGAGACTATATAATACTTGAGCAATACAATCGATGTCCATACAACATGATAGACTAACACATATATAGTACATAACAACAACAGCGTCGAATTTACATACAACACTAGCTTAGTACAAATATAGTGGGACTTATAAGGTGACGATCCCACCTGGTAAAACAGGTTACCGACAACTACATGTTACGACTGGGAGGTCGTGATTCAGCAACAGTATGCATTAGTAGGAGGACAAACAGATCACCATATGTTTGTCCTCATATGGTGATCTGTTTGTCCTCCTGCTAATGCATATGTTGCTGAATCACGACCTCCCAGTCGTAACATGTAGTCGGTAACCTGTTTTAGCAGGTGTTATCATCACCTTAGTCCCACTGTACATGTACTAAGTTAGTGTTGTATGTAAATTCGGCGTTGTTGTTGTTATGCACTATATATGTGTTAGTCTGTCATGTTGTTATATGAATCTGAACCACTTGTGTGTGCTGCACTTTATGTATTGTATCTGTATCCTGCTTCTCTTCATTGGGGCTTCTTCCTGCATATCCTGCATAGCTATGTCATGTCCGTCCTGCATAGCCTTCTTCCTATATTTATTTTTCAAAGAGAATACAAACAAAAATTATTAGTGTAGAGTTAGTGAAATACTGATCAATGTCTAGAATTGGAATAGATCAAGAACCTACTCTCAGCATCGCGTATGTAATCTCGGGTGAGATTGGTCCTATAGTTCTTTAGCACCCTCCCACAATGTTTAGCATTTGTATTAACTAGAAGATAATGAAACATCAAATCAGAAAATGATATTGATATTAAAAAAGTAAACATTTAGCTTCAATAAAAAAATATAAACATGCATGCCTCTAAAATTGTGATCTTTTATCAATTAACAATCCTTCATTGTGATCTCCGCGCACATATACGTCATCATTAGCTTCAATATTTTCTACAGTAGGCAACCCAACTGAGAATGGACTGGAGTCATCATATTTATCATAGTACTCTTCTTCATCTATAGGATCTTCAATGAACTGTCTTTTACCATGAAGAACAACTGACCATTTATCATTTGCAGGATCATCGATATAAAATACTTGTTTCACCTGTGATGCCAATATGAATGGTTCAGCCTTCTCGCCAATCTTTTCAAAGTTCACTAAAGTGAAACCCAATTCATCCACTATAACTCCTTTGGTGTTATCAACCCAATTACATTTGAAGAGCGGAATTCTGAAATCTATGTAGTCAAATTCCCATATCTCTTCAATGACACCGTAATATGACATTTTAGCTTCACGTTGACTCATATCCTTTGCACTTGCAAAATACATAGTCGATGCTTGAGGGTGACCCCACTATTTTGGATGACACTCTTATCATCTTGGCGCTTTGTGTAATATGTGAATCCATTAATGTCATACCCTTCATAAGACATAACAGTCAACTTTGGTTTAAAGGCGAGGCATTTGATAGTTTAAGTAATATCATCTGGTGTTTGAGATAGTTGATGTAAGACTTTATCTTCAAACCACTTAATAAAAGTCTTGTTATGCTCTCTAGCAAGCCACATTGTATTGGCTCGAGGATATTGTCTTTTGATGAAATTGTTATGTTCCTCGATATAAACGTTCACTTCGTCCATGTTGTGTAAAATATAAAAATGACCTTGTTCCAACTGCTCATGGCTGATTACTTTCACACGTGATCCCAAAATTCCTTTGCCAAATAGCTCGTCAATATTCTTGTCATTATCAGGAGTGTCATTACCACTGAGAAAGTCATTGCAGAAATCTATAACCTCTCTCGCCACATAACCTTCAATAATACTCCCTTCAGGCCAATAACGGTTTCGAACATCACCTTTAAAAACGCTCATGTATCGTTCAAAGGGATACATCCAATGCAAGAAAATTGGGCCCAAGATTTTCACTTCCCTAGTCAAGTGGACAACAAGATGTACCATGATATCAAAGAAAGAAGGAGGGACATACATCTCAAGATGACATAGGGTAACAACCACTTCTCTTTGCAAATTATCGAGAGTCTCAGGGTCAATAACTTTGCTGCAGAGACTGTTGAAAAAGAAACAAAGTCTGGTGATTGCAAACCTTACATGCTTCGGCAATATAGATTGAATTGCCACGGGAAATATTTGTTGCATTACAGTGTGACAATCATGAGATTTAAGTCCTATCAACTTCAGATCTTTCATTGATACCAATCTACGGATGTTGGATGAGTAACCATGTGGCACCTTAACATTTATCAAGCATTCATAAAAAGCTTTCTTCTCTTTTCTAGACAACGTGTAACATGCGGGAGGTAAGTATGTTCTTTTACTACCCATTTCACGTATTTCTGTTAATTCTGACCTTATTCCCATTTCACGTAGGTCCAGTCTGGATTTTATCCCATCTTTAGTCTTACCTGGTATATTTAACAGAGTACCAATGATGCTATCATAGACATTTCTTTCAACGTGCATTACATCAATACAATGTCTGACTGTCAAAGAACTCCAATAAGGAAGATCCCAAAATATTGACTTCTTCTTGAATGAAGAATTGTCACTCTGTGTAGTACATTGTGATCTCTTACCAAATTCATTGACAAAGTCTTTTATTCTTTCATAAACAACCTCCCCTGGTATAGGTTTAGGTGCACTGCGTTCCTCATTCAATCCATTGAATGTTTTGCGCTTCCTACGATACGGATGGAATTTTGGAAGAAACCTTCAATGATCGAGATATACATTCTTACCGCCATGTTTTAGTCTTGTTGAATCAGTGTTCTCTTCACATATAGGACACGCTTTAGCTCCTTTGACACTATATCCAGACAAATTCCCATATGCTGGAAAGTCATTAATAGTGCAAAACAACATAGCATGCAAACGAAATGTCTCTCTTCATGAAGCATCATAGGTCATCACACCTTCACCCCAGAGTTTCTTTAAGTCATCAATCAGAGGTTCAAGATAAACATGGATGTCATTTCTAGGTTGTTTAGGGCCCGATATCAACAACGACAGCATTACGTACTTATTTTTCATACACAGTCAGGGAGGAAGATTGTATATAACAAGCATGACTGGCCAAGTGTTATGTTGGCTGCTCAATGTCCCGTACGGATTCATCCCGTCTGTACAAAGCCCAAGTCTTAGATTCCTGACTTCTTCACCAAATTCAGGGTACAATACATCAATCTTCTTCCACTGTGGGGAATCAGACGCATGTCGTAGGATCCCATCATTATTTTTCTTAACATCTGCATGCCACCTCAAATTCTTCGCATCTATCGGATTGGAAAAAAAGCATTGAAACCATGATATTATAGGTAGATACCACATCACCTTGGCAGGAGAACCAGTTTTGGACTCCCCCGAAGTCGTCAATTTATACCGTGACGCACCACATTTTGGACAATCTTTCAAATCTGCATAGTCCTTTTGAAATAATACACAATCATTAGGGCATGCATGTATCTTCTTGGCATCCATTCCCATTGGGCACAACAATTTCTTTACCTGGTATGTTGAGATTGGCAGCTCGTTTCCTTCAGGAAGCATTTCTTTCAACAAAGACAACAATGACGTGAAGCTTTTGTCGCTCCATCTATTGTTAGCTTTCAACTTATACAATCTCAACACAGCGTTAAGCTTCGTAAACTTAGTACAACCTGTGTATAACGACATCTCAGCATCATGCATAATGTTTCTAAAAATGGGAGGTGGATCGGTGTGCTCTACCCCACAACTATCCAGCATCGCATCAACGATGTCTACTGGAACTGGTTCATTCACATCTACGTCATCGTAGGTAATTTCTTCTTCCACACAAGCACTACTATCGACATCCACTGGTTTTAGGTTTGAAATCTCTCCATGCCAGTGCCATTCTATATAGCCTTGTATAATCCCGTTGCACATGACATGAGTTTTGATTTCGTCACCAGTGTTGACTTTCAAGTTGTTACCGCAATGTCTACATGGACAGTAGAACCTATCTCCAGGTTGTTTCCTATGTTCCTCGGCAAATTTAATGAACTGGTGAAGACTAGAAATAAACTCTGGGGTGCAGCGATTGTGAATGGACATCCATGATCTATCCATTCTATGATCAAAGAGAAAACAAGTATATATTAGGACAAGATTAGGGTCTAGGGTTAACAAATACATGTGATGTCATTATTATATATAATAAATGTGTACCACCTATCCATTCTTGAACACCTAATCTCACTAGTAAGTGTATAATGTGTATTGGGTTTTCAAGAAAATTTCGGCAGCATTTCCCCACTGTTCTCCAAGTACATATGTACTTAGAGAACAAACGGGGAAATGCTACCAAAATTTTCTTGAAAACCCAATACACATTATACACTTACATCCTAAGCGAGATTAGGTGTTCAAGAACAGTCCCAAACCGGGGACTATCCAAGATTTACTCCTAATGAGTAAATCTTGGATGGGTTTCTAGGCCAACAAATAATGTATTGTCATTCTTATACCTAAAATCCTAGTTCTTCAAGTTAGGGTGATTATTGATGTCTTTAAAAGCATGATTGGCAATTTAGGGAAAAGTTCATCATTTACATTCCAAGCATGTCACATGTGTGCATTACAGATCATCATTAAGCATGATATAAGCAAGTATGTCATATTAAAATAGACTAAACAATATGAGAAAATAGTAGTGTAATCATGCAAATGGGAACATTCATGGGAACACACACTTTAGTTATAAGCATTCATGTAGCAACTTTCAGTTCCATTCATTAATCTCTTTTTACATCCACACACAGGGGTGTACCCCTAAACAATAACTAAACAAAGGGGTTGGTGTACCCCTAAACATGCACATAATTAAAAAAACTATTAATACAGACAAGTCAAGATAGATAGACAACTAAATACTACACCAACATGGTCCCGCATCAATAACTTCTTTTTGATGATGAAGTTGTGTCACGAAGCTCCTCACTGTATTTAGACAAATATGAACTGACAGGGGCCTCAGATTCAGATTCCTCATAGATGATATCCGACGTCATGTACTCATACCACAGTAGATGATCGGGGGTCTCGCAGTTGTTGTTGGTTATCTAAACTTTGATGGAATTATGGCCAACTGGACGGAGAAAAAGTCTGTTGCAACGGACCACATGCATCTCTCCAATCCAATCACGCCAACCGGATTTTGATACAAGATTTCCCGCCAAATCATACTCAACCTCGATAACATGTGAATAATTTCCAAAAGTTATGGTCACTTTACCAGGCATGTAGTGTCTTCCTTTTAGAAAATGCCAATGTTTGGGTATGACCAATTGGTATAAGGAACGATCATCTAGGATGATGTCCAATTGTTCTTCAATAGGGAACGTTAACATTGAAATAGAGGCCCAGTTCATAGTGATTGTTATGGGTGGACAGAGACTGCACAATATTAGTATTAACAAAGTGTAAGTACATATAACGATGTTATATATTTTCAGAAAAAGTTGTATAACATCAGTTAACCTTTTATTGCTTGTCATAACCAACTTTATTGTGGTAGACATGATAGCTTGAAAAGAAGTCTACAAATGTACTTAGAGAACAAATGAGGAAATGCTCCTAATGAGTAAATCTTGGACGGGTTTCTAGGTGCTTACTAAAATAGAACCATTATATGGAACTAATCCTACATTATACACATACTTTTCCTGAGTAAGATAATGTGCACTTCATGGAATTATTAAGATCTGAATATATATAAGTTGTTTCTACCTACTTTGATGGGATTTTATAACATTCAAGTCTTCCATTTATAACATTAAGATCTGAATATATATAAGAATCCCATTTGATACACATGATTGAGAATCTTTCACGATACTAGGAAAATACACTAACTAGATATTCATTTAGGTGTTAGACATCAATTTCTGTATGATCCCTAATTAAAACTGATTCTCATAGGAAGTAAATAAATTTAAAAAAAATGCCCAGCAGCAGGGCGGCACCTTGAGGGAAGACAAGCAGAGGAAGAAGAAGAAGGCAGGGCGGGCACCTTGAGGGAAGAGGAGCAGCGGTCGGAGTAAGTCCTAGCAGCTTCCGGCGGCGAAGAGAGGAGCGACGGAGAGGGCGGCGAGGCTAGGAGACCTAGCTGCTACCGGCGACGATGGAGAGGGAGGTCGGCGGGCGGAGAGGGAGGTCGGCGGGCGGGCGGGAACCGACTGCTTCTCGCTCGACGGCGACGAGCGGCGAGCACGGAGGAAGGAGCGGCGGCGACAGAGCACGACGGCGGAGCACGAACGGCAGGGAGCGGCGGCGGCAGTGGAAGGGAGCAAGAAATCACCGGAGCTAGGGAAATCGAGAATGAAATAGGGAAATGGGAAGAATCATTCGGGCAGGGTGAGCTATTAAGTTGAAAATACGTGTCGGTTATTTAAAAAACCGACAACTAAACCAACAATGTCGGTTCGTTTGCAAAAACCGACACCTATACTATATTATAGTCGTCGGTTTTTTATTAAACGACAACCGACAACTATTCCTATCTCACGAATACCATTTAGTCGTCGGTTATTTAGTTACGAACCGACGCAATATGTAAAATATTGGAGCCAATTTTTTTGTTGGAATTTTGGGTTTGGCGGTTGAGTTTAGGTGTCGGTTCTTTATTAATTAACCGACACTTAATAAAAGCGGTACTCGTTTCTGGTCGACCTTCATGGGTTGGATGTCGGTTTCTGTTAAAAACCGACACAGTAGGGTTTATGTGTCGGTTTTTGTATACAACCGACACCTTGAAAACTGACTTTATAAGCCATTTCCTGTAGTAGTGGCTCGACCATCCTCCCATTTCCCCTCTTTTAAAGACAAAAATGTATGTAGAAACTACAAACAGGTCCCTGGATTTTTAATAGAATTTCTATAACCTTATAAAAATCATCAAAATAAAAAAATGAAAGATTGGTAAAAATTCGACATTGTGACTCAAAAACCTAAAATTACATATTTTTCATAGAAAAATATTTTGGATATACATATGATCATGGCAGGTTCTGTCACTATGACTTAAAATTGGACCAGTTCTATGCTCCCTTTTTCAATCTTTTTAGGTTCCTGTACTATGAACCTAAAACTAAAGCAATCCTAAGTTACTTTTTCTAATATTTTAGGCTCATAAAGTATGACCCAAAACTAGACCAAATGGAAACTTCACTTTACAAATCTCTTTGGGTCCCGAACCATGACCTATAACTAGACCGGTCAAGTGCCTCACTTTTTTTAATCTTTTTAGTTCCCAAATCATGATGTAAAATTGAGCATACACAGGATTCAGAACTATGACTTAAACTTGACCATAACACTCCATATATCCAAGTCTTTTCAGGATCCCTACTCATGAAATTTATTGTAATCCACATTGCATTTCAATGCAAACCTATTTTGATAATTCTGGAGCACGACCAGGGTTACCGGCCTTGCCTTCATGCGCACATCCTTTGACAATCTCAAATCATGACCCAAAAATGAATGAATTTCTAACCCTCCTCATGACCCTAAGTTATGGCTCAGATCTCCAATTTCCTAGACTGGGAGCTAGAGAGTCGAGGATCATTTCTCATCAACTCTCTATATTATGGAACGGAAACAAGTAGGAGAACTCATTGTAGACACCACCTTTTGCTAGACAATGGCTCGAGCATCCACTATCAAATGCCTCAATCAGACTGACAACAAAGTGATATAGTCACTAGCCAGAAGGTCACACCAAATCTAAAAATCTTGTTTAAAACTCAATTTCCAATCTCAAATATCCAAGCCCTATCTCGATAGGAAAAATCCTCATATTGTTCCTTTTAAGAGTTTTGGTCATGACTCTAAATTGGCCTACACAAAATAATAAAGATGCATAGGAAGATAGTTGAGTATTCTTTTCTCCAAAATTTTTTTTTTAAGAAGAGAATTTGCCACTATTTTTTAATGATCATAGACTCTTGGTCTTAATGTTTTCTCAAAAAACCACAACCTATGCTTGCTTTTACACATTCACCTTTTCCTAACTATGGTGACTTAGTGGGAGAATCAGACATGCGTTGGTTTCAGTACTGAAGAATTGATGAGAGTCACTTTTGCGCTGACAAACCTCTTAAGGCTCGTCATAAATCTAGGAGAATGAATGATTGGTCATATATAGGAAACTTCCTAAGTCAAAGGTTGGCCTTACTCTGGAGAAATCATTTATTCCCAATCTTTTTCCCAATGATTCATCCTTAGATGGAGAGGGCATAACTCTCACTTTCCACCCTCCACAAGGTTTGTCAAGTCATCCTTGAGGAGTTCAACCTTTTTGGCCTTCCTTAAACAAAAATGTGGTTTATTCTTGGATCAAGCCTATGGTTCTCACTCTTATCTCGAACCTTGTCTTGAGAGGGGAAAATTGTTAACACCTTATTTTTTTCTCACTCAACAAAAATTCACAATTTGTAAATCCTATGGTTGATGATGGAATTTGTTCCACATTCCACTCAACTTACAGATATTTTATTTTTTTACATTTTTTCACAATTTTTCACCTATTTAAACCATTCATTTTTCCCACTTTTACCCAGTACGAGGCCTTCTATAAGGAAACCATCTTTGCATACCAAAACTACAACTTTTCCTGCAATTCTGCTATATATAAGTTATTTTTTATAAATTGCCTTATTGAATTATCTGAAATAAAATATTTCCTTATTAAATTGCTTTTCTTGAAAAGTTTGATAGATAATCTTGATTTAACTTTTTGTTGAAGTTTTCTATGATTTTCTCCAAAACATTCCTAAAACTATTGGGTTAATGAGAAATTACTTTTCAATCACCCAGGACATCGGGCTAATCTAAGCCATCTGCCACATGCCACATGGTGGATAGCCTCGATTTGTGTACCCCTCTTGTGTCGAGTGTTGTAATGATTTTCTACCTATCCAAAAGGTTTTGCCCAGAACCATGAATCTTAAACATAAATTTCTACATCCACTAGATTCTAGGCCCCTATAGTCTCTGAATCAAGAGAAATGACTAACTCCCTCTTTATTTCATGTATTTCTTGTGATTAAAGGATCCTTCCTCTGATGCCTCATGCTTTGTTACATATCGAGATATGTAATCTCTGTAACTGCAGCAACAAAGAACTACATCTACTAACTTTATATATTTGATCTATTACTAGTGCACTTCACTTATTCTATTGTGACATCTGATCTTCATAATTTGCTATAAGTATCATGTTACTATTATAATTGATACTATTTACTGCATTTGAAAAAGTCAAATCATGTTTCCTTATCATATATCTTCCAGACATCCTCTAAATCCTAAACATCATTCCTAGTAATCAATGAGAGAACTCCTCCATGGGGGTCCTTAGGTGATTATGACTACAACACACCCAAAAGGTAGAACTTTTTTGGGCAATGATGGGAAGGACACAACTATCTCAATCCGTAAAGCCTACCCATCAATAAAATTCATTTTTATGTCATTTTCTTTAACTAACTATCCAAATTACTAAGTTTTTTGCAATAAGATAGTGTCTTGATACTAATATATGGGCAAAATGGGGGTTCTCATCCTTCCCAACTTGTAACTAGATCACCATATTTGACATCTAGTTTTTTCTTTAATTTCCTATTTTTAATCCAGTGTAGATGATGTATCAGATTGACAACATGACATCTAATATTCATCTTTTTCCCACATTTTTTTACAACATGTGGAGACTGAAAGCACCCCTTCTCCTTTTTTTGTGACGTTTCATTATCAAAAATGGTATAGTTTTCCCTCAAATATCTCTATTTCCCCCTTTTTGGGTAGGGTGTGACAACAGCCACCCATAATCCTATATAAAGGCTAGCCTTGAAGTCTACATAGATATACATATATACATACATATATGCATACATTATGTACACACAGATATATATAGGGTGTTCATTCATTGCCCGCTTCAGGTAGCTACCCGCTCCTAATTTGGTTACTTTGTTTAGAGTTTCTTACTTTACACTTGTATAGGGTTACTTTACCTTGCAAATTGTTATTTTTCATGCATAAATAGTTACATTTTTAACATATGTAACAAATATATAATTACATATTTATTCCAAATTTTTACTATGTATTCTGCTCGATTTCACGTTTTTAGCCTAATAGTTAGTTTTTGGTCAATGTAGTTACATTTTTATCCCACAAGTTACCTTTTTGATCAAATATTTAATTTTTGGGCATCACGGGTAGTGAATTCTAGGTTACCCATATGGGTATTAAAGATGCTCATACATACACACCGTGACGACCCATAATCTTAGGTTTCCAATACAAAATGTAGTATTTGGATTCCATGAATATTATTATTAATTGGTTGAACCTAGTTGAGGTGGCTCTTATCTGAGATGATCTGATTGACCCACACTTTTGATCGCAACTTCATACAGGATCAATAATGCATATTCACAACCAATTGTGCCTTAATGATAGTTAATATAAGTATTTAGATAATTTAGGGTACTTATGAAGTTAAGTATCCAATAAAGGTATTTCTGGTTTATAATCATGACACATAATGTATATCAATAATGAGGAATGTAAGCCTTTATGAAGGATTGGTATCATGGGGTTATGAAATAGGAGCTTGGTATGAGTCTTTTCTAGAAGATGGATTAAGTAGTAATCAACCAATGGTTAAATTTTTATGAAGAAGTTATGCTTATATGAAAAATTTATTAAGGTTTTGACATTTGTGAATTAGAGACTACAATTGCTTGGAAATAATAATGTTCGTGACATATCAATGTCAAGTAGCCCAGAGTTAGCAATCATGGAACGGTCCAGGCTGTGACCACTACAGATCCAGCAATTGAGACCTCATCTCCTAGATCTAGGACTTGCAGAAGAGAGAAAACAACCTGTTCTTCGCCCCCTCATTTCCATAGATTGTGGGAGTGATAATCCCTAATAGTGCTATCTAGTGACTCTGAGAGAGAAGGACCCTCCCAACAAACCCTGCCATAGGTTTTTTTGCGTAGGAATGAGGGAGAACAAGCCACATGCTCACTAGAATTCTCTATAATAGGTTGCAGGTCGAGGATGGAGAGGGGTGAGATAGACAGAGGAGGTTTTTTCATAAGGTTCTAAATGAAGGAAAATTATTCTAGGGTTATGGTTGAATCAGGATTAAGGTCAACAACCGTGAATGAAGGACCCTCCCACTCATGTAACGACTAGTATTAGGAGACAGGAGTCCTATTGGAATAGGTGGATGCCTTCCAATAGAATCTCTCTCACCTCCTTCTGCAATACCCTCTCCTACGGCAGCTGTAGACCTCCCAGAGAGGTAGTCATGTCTATGCATTCCATCGAGGATCTAAAGAGCATGAAGGAGTCAAGTATCACAACCTCTTCCACCTACGATTCCTTTGTAGTAGAAGAATCAAGAGAGAAGGAGTCATCTATCGATGGTGCCTCACTAAAGATCTTATCGACGCCCTGTGCCACAAAAGTGATATTACTCAAACCAAAACTATGGAAGAAGGATTAAACAAATAGATTACAGTAAAATACTAAAAATTAAAACATTTTTCATAAAACTTCCAACTAGCAAAAACCTTTACATATGAGTCCTTTAATACCTCAAAGCACTTAGAGTATATTCTGTCAACTTGTTATATGGAAATCAGTTCCAGAACAAATATACATATATGTACTACATCTGTATACAAAAGGGAACACAAGCCAACAACATTTATCCAAAGCACGTCCACAAAACAACCCCAAAGACCTGAGTGTACAGGGATGACTCTAGGACTCTAACAACCAATGACAACCAACAACACTCCCAACCTTGTCAGCTATTACCTCTGTTGCTGCTCCTCAACCTCTTTTGCACGATCTCTACCTCCTCGTGCACGTCCACCTAGAAAAGGATGTGGTAAATCCATGAGGTGAGATTCCAAATATCAATGAGAGATATAACTCTCCACCAACTCTATTATTATCATAGATAAGATGATTAAAGTAGTAGTAAAGTTATAGTCATGATAACCACGTAATCATTATTAGTTGAATAAGAAATTACCATTGGTTTATGAAGCATCTTAACATTATAAATGGAATATGAAGAACATGTATATTCCCTACCAACATTATTATATAAACACAAGCAAGACCTCATCTAGTCTTTCCCTATTTGATCCTATAGAAGTATACTACATGGATGATTACATATTTTATTTTGCCCCAAGGATTTGAGTCACACCACCCAAATCCAACCGACCACTACTAAGTCAAAATCAGTGCTATACACGGTCTAATGGAAGAGTCAGAATCTATGACTTCACCCCCTCGGTCAGTATGAGTGAACATGTAGTGGCATGATTGGTTAGACTACTATCTGTGACATATAGTCCAGCAAGACAAATCTAGCCCACCTTGGTACAAGTCACAATGCTAGTGAAACTGATCTATGGCCCACAACTACACTCTTATCAGGGTATGGCCCACATCCAATTCTGTATCATATCACTAAGCTATGGCCAGAAGCCCCACTCTTATCAGGGTATGGCTCGAAACCAATCATGTATTACATATCACTAAGCTACGGCCTGAAGCAGCACTCTAATCAGGGTATGATCTGCAGCCAATCCTATATCATGGACATAAGGGGGTATTCATCCTCACCCCCACATATTCAAAAATATGTGCTCTGAGTTAAACATGTTTCACCATTTAGAAAATGTTGACACTGAATTGATCTATGGCACAGGGCATGCTTCATTATTAGGTTCCACTTGATTAGTTAGGTCATTTTAGTGTCTTTTAGCATCAATCAAGTTACAATGTATAAACTTTAAATAAGTTCTACACAAATAAGGGCATAACACATCACTAGAGCATATTTGATCATATAAGGTATGATCTCATCACATCATCACTTGTTGCTTGTCATTCATCACAATTATCATCACATGGCCACATATAAGGCAACCCCTCATCTCATTAATGAGGAAATTATCATCTTATGTAAGGCAATAAGACATCATTAGGTCATAAAACCATTTCCCTCCTCTTTCAATGATACCAACATCTCGCGTATGCCTCATAAGGCTCATTCAAACATATCATAATCACCATAGCTCATACCTAGCTATGCATATCAACTTGTATCACCTACATGGTTAGAGACTTGTAACAAGAAAGATAATACTTCATTACTACAACCATTACATAAAGAATCAAGTATTTAGCATTACATTATTAGGGTTAGTGTTCTCTTTACCAGATTAGGGTTCACAAGGTTGGATAAAAAACCAACCTCAGATCATCACTTTCATTATCTCTAAAAGGTATGTTACAATATTAAGGATATCGAAAATAGTGCTCCATTATTATTCACACAACCACCCCATAGGGTATCACATCATAGCATGTAAAACTATCATTAATGTGATGTAACATAACCACCATCACAAGGTATCGATTGGGGTTATCATATAGTGTATCAGTTTAGCACTTCCTGAGAGTGTGATGGCCAACACCACCTAGAGGTGTGATGACCAACACCACCTAAAGGTGTGACCGTCAACCAAAGCATGTCAGGAAACCCTAGGTGTGACTGACAACTCAAGCATGTTGGACAATCATAGGTATGTCGGGTTGTTAGGGTTCAACAAAGCATCATGGTTCACCACTTAAAGGTATATTGGGCAACCCTACTGGATAGTGTGTCAGCCTCTACTCAACCAGGGCATCATGATTTATCCCTCAAAGCGGACCAACTCACACAAAACACCCCCATGGTCATGACGGGCTAACTCCCTCCAAACATATCAGTTAGAAACACATATAGGTTTAGGCACTTCTAGGTCATGACATGCTAACTCTATCAAGATCTATCAACCATATCAGTTTAGCAACCATAAGCCATGACGGGTTAACCTGCTCAACATATGTCGGCCTAAGCATCTCCAAGTCATGATGGCCTACCACATGGTATATTGGTTTGTTGCACTACAAGTCCTGACAACCACTTACCACTTAGTACATGGATGTGGACTCGTCATCTTCAATCTTAGAAAGATCGGCTACTAGTTCATCTAATAGCATGACAGGAAGGTGCAAAACATGGAAAACAACTTAAAAGAATTCCCTTCTTCAAATACCACTAACAACTACTAGCATACAAGAGAACTATCTAGATATGAAGAACAATCATAATCATATGAGGAGTGAAAATAACAAAGGAGGTTAAGAATTATATAACCCGCCTCAAAGGTCAACACCAAGATCCAAGCTCCAAAGTGAAGCTTCAAGATCATGAGCTCAAGGTAGAAGATGATCCACCAACTTGGTCACCACAAAACCTCCAAGGAAGAATAAGACACCAAGACTAAGATGGCTCAAGATGGAAAGAAGGTATCCAAGATCCATGTTTGAGAATAAGAAGAAGAAAAGAGAGCTAGGAAACATAACTTACCAAGGTAGAAGATGAAGGATGATCAAGTAACACCAAAACTTGGAACTCATCCACCAAGCTCCAAAAAAGACTCTCTTGTTCCTTAGGCTTCTCAAGGTCATCCACCATGAAGGAGAGAAAGTAAGGATGGCCAAGAGAATTCTCTTGCATGGAGAGAAAGGAGAATATATACTAGAGGGATGACAGAGGGATCATGGAAGAGGTGTCATCACCTTAGCTTGACCCCAAAAAATGAGCCACATGCAACATCATGCAAGGCATAATGATAAGGTATAGGCTAGATCTCACCCTCTTGGTCTCTTACCAAGGTCATGCCTGATACCATATCTCCACACACCCAAAAATTGATAGGCACAACCTCACACACTCACAAACTGATAGGGCACAACCCTACACACTCACAAACTGATAGGGTACAACCCTACACACTCACAAACTGATAGGTACAACCCTACACACTCACAAACTAATAGGGTACAACCCTGTACACTCACAAACTAATACACAACCTCTCTAAGGTTCTCTAACCCAAGACAACACATCTAGGTGCATGACACGCCTCACACGTGTTCAAAACATCACCAAGGATGTCACCACACAACCAAGACCCAAATAAGGTGCCCATCTCTTTCTCCTCTAGAAGACGACAAGAAAGAGAAGGAACACTCTAGAGGTGGCAAATTTGCACATCAACCCCTACTCTAGGTGAATTGCAAATTGCAAAAAAACCTCACCACAATACACAAGCATCATCCAAACAAGGTCCAACAAGAAACTTAAGCTATCTACAAGCCGTAATTACATGTCAGATGATCAGACAAAGGTTCTAAGCAACATTCTTAGGCAAAATAAATAGGTTTATCCCAAAATGTGGGTCAAGGTCATTACAAGTCATAAACCCCTAATAGGGATTCCGCTCCTGAAATCCTAAGAGACAAGAGAGGGGTATTTCTTCCTCATCTCTTCCTTGGGCTCCCACGTGGATTCCTCAACACCATGGTGACACCAAAGAACCTTCACCAACACTTGGTCCTTCCTCTTTAGCTTCTTCACTCTCTGATCAAGGATCAACACTGGACCTTCCACATAGGTGATATCCTCATCAGGCTCTACCTCCATAGGCTACATCACTATCTCTATATCTGGATGACACTTCCTCAACATACTAACATGAAACACTGGATGCAACATGTGCAACTAAGGTGGAAACTCCAACATGTAGGCCACCTTCCCAACATGTGCCACCACTAGGTAAGGTCCCATAAACTTGGGATCCATCTTATCCTTCTTTCCAAACCTCAAAACTCCTTTCCAAGGAGAGAATTTTAAATATACCTTGTCTCCTACTTGGAACTCCAAGGGTCTATGACGGTTATCTGCATACGACTTCTGTCTATCCTGTGCTGCCTTTAGTTGTTGTCGAATTACCTTGATCTTCTCTATCGTCTATTGCAAAAGCTCAGGACCAAGAAGTTGATACTCGCTTGTCTCGTACCAACACAATAGTGATCTACAACACCTCTCATACAATGCCTCATAAGATGCCATGTCGATACTACTCTGATAGCTATTGTTGTAGGCAAACTCTATCAAACTGGGGTATATATCCCAACTTCCTAAAAACTAAAGAACATAGGCTCTCAAATGATCCTCCAAGGTCTTAATGGTCCTCTCAGAATGACCATCTATATGTGGATGGAAATCAATGCTAAACTTTAACTACGTACCCAAAGTTGTGTGCAGTCATTCCCAAAAGTTACTTGTGAACTGGGGAACTCTATCAGTCTTGATAGTGTCTAGAACACTTTGCAAATGTCCTATCTCCTCTACATAGATATGGGCAAGCTTCTTTGATGTGAACGTCATCTTTAAGGGATGTAAATATCTGACTTAGTCGATTGGTCAAGATCACCAAGATAGAATCATGGCCTTTTTCTATCCTAATCAGACCAACTACAAAGTCCATAGTCACATGATCCCATTTCCACTATGGTATAAACAATGGTTGCAACAGTCCTGCAGGCTTCTAATACTCAGCTTTAAGCTGCTGACATGCATCACATCTTGCAATGAACTCAGCCGCATCCTTCTTCAAGTCTAGCCACCAATACATATCCTTTAGATTATGATACATCTTGGTGCTACTTGGGTGCATAGCATACAAGGATGAGTGAGCCTCTTCCAGAACCATCTTACTTAGGTCATTAGCATCAGGAACTATAACTCTGCCATGGTAACAAACTATCCCATCATTTGACTCATGGAAACTGTCATGCTTCTTGATGCCCAACTCTAATCTAATCTACTATATCATGACATTAGTCTGTTGCACATCTTTGATTTGTTGTCATAATGTGGGCTTTCCATGTAGATGTTCCAACAAATCCTCTAGCAAGGAGATCTCCAATTTAACATTCATCTGACGTAATGAGACCAACATGTCGCTCTTGTGGCACATCAAATAACTCAACTAGGCTCTATCCATAGACGAAGATAAAGACTTCCTTCTCAACACATCTTCCACGATAGTTTCCTTCCCTGTTTGATAATCAATCATGCAATCATAGTCTTTGATCAATTCCATCTAGTGACACTGCCTCACATTCAACTCTTATTGTGGGAAGATGTCTTTAAGTTCTTGTGATCCATAAAGATCTGACACTTCTCCCCATACAGGTAGTGTCTCTAAATCTTTAAATCATGAACTACTGCATCTAACTCTAGATCATGGGTTGGGTAATTCTCCCCATGTTTCTTAAGATGTCGGGAAGTAAAAGAAACAACTTGCTTTTTTAGCATCAGCACACAACCCAAACCATTCTTGGATGCATAACTGAAGACTGTGTATCCTTTTCCTTGCTTGAGCAGGATCTAAACAGGTGCACTTGTCAACTTCTCCTTCAACTTATGAAAAGTATGTCAACATCTATCATCCCAGACGAGCAACACATCCTTTCTTGTTAACTTTGTTAGGGGTAAAGAGATAGAGCTAAAGTCCTTGATGAACCACCTGTAATAGCCTGCCAAATATAGAAAATTATGCACTTCTATCAGTGTCTTTGGTTGTTCCCACTCTTTCACTGACTCCACTTTCTTAGGATCCACACATACTCCTTCAACAGATATAATATGCCCCAAGAAAGCTACCTTCTTTAGTTAGAACTCGCACTTGTTAAACTTAGCATAGAGTTGGTGTTGTCTCAGCACGGTCAATGCCTGATGAATATGTTGTTCATGTTGTTGACTTTCATGACTGTATATCAAGATGTCATCTATGAAGACCACCATGAGCTAATCAACAAATGGATAGAACACTCTGTTCATCAAATCCATGAATGTTGTTGGTGCATTGGTCAACCTGAACTGCATAACCACAAACATGTAGTTACCATACCTCATCCTAAAAGCCGACTTAGGTATGTCATCCTCCTTGATCCTCAATTGGTGATACCTTGACCTCAGGTCTTTCTTCGAGAAGATTGTCATGCCACACAACTGATGAAATAGGTAATCTATCCTCAATAAGGGATACTTATTCTTTATAGTCACCTTGTTCAGCTGTTTACAGTCTATGCACATCCTCATTGATCCATCCTTCTTCTTTATAAACAGAACTAGAGCACTCCATGGTGATGTACTCAGTCTGATGAAACCTTTGTCAAGTAGTTCTTGCAACTATCTCTTCAACTCTGCCATCTCTATAGGATCCATCATGTACAACCTCTAAGCTAGCAGTTCTATGATACGTGCCAAATTGATCCCAAAATCAATCTCTCGAGGTAGGGGAACACCAGGACACTCCTCAGGGAACACTTCCTCAAACTATCTAACAATTGGAACCTCCTGAATACTAGGAATCCTCACCTCAGTATCCCATACACGTGACAGGAATGCCTCACATCCCTATCTCAAAAGCTTCCTTGCTACCATAGATGATACCATACATGTCGAAAGAATCTTCCAGTCTCCTTGGAAGATCCATTTCTCACCACCATCTATAAACGTTGCCTACTTGGAACTATATTCCAAGACCACTCTATACTTCTCCAAGGTATCCATTCCAAGGATTACATTAAATCCATACATATCAAGTGGTATGAGATCCACTTGAATGATGTTCCCCAAAAAGGAGAGGACACAAGAAGGACACACCGCCCGCAACACTACAGAATCGACTAATGGGGTTTCTAATAAGAAGCTATTCTTCTTACAACTAACATGAAAAAGACAACTATTAAGCACTTCACGAGCAATAAAAGAGTGTGTTGCACCCAGGTCAACCAAAATAGATACAAAGCAAAAAGAAGACAAATAAGAATGAAATAACTCCATCTGACCTATCACTACTCGCGGGTTTACCACCATCTATGGCTGACTCATAGCATATAATCTAGTTGTTGCCTATTGTCACCCATGTCCTATGCTTCCCTAAGTAGACGATCTTACCTGCAATGTTTGGCCACGTCCCCGTCCTCCTGTGCTGCTATTCTACTACCTCTACGAGCCCCGCTGGCTCTACCTTGGTTGTTTGGTCACTTCGTCATCTCTCACCAGACACTCCTGCATCAAATGTCCTATCTACCGATACTTGTCGCACGCTCGGGTCTCATACTGCGGCCTAGATTGCCCCGTCACTGATGTTGACATCATGATATAAGCTCCAGCAAGTGGAAGACTATGGCCTCTTCCCTTACTAGGTGACCATTGTACCTATGTGGAGTTGGTGGTGTAGAAAACCTAAAGTTCTGAAAGCCTTCTGACGATTGCCCCTGGGACTGTGCATGCCTCTTCCTAGATCTCGCCTCTCATTTCTCCTTCACGGATCGCTCTATCATCTGAACAGACTCCACAAACATGGCAAACCTTTCTTGATTATCCAAAGCAACCACCATGGTAGACAACTCAGCGTTCAACCCCTTCTCAAAATGAAGAATATGCTCATCCTCTGTAGCAGCCATGTGAGGACAGAACCTCAACAACTCCATAAATATTGCTTCATACTCATTGATCATCATGGATCCCTATTGAATCCTCTCAAACTAGCAGATGTTCTTGTCAAGGTATGTTTGAGGCAAGTACCAACTAATGAACTCACATCATAACTCCTCCCAATTGATGTTGGCATCTTCTCCTCTTCTATGGCCCACTAGTGTCCAGCACTCCCCTTTAGAAGGTATAGTGCATGCTTCACCTTATCTTCTTCCAGGATACTAAGGATCTTAAAGGCTTTCTCAAGCTCGATAATCTACAGATCCACATCTATCATATTATTCGTCCCAACATACTCCACTGCCCCAACATGGCAAAGTCGCTCAAAAGTCTTCCTAGTACCTGAAGATTCATCATGGAGAATTGGTGCCCTAGGCTGAGGTGCAGGCATCATGTCTTCCATATGAGTCATAGTAGCCATAAATTGCCCAAAAAGAGATTAAAAAGCAGGCTTTTAAATCATGGTTGGGTCAAAATCGGGGACTTCAGGCACCCAATCTTCTCATTCCTGATTCCTTGCACCACTACCTGGTGCAACAATACTACTCTCGACAACATTTCTTCATGTTCTCCAGGCATATTTAAGCTTTCTCTTCTTCTTCTACTTAAGCAGAAGTCACTATAAGACATGTTTGAGGACACTAGACCAGACACAAACCCTAGTCCTATATCCCTATAGACTCAACAAACCTAAAGCTCTGATACCAACGTGTATTGTGGCACTCCCACGCCAAAAAAGTGAGATTAATCAAACTAAAACCACAGAAGAAGAATTAAACAAACAAGTTAGCAGAAAATACTACTGCCAAATAGAAAAAACCTTTACAAATGAGTTCTTTCATGCCTCAAAGCACTTACGGTATGTGACATCGACCTGTTATATGGAAATCTATCCCAGAACAAATATACATATGAAACATCATATTAGTAGTAAAGTTATAATCATAGATAAGATGATTAAAGTAGCGGTCCAGTTATAATCATGATAAGCAGGTAATCATTATTAGAAGAATAATAAATTACCATTGGTTTATGAAATATCTTAACATTATAAAGGAATATGAAGAACATATATATCCCCTACCAACATTAATGTACAAACACAAGCAAGGCATCATCCAATGTTTCTGTATTTGATCCAATACACGTATACTACATGACTAATTATGCATTTTATCTTGCCCCGAGGATTTGAATAGTACCACCCAAATCGATGACATACAAGGTCTAATAGAAGAGATGGAATCCACGACCTCACCCCTCAATCAGTACAAGTGAACATGCAATGGCATCATCAGTCAGACTGCTATCAACAACATATAGTCCAGTTGTACAAATCTAGTGTGCCTTGGTACAGGTCATGATGCTAGTGAAACTGAGCTATGGCCCACAACTGCACTCATATCAGGGTATGGACCATAGCTAATCTTGTATCTATATCACGGAGCTATGGCCCGAAGCTGCACTCTTATCAGAGTATGGCCCACAGCCAATCTTGTATCACATATCAATGAGTTACGGCCTGAAGCTACACTCAAATTAGGGTATGGCCCGTACCCAATCATATATCCTACACATAAGGGGATATTTTTTCTCTCCTCTACATATTAAAAAATATGCACTCTGAGTTAAACTTGTTTCACCATTCAGCAAATGTTGACATCGAATGGATGTATGGCACAGGACAAGCTACATGATTAGGTTCCACTTGATTAGTTAGGTCATTTAAGTGTATTTTAGCATCAATCATGTTACAATGTATAAATTTTAAATAAGTTATACACAAATAAGGAGATAACACATCACCATAACATATTTGAGCTTATAAGGTATGATCTTATCACATCATCACTTGATGATTGTCATTCATCATAATTCTCATCATAAGTCCACATACCTTTGGGGTAGAAACCCCTCATCTCATTACTGAGGAAATTATCATCTCATATAAGTCAATAAGCCATCATTAGGTCATAAGACCATTTTCCTCCTCTTTCAATGATACCAACATCTCGCATATGCCTCATAAGGTCCATTCAAATACATCATAATCACCATAGATCATAACTGGATATGCATATAAACTTGTGTTACCTCCATGGTTAGAGACTTGTAACAAGAAATATGATACTTCATTACCACAAGCATTACATAAAGATTCAATTCATTCACATTACATCATTAGGGATAGGATTCTCTTTACTCGATTAGGGTTCACAAGGTTGAATCAACAACCAACATCAGATCATGACTTCCATTAACACTAGAAATTGTGTTATAAGATTAAGGTTATAGAAAACAACACTCCTTTATTATTCACACAACCACCCCATAGGATATCACATCATATCATGTAACCCTATCATCAAGGTGATGTAACATAACCACCATCACAAGGTATCAGTTGGGGGTATCATATAGTGTATCGGTTTAGCACTTCTTGAGAGTGTCACAGGCAGCACAACCTAGAGGTGTGACGACTAACACCACCTAAAGGTGTGAGGAGCAATCAAAGCATGTCGGGCAACCCTAGGTGTGATGGGAAGCTCAAGCATGTCGGGCAGCCACAGGTATGTCAGATTGTTAGGGTTCAGCATAGCATAACGGTTCACCACTTCAAGATATATCAGACAACCCTACTTGATAGTGTGTCAGCCTCTACTCAACCAGGGTGTCAAAATTTAGCCCTCCAGGCATACCAACTCACACAAGGTACCCCCCATGGTCATGACGGGATAACTCCCTCCAAACATATCAGTTAGAAACACATATAGGTTTAGGCACTTCTAGGTCATGATGGGCTAACTCCATCAAGATCTATCAACCATATAAGCTTAGCAACCATAAGTCATGATGGGTTAACCTCCTCAACACATGTAGGCCTAAGCATCTTCAAGTCATGGCGACCTACCACATGGTGTATTGGTTTATTGCACTACTAGTCGTGATGACTACTTACCACTGAGTGCATGGGTGTGGTCTCATCATCTTCAACCTTAGAAAGATCGGCTACTAGTTCATCTACTAACATGGCAAGAAGGTGCAAAACATGGACAACAACTTGAACGAATTCCCTTCTCTAAAATAGTTCTAAAACCACTAACAACTACTAGCATACAAGAGAAAATTAGTCTAGATATGAAGAACAATCATAAGAATATGAGGAGTGAAAATAACAAAGGAGGTTAAGAGTTATATAACCCACCATAAAGGTCACCACTAAGATCCAATCTCCAAGGTCAATCTTCAAGCTCACGAGCTCAAGGTATGGTATAGTCCTACACACTCACAAACTGATAGGGTACAGTCGTACACACTCACAAATCGATAGGGTACAACCCTACACACTCACAAACTGATACACAGCCTCTCTAAGGCTCTCTAACCCGTGACAAAACATTTAGGTGCAAGACACACCTCACACATGTGTTCTAACCATCACCAAGGATGTCACCACACAACTCAGACCCAAACAAGGTGCCCATATCTCTCTCTCCTCTAGATGATGACAATAGAGAAAAGGAACATTCTAGAGGTGGCAAACTTGCACATCAACCCCTACTCTAGGTGAATTGCAAATTGCACCAAAAACTTACCACAAAACACAAGCATCATCCAAACAATCTCCAACAAGAGACTTTAGCCTTCTATGAGCCCTAATTACATCTCAGATGATTATAGAAAGGTTCTAAGCAACATACTTAGGTAAAAAAATAGTGATATCCCAAAACGATGGTCATGATCCTTACATCTTGCTTGAGGTGATGTATGGGAGTGAGGGAGGTCCTCGTGAAGAATCCCAAAGCAACCGTGGGTGGAGTCGAGTAAGGATGAAGAAACCCTCAATCTCCTAGCTTCTTCCTCTTCTGCTATGGCCACCATGGAGGTCTGGGAGCTTCATCACCTTGGTTTTCACCTGATGAACTCCATAATCATCCCCAATTTTGAAGGAGTCTACAGACCTGTGAGAGACCTTGTGGAGATTTCCATGTCGTCGGGCATGATTTGGATGCAACAGAAGCATGGAGGCCTATCTCCACCACCCACACCATGAGCCTAGGCCACAACGATGATTGAATTGGTGTCTATAGAAAATGCTTGTGAAGCAGATGTCACATCGCATCTGGCGTCAACACGGAATGGGTCACAGGAGAGAAAAGGAAAGGGGTTGCTAGGTCCAACAATGAACCAATGAGCAGGCCTTGAACCAACTGGACCACCTGGTCAAAGAGGAGTCATCCTTGAGAGCTATGTGGTGCGTATCCTATGGGTAAAATAGGGATTTGATGGCTCACAATTTTTCCAACAAAAGGTAAATATTCAAATAATATGAAAATCTCAGAAAATGCATAAAAAATAGCTCCCTTGTCAAATTATAGCCCCAAAAATACCCCCAGACTCAGGATTTTAAAGAACAAATAATGATGGGTTATAATGTAGAGTATTTAGAGTTCACTAGTTCAAAGAAATAGGCACCATATCATATTAATTCTTAGAAAATTTTATTAGATCCCCAATGATGATTGAAACCCAAATATAAACTCTGAATGGACTAATATTCACTAATAGTAGGTCTTTTTATATTAAAGACTAGTTATATGCCTTTTAACTCATTTTAATTCTAAAGAATAGACCAATCATCAAGAAAGTATGAAAATTGGATCGGACCTCTAAAATGACCTCCGGATCAGTAGAAAAATACCATATACCATCCTAAGATCAGATGGAACCTAGGTTTTGCCTAAACCCTAATTTGGGCCTAAATATCATTAATAATGGTGAACATTGTATTAATGATGATTTCTTGCTATTAGTTAGGTAATGACTAGAGATGTAGATGATCATCATCTAAGGCTTAGTCCCAACAATATTGGGGTCAACTACATGGATCCTTCATTTCCATTCAGCTCTATCATGGGTAATATTTTTATTGAGATGTAGAGATTCAAAATCTCTCTTTATAAGCTCATCCCATGTTAATTTAGGCCTTCCAATTCTTCTATTTATAGTGTTTGGCTCAATAGCATTGCCTCGTATAGGCGCACTAGTAGATCAACATTGCACATGTCCATACCATCTGAGTCAGCCATCACGCAACTTGTCCTCAATGCTCACCACCCCCACTTTATTCCTAATATAATCATATCTCAAGAGATCTTTTCTTGTCTTCCCACACATCCATCTAAACATACACATTTCAGCCACATTCATCTTTTTGAGACCTTGTTTCTTCACCATCGAACATTCACTCCCATAGAGCATGGTCGGTCGTATAGTTGTTCTATAAAACTTACTTTTTAACCTAAGAGGGATCTTATCACATATTACTCCAGTTGCACTCCTCCATTTCAACCATCATGAGTGATCCAGTGATAAACATCATTTTGGACATCCCCGTCTATTTGAATAATAGAACCCAAGTAACGGAATTTATCACATTTTGGTATATCTACTCCGTCCAACTTGGCTCCATCATTCACACTATGATATGGGATGAAATTGCAATGCATATACTCAGTTTTGCTCCCGGTAATCATCAATCCATTTGATTCCAATGCCTTAATCCAATGTTCAACTTTATCATTCAATCCATCTTTAGTTTCTTCAATCAAAACAATATCATCAACAAATAACATACACCAAGGAATATCATACTGAACATTCTTTGTCAACTCATCCATAACAAGAATGAATAGATATGGGCTGAGTGTGGATCCTTGGTGCACCCCAACTGTGATAGGAAAAGTTGGTGTCTCTCCTTCACGAGTCTTGACACTAGCAGTAGAGCTATCATACATGTCTTTGATCAAATCAATGTATTGGATAGGCACACCCTTATTCTTCAAAACCATCCATAACACTTCTCTGGGTACTCAATCATAAGCCTTTTCTAGATCGATAGACACCATATGAAGATATATTTTTCTTTTTCTATACTTCTCCATAAGCCTCCTTATCAAAAAAGTAGCATCTGTTGTTGATCTTCCATCCATGAAACCAAATTGGTTGTTTGATACCTGCGTTATAGATCTAGCCTCTGCTCAGTAATCCTCTCCCAAATCTTCATCATGCAACTCATCATCTTGATACCTCTATAGTTTGTACAGCTCCAAATGCCGCCTTTGTTCTTGTAGATGGGGACTATAGTACTATTTATCCACTCATCTGACATCTTCTCAATCTTCATGATCTTGTTAAAGAAATTTGTTAATTACGTAACTCTCTCATGTCCCATACTCTTCCATGCATCAATGGGAATATTGTCTGGTCTGCATGCCTTTCTCATAGAGATGTAGATGATCCAAAATATAAATAAGAAACTCTTAACACATGTATGTGGGTTTATTTAAGTATGTGCCAATGGTTTTCTTGGTTTCAATCATGATATGTATGTATGCTCTCTTCTATTTACAAATATTGGGTGTATTAGCACTATATAGTACTCGTTGTTTTATCACTTGAAAACATAAATGATGAGTAGATGTTTTGTAGTTATTTTAGGTGTTCATTATCCCCCTTAGAGGGAGTAGATTAATGTTGACTAGTACAACTCCCTAGAGCACATGGTGTATGGGGAGTTTCCTTAGAGAATTTGTACACGGGGATGGGCCCAATATATATGTTTTGGTACTAGTCCACCTTGATAATGAAACTCATCTAGGAAAATGAATAAAGTTGATGTATTTATCTTAATGAAGAAATATTTTATATGATTTTTTTTTCTTTCTACAAAACTTTCCAAATTAAGAAAATCATAAATATATATATCTTTCTATACATGTACACGACACCGTGTGTGTTGATTCATTATTCTACATATGTTTTAGGTTCAGAGCTAGCATGGGAGAAAACGATAGGAGTGAGCAGTTGTACATGTGGTACCAATTGTGTAGATCCCAATTAGGCTACAAGTTTGTAGAATGTATAATCTTCATTCAATATGTAATCATAAATCGTGATGTAATAATTTATTTTGTAATATAAATGTTGAATGTTGAGAAATGTTATGGTGTATGCCAATATTTGTATCTTCATGTATGTGCATACTTCTTCCGCAACTCACTTTGATATGATTGTCTAATGTTTTTGGATTTTGTCTTCTTCATCCCTTCGGGGTTTGGAGACGGCAAAATTTAGGGGTGTTACACACACACACACACACACACACACACATATATATATATATATATATATATATATATATATATATATATATATATATATATATATATATATATATATATATATATACATATATATATTCACTTCCTGCACGGGTAACTAACTTTTGTTATCCGAGAATCTATTTCTTAATAGAAAGGAACCAAACTGTAATGAGACAACCAAAATTGTAAAGAAAAGACTCGCTTTGTAAATATATCATAAAATGTTATTATCCCTCTGAAAATCGACTAAATGATATTTTTGATAGAAGTTTACATAGTATTACAAAATGAGTCTTTCTATTATAATTTTGGTCATCTCATCTTAATTTTGCCTATTCATTACATATATGTGCCTTCCTATTACAAAATAGATGCACATGCAAGTAACCTTAGTTGCCCGCACAGGTAGTGAATGAATGGCCATATTTATATTTTTATTATATATATATATATAGAGAGAGAGTCCAGATGGAATACACTTGAGTGTACAGATCATGACGTACATCCCAATTGTGTTTGCCTATCTAGACCATGTTTTTCTAAAATCTAATCCATTGATCTTCATGGTTACAATAATAATAGGTCACATATAAAATTTGATCTCACTTGGATGAGTATAAGTCACTCATCTAAGGACAAAAAAATTGATGTACAAAACTAAATTGAAATTCATGATTTTTGCCTCCTTTAGATGCACAGCCTATAAGTGTCCAAATGAGCTAAAATTTATTATATAATAGGTTCTTAAGATAATTAAGAAGATAACGGTTTAGATTTTTCAAAAAGTTACTCTATCTTTAAAAATGACTGAGGTGTACGGCACCTACGGTACACTCGAGTGTACACTAGCCTGACTATATATATATATATATATATATAGAGAGAGAGAGAGAGAGAGAGAGAGAGAACAAGATAGATCTAGATATATATATATATATAAATACATATACATATACACACACACATAGATATATATATATATATATATATATAGATATAGATATAGATATATATAGATATATATACATACATATACATATATATACACATATACACATATACATACAATATATATCTATATATATATATATATATATATATATATATATAGATGTAGATATAGATATAGATATATATAGATATATATACATACATATACATATATACACACATAAACACATATATATACAAATAATATATACATGTATATATTTGTATATATATGTGTATATATTTGTATATATATGTGTATATATATGTGCATATGTACATATATATATATGTATGTATATATATGTACATATGTATATATCTATATGTATATGATGCATGGGTTTTGAGTCGCTTTTATAGGCTAGTTTTACAATTGTTTTATGTGTGTATTGGTTATATTTGTGGTTAATATGTTATGATTCATTTCCTTTAGCCTACAATCTCATTATGCATAAAATTTGTCTTATTTCATATTATTTTGTATAAAAGATCATATTTCTCATATTTGATTGGTGTTCTTCTCTTTATTCCAGGGAATTTGCATATTTGAGGTCGTCGATACCATCAACGACCGTTAATGCCATCGACATGGCCACAACAACAAGTCGGAGAAAGAGCAGGATAAGTTGATACCATCGACGTGATGGTCGATGCTATCGAGATAGCGTCAGTGTGCCAAAGATCAATAAATCGATACCATCAATGTGTCTGGTCGATGGTATCGAGCTTCCATCAGAGAGAATGCCAGAAATCAAGGAGCGTTGATACCCTATGTGGGTCAATACCATCAACCCACCGTCAATGGTATCGAAACTATCAGATCAGGAAACCGCTCAAATCGATCTAAATTGAATGGCTGTGATATTTTTTTGATCATAAGTGATACCTATACTTAGGAAAGATGGCCCAAGTTGTACTATCACGTCATTAGCCTCCGCACAAGTCTCAAAAGAGAAGAGGATGAAGAACGGAGCCCAGAGCTACGCCCCATATGTTTCCAGAGCTATAGATGGAGTTTTCCACCACCAAAAGGCTACAGAACACTCATCCCGCACCGAAGATCATCCGGTTCTCCTTCGTTCAGGGGTTACACCATCTCCATCCACGCTTCCCCTATGTTTTCTTCTCCTTTCATGGTGTTTTTCATTGAGATGAACATGTGGGGCTAATCCCCTTTTTCTTTAGGATTGAGAGTAGCGCGGGTAATCGTTGTATGATGCTTTTTACATAGTTAACCATAATTTGTCTCTCAAATTCATGGTATGATATTGTTTTCTCAATTCTATCATTGTGTTTGATCACCATAATGGTAATTTAATACCTTTAATTGCTTTTAATGAAGAATTAATGGTTGAAAAGATGTGATAATCACATTAACTAATAAATCATTTAGAAAAGGCAATGTACGGTTAATGGTGGAAACCTAGAGATATGTTCTTCATGCAATGAATTTAGGGTATAGGTTACTACTGACGTGGAACCGACCTAAATTAAGGTAGTGAATTGTATCACGGAAGCGAACAATTCTATTTATAGGCCACTACCCGAAATAGGAGATGAGTTGTGATAATTGTGTAGGAATTAGTACAATGAGAACCCGCGGTGAAACCGCAATCCTAGAGATTCCATTTTAATTGATTAAACCAACCATTTAATCGATTGATTGTTTTCTTTTGTTTTTACTTTCCTTTTTCAAACAACTCTCAAAATTTTATAATCAGTCTAGCAGGTTGCAAGTAGTTAGTAGTAGTCTACCGAAATTACATTCCCTGAGTTCGAATCAGGCCTCACAAAGGCCTATATTACATTGACGTGTGCACTTGTGTTATACACACGGTTAAATCATGTCAAGTTTTTGGCGTCGTTGCTAGGGAACAAATATTTTCAGCACTATGAGTGCTACAAGAGGCCACTCTAGGCCACTTTTTCTTTTTTTTTATCAGCAATTTCAATAATTGAGATTAATTGTCTATCTGTCAAATTCTTTATTTGTCTAGCACTGTACTTAATAAATTTTTCACATTTCAGGTACTAGTGCATGCTGAAGACGTGTAGTACGGACTACACATAGTTGACACCTGAGGTGTCGTCTTCAAGATCAGGTGATGAAGAGGAGCATATTCACAATCAACCTGAGGACTTACATATAGATTCTGAACCTGAAGCAATGGCTAGGGAACAAATAATATGGGAGAAGATCAAGGCTACTTCTTCATCAGCGTCAAAAGGGCCGATCAAAAGGCAGGCAATCAACATTCCTACATACAAGATTAATCTAGCACTGATTAACCTAGTCAATTCTAATGCATTTCATGGGCTGGAGAATGAAGATCCAGTGGCCCACATCAGTTAATTTTTGGAGAACTGTGATATGATAAAGATTGACAGGTTTCTGCAATAGGCACTTTACTTTAGGCTTTTTCCCATTTCTTTAGCGGGGAATGCATGATAATGGTTGCACAATCTCAATGACGAGTACATCGAGACCTGGGACCAAATGATAGAGGTCTTCGAGAGAGATTCTTCCTACTTGAGAAGACAAATGACCTCATGAGAAAGATACACAACTTTAGTCAGAAGGCCGGCGAGACTTATTCAGAGACTTGGGAGCGCTTCCAGATCATGTTGAGGAAGTGCCCACATCATGGGCTGGACAAGGAAAAGCAAGTAAAAAATTTATACTTTGCTCTAAATGAGCATGACAGAAGCAACTTGAATTTAGTAGGCTTGTGTTTCTTCTTAAACAACACAGGCACAAGGTGTTGGGAGATATTGAAGAACATGGCCAAGAAATAGTCATGGGGTGATAGAGACACACCGGAACAAGCAAGAGTTGTAGGAGAATCTAAGGCCATTCAAGCTTTAAATGAGAAGATGGACTTGCTAGCCAAGAAGCTCCTAGAGAAGGAGAGCAATGGGTCTGATGAGGAATAACATGCAAGGTATATGTATCAATAGGGATATAGATAACAATTACAAATGGAAGAAGGAAAAAAAATCTCAGAAGATGCAGCCTAGCCTAGAGGAAAAGAACAATGAATTACTTAGCCAGGTAGTGAAGCAAAACCAGGAATTGATGGGCTCATTCAGCAAGACAATACAGTCACAAGGAGAGTTTATGAATCAGTTCGGGCAGACTCTACAGAGCCATGGTGCACAACTGAGGATGCTAGAGACGACCATAACCCAATTTGCAACTGAGGTGGCTTCCTTGAAGCAAATCATTCAACAAAAACCAACTGGGAATGCAGAGCCCGCTCAACCACATCAGTAGGTTAAATATATATCAGTCAAAAAGGGGCCAGAGCTTCCTATTGAGGATATACATGAGTAGAGTATTATGCATATAGACTTGGATGATAAACCCAAAGTTCCATACCCTCTTAGTTTATATGGATTGCCTAGAGGATGTAGGACACCAGCCAAATCACTCTAAGATTCCACCACTATCATGCCCACATCTCAGATTTCTGAAAAGACTCCTATGTCGGAAGAGCAGGTGAAATCCTTACTTTGTAGTGGAGAAGCCACTATCAATAAGGAGAAGTAGCCATAAGTCATACCATCCACTGATGATGTGCCAAATCCTCTGTTAGAAGGTGGTGTTGAAGCAAGCTTAGGGGAGGAGACCCCTAAAGTTCCATATACTCCACCGCATAAGCGCATAAAGGGGCCAAGTGTTTTGTTCCCGAATAGTTTGAAGCCAAGGAAAGAGCAAAGGCGCTTCAAGAAATTTCTCAAGATCTTCCAGAAGCTCCAAATTAACATTCCATTGGTGAAGGATATAGAGAAAATTCCTTTATATGGAAGATTCATGAAAGACGTCATCAATAAGAAATGGTGGATCAAAGATATAGATGTCGTATGTGTTGAGTGGTATGTTCTATAATCCAAGGAAGGATGCCAAAGAAGAGGAAAGATCCAGGATGTTTCTACATCTCATGTTCCATAGGTGGCCAAAATTTTCCACAAGCATAGTGTGACTCAGGGGCAAGCATTAATCTTATGCCACTTGCCACTTTTCAAAAGTTGGGATTGAAGAAGCCAACACAAACTTCCATGACAATTGAGTTGGCAGATGGATCCATTGCGAAGCCACAAGGTATATGCGAGGACGTGCTAGTCAAAGTTGACAATTTCATCTTCCCTGTTGACTTTGTGGTCATGGACATGTATGAGCTGGAAGGAGGTGAGATGATATTGGGAAGGTTGTTCCAAGCTACGGCTGATGTAATCACTACCATTGGGTGAGATTACTTGACACTTGGGATTGGTGATGATAGAGTTGAATTCAAATTGCCAAATAAATCATTAGAGACATCCCTTGGCAACCCAGGTTAAAGGTATCCTTATGTCAAGCCTAGGACATTAAACAAGGGTGCTTGTTTGGAGGCAACCCAACTTTAGGTTTATTTTATGTTTGGTTATGTTCTTTTATGTTTATGTACTTAGTTTTTGCTTAGGTTTTGATAATTTTTGTAAAAATGGTACCCTAACTCGTGTTTTGAAGTGTGCAAAACTCATACCGTTGATACTATCGACACCCCTATTGATAGTATCGAGTTTGGATCAGTAAACGATGAGCAAGGGTCAATACTATTGACCCTAGTGTCGATAGTATCGAGATGTCTGAAGATTTTCAGAATTTTTTTATTAGTAACCGTCAATACCATTGACACCCCTATCGATAGTATCGACACTTTTGATTTCCCAGGCTTGTAGATGCGTCAGTGAACCAAAATTGCTGAGCAAGAGTCGATACAATCGACCTTGGTGTTGATGGTATCGACATCTACAAGACAGCTACATAAAATAGGTCATAAAAGGTGACGTAATGAGGTTTTTTCACAACATTTTTTGCAGAGAAAAGAAGGATGAAGTGAGTCACGTCTTAGAACACTAAGACAGAAAAGTGGGCCACCAAAAAGAGGGATATAGCAAGCATCACTTGGTCCACTTGAGCTGTTGGTATGTATGCCCATAGAGCAAGTCATATGATGATTGTAATGGGATACTTTGTAAATGATTTGAATAATAATATAGGCAATTTCTGATCTATATGTTTCAACTGCTTCTGAGATGATAGTGTAACACGATAGATGTCTAAAGAATTATTTTACTCAATGATGTATGTTTTAAGGTTAAGGACCAAAACGATGAGATCATACTGATGTTAAGAGTATACATTCTTGTTTAGTCCCTAGTCGATTGTTATTGTGGAAATAATCATAGACATCAATAGCACTAAAGACTGGATTGTTTGTTGGTTGATGATAGAATCCCATTAGTCATGATATAGTGATATCGAACGAAGCACATAGGTACTTGTTAGAGAACAAGCGTACTGGATAGACCAACTGTGAGAGTGACACATGGAACCATGATTTGGTAGTCACAGTCAGCTCTCACAGTGATGGTGGTGAGTGTGATTCTTTGACCTGAAATCACTACACTCAACAGATGTCATTGGGTACACTTTGACATCATCAAATGCAGTCCTAAAACATGGGTTGTTATAAAGGTGAGGATTGTGTGGCTTTGACACATGGGGCTTTTGAGGGGTGAGTGATAGATATGGGATTTGTCCCTCCTGAGGGAGTTTGATGTCCATGGCCACTTGATGAGTAGGATTGAGAAAGGCATGTGCATGCATGTGTGAATCAATATGTGATATTGATGTCACACACATCTCACCCAGTCTGCTCTGAGATCAAGGAAATGGATGAACATTGAAAGGATGATTGTATCATGCCTTGAGTTCATTCAGGACATCAGTGACAAAGGAATTATACATTCACTGTAACACCATTCATAGATTGTAGGATTGAAAGTTGTTCTCCAACTTTCTATTTCACTTGGGTAGCACTGATGTGTGACTAGGCACCGCTCTTTGCTTGTGAAGTCATAAGTGTTATGGACTTCACTGCCAACGTGAAATGGACCTATAGGGTCACACACATAGGATTTAACTTGGAAGAGGAGGTTATCTACAAATGATGTTTAGATTGTAGTAGTTCAATTAAACACTCAATTAATTGATAGCTCAAAATCATAGTATTCAAGGTGTTGGATCAGATGATTAGGGTATCAGATTGATTGAAACTGCAATTAACTGATCTGCTGCCCCAACCGATCGGCTCATGAGATGAATTGATCGGCTCAGGTAGGTGAGCCGACTGGCTCAGGTCTTGAGACAATCGGTTCTCTTTGGTGAACTGGTCGGGTGACCAAATGTTCTTGTTTCGTTTCACTTGTTCAAATTTGATTTAGACAAGGACTAATAGTTGATTAGTTGGAAACGAACAGGGAAACTCAATTTGAGTTGGACTAGGACCACGAACTGATCGGTTGGAGGAGTCAACCAATTGGATCAAGGGTCCAAACGATCGGTTGGAGTGTCTGAAAAATCGGCTGGAGAGTCCAAATGATCGTTTCATGGTCGAAACGTTCGGTTCGACTGCCGCAGTTTGTCAGATTTTGTGGAAATCTCGAACCCTTCTACTCCTACTTAGTCTTGCATTTCCCGGTGTAACATACCAAAATATTGAGCCAAAGTTTAAAAATTATCTTTTTTCTAGGACCCTTTTCAATTATGTTCCTTTTTTCTAAAATTTTAGATTTATGAAATTTACTTAGAGTCAACTAATCACATTTTCTATCAATTCATTTGACAGAGGGAGCTAAAGATAAAATAACCATTCACTCATAATATTTGAAGTGTGTATATACAAAATAACGACCTTAGCTATAGTTGGATACTCTAGAATATCCTAAAAGTATAAGGGGATAGAAATTGAATATTGGTAAACTATAGTGTTACAATTATTAATTAACCATGTTAATTGCCTTAGATGAATTATCATTTTATTAGGCTAGTTAACACCCATTGATTAGTATTAACACCTTTTATATTTAAAATGAGGTTGAAGTCAGAAATATGCCCTTTTGGGATCATATTTGGGGGCCAAAGGATGTTTCTTTGTATTGTAGAGACAATATAATTAGTCGGCCTTTACATTTCAAAACAATTTTTGTCATGCCGGTCTTAGCTTAATGAATGTCACATACTGGTCATTTGGGTAATGCTAGCGTTGAGGTACGGTTGTGAAATTCTATCTAGCAGACCAAAATACCAGAGACGTTTAGCGCTGTCTTCAATAGCCAAACGTTACACAGTGATATGGTTCCTTCGCCGATTACTCTAACGTCGAGCCATAATTGCTCGCGGTATCACCAACGTCAGTTTCAGGAGATCAAGACACTCCCAAGGAACCCTAAATAGGGGTCTCCAGTGTCCGAAAGGCCAAACGCCCAAATAGCCTCTGAGATGGCTACAGCATCATCACCTAAACGCCTCGTTGTGTCACCCGTATTGCTTCATTTCACCCCATGATCATCCACACACAAGCACAGAACCTTCCTCAAGTACCCTCTATACCAAATTTGCACTGTGCACCGATGTGTCCTCATGTTGGAGCTATTGTCATCTTCGGGGAATAACAGGTTGCAGCATTGTTGTGGTCCTTCTTGGATCGATTCAAGGTAATTGCACCATCTACGACACCTGAACTTGCACTTTCCAGTTTCTGTTTATGCTATACTCCCCCAAATCGTTGGATCCACGAAAGCCTCTATTTCTTCTTCTTTGACCCTCGCCGCCGTGAGGTTAGATTTTTCTCCTTAGACCTGGCGGTGATACTGATCACTCACGGGGTCGTGGGGATGGTTGGGGAAAACTGGATGAGTCGGTTCCATTGGACTCTCACTGATTGATTTCTGTCGTGGTTTTCTCGACATCGGGAGTTCTCTAAAACATGGGTCTATTCCTGCTCATGTCGCGATCCCTATCTGGCCAAGGTGGTCTGTTGTGTGGATACCATGGAAACCCACTCAATGATTAGTAGATATAGTAGTATCCTAATCCGTCCCTAGATCTACTAATTGTGGAGTGGGTTTCCATGGTATCCACACAACTGACCACCTAGGCCAGATAGGGATCACGGCACAAGCAGGCAGACCCATGTTTTAGAGAACTCCCAATGTCGAGAAAACTGTGACAGAAATCAATCAGTGAGAGTCCAATGGAACCGACTCATCCAGTCATCCCCAACCATCCCCACGACCCCGTGAGCGATCGGTATCGCCGCCAGTTCCAAGGAGCAAAATCTAACCTCGTGGCAGTGAGGGTCAAAGAAGAAGAAACATAGGCTTTTGTGGATCCAACAATTTGGGGGAGTATAGTGCAAATGGAAACTGGAAAGTGCAAGTTCAGGTGTCGTAGATGGTGCAGTTACCTTGAATCGATCCAAGAAGGACCGCGGCAACGCTGCAACCTATTATTCACCGAAGATGACAACAGCTCCAATGTGAGGACACAACGACGCACAATGCAAATTGGGTATAGAGGGTACTTGAAGAAGGTTCGCTACTCGTGTGTGGATGATCTTGGGGAAAAATGAAGCAATGAGGGCGGTGTAGTGAGGCGTTTAGGTGAGGAGGCAGTACCCATCTCAGAGGCTATTTGGGCATTTGTCCTTTCAGACACTGGAGACCCCAATTTAGGGTTCCTTGGGAGTGGCTTGCTCTCCTGAAACTAACGTTGGTGAGATCGCGAGCAATTATGGCTCCGCGTTAGAGTAATCGGTGAAGGAACCATAGCACTATGTAACGTCTGGCTGTTGAATACAATGCTAAACGTCTCTGGTATTTTGGTCCACCGGATAGAATTTCACAATCGTCCCTCAACGCTAGTGTTACCCAAATGACCAATATGCGACATTCATTAAACTAAGACCGGCATGACAAAAATTGTTTTTAAATGTAAAGGCCGACTAATTATATTGTCTCTCCAATACAAAGCAGCGTCCTTTGGCCCCCAAATATGATCCCAAAAGGGCATATTTCTGACTTCAACCTCATTTTAAATATAAAAGGTGTTAATACTAATCAGTAGGTGTTAAAAAACCTAATAAAAGGATAATTCATCTAAGGCAATTAACATGGTTAATTAATAATTGTAACATTATAGTTTGCCAATATTCAATTTCTTTCCCCTTATACTTTTAGGATATTCTAGTGTATCCAACTATAGCCAAGGTCATAATTTTGTATATACACACTTCAAATCTTATGAGTGAATGGTTATTTTATCTTTATCTGCCTATGTCAAATGAATTGATAGAAAATGTGATCAGTTGACTCTAAGTAAATTTCATAAATATAAAATTTTAGGAAAAAGGAACATAATTGAAAAGGGTCCTAGAAAAAGATAATTTTAAACTTTGTCTCCAGATTCTGGTATGTCACACCCGGGGTAGAGAACTTTGACCCATGACCCTCCTATATATAGGGGAATTGGGGGCTTCTCAAAGTACAACTCAGAACACCAGTTGCTCTGTAAAGTTGTCGTTCTCTCGGGTTGTGATAACCAGGAGAGCCCGAGCAAGTACTACCTGATAAGGGAGGCACAACAAGGGAAAGACAACTGTAGAAAAGCAACTGGTTGCAGGAGAGTGTGTCGGTGACTAGTACACCGATAGGAGGGTATGACTACTTTTGATTCCTTGTGGGACAAGGAGATCGGAGTTCCAGGTGGTTCGTGTGGACTACTTTAGAGGCGGGAGACTTCTGCCTCTCAGAGGACATCTGTCAATCGTGACAGTCCCGGTGAGACCAGGAGCTGCACAGAAACCATCCAAGACCGAAGGTGAAGACCGTGTAAGCCGTGAGGTAACGTCACCGAGCAAGCCTCGGAACAAGGTATGCCTCTATAAACCATCCTTCTTATTGTATAGACGTTGACGTGATTCCTTTGTTCTGGGTTTAGGAAGAGAAATTGTTTGTTTTCGCTACCTTCTCTACCTCCCCTAAAATCCAAAAGTGGTATCAGAGCCATGTTAACTACTCTATAATTTAGGATTATCGATATGATCAATTTTGGTTTGTCACCTTTATTTATTGCATACGATGTGAATAAAATTGCTTTTATGCATGTCCAATCCACAAATCCCAATATACATATATGATATGTAATATTAATGCACTCGATACGCGTCACCCTTAAACGAGTTTGTGGTGGATGTATAGTGTGGTTATGGCCAATAAACCCTCTGTCTGTGTATAGTTGTATGTGGTTGTTTACATCTCGGTCTGCGCACCAATTCCCTATTTCCTATTCCGGATGTAACTTGAGATTTCTTTCCTACCTTTGCTCCACCAAATGTAACTCGGGGTTTCACAATTCAATTGTAAATAGGATAGAATTTTATTTCCTATTATGTCAAAGAACAGCAGACAAGCTGACAACGACTGAGATGATCGGTTCAAGGCGTGAACCGATCGGTTGGCGTTCCAGATGACCGGTTCGAGGAGTGAGACGAGTGGGTGGAGACCTGAGGAGATGCACGACGACCAATGAATCGATCGGCTAGAGGTGCCAGTCGATCAACTGGTGGCACCCAAACGACTGGCTAGATGGTGAGTCGATCAATCATGGAGATGAGTTGATCAAACCCAGAATGGCAAAGCACAGAGTTCATCTTGTACAGGTTGCATGTGATGTGAACCTAGATGACCGTGATTCCTATTGGCTCGGGGAATCACATTAGGATGGCCATAATCATTGCTTTTATCATTTTGCATGTTTTATGTGGGATATAGCATGTATATGATATGTACTATATATTGTGGTGATTGGACATGTATATGTATATAAAAACCAAATCCCTCATTAAATATTAAAGTTTTATATGCCTTCCAAATGCGACACACGTGAAAAGCTTGATTGGCCAAGTGTGGGCATGCCCTAGCGTGGTGCACCGTCTATCTCGTGGAAGCGTGAAGGATGAATATGTGGGTTTGCCCTAGCAGGGTGCATATTCATCGTGTTGGCTTTGGGTCAGACTTAACAAGGTGACCTAGATAGGATCTAGCACCTTGAGGCATGGAGATGATCATGGCAAGGAGTTGCATATGACATCTTTCAAGAGTTGAATATGATGTAATTAGCAAGAGTTGCCTACCTGGAAGATCTAAGTTGTGGGTGACAGCCCTAGCTGGTCCATGGCTCAGAGGATTTTAGGATCTTGATCCACTAGAAGATTGTGCGCTGCAATCTTCTGAATTGATGGTGAGGGCTGTCAATTTGAATCAAAATAGTGGGAGCGGTAATTAACTAAAGGCCTAAATAACTATCGTCAAATTTTATTCAAATCAAATCGAATCAAAAGGAGTTTTGACAAATGCAATTTTCTCTTGTAGAATGGCAAAAGAATCATCTTTTAAAATGGGCAAATTAATTGAGAATAATTCCATAACTGGTTGAGGATTGTGAGAAGTGTTTTGCACAATTCAAAAATATTGGGAGCCTTTTAATCCACTCTATGAATGCTTAATGTGTTATTTAAAAAGAAACATAGTTCATTGATAGAGATCAATGGAACGAAGGGTGAGGGAGAGAGGGGTTCTCTCACCAAACCGTATTCTTCTGCATGGAGAGGATGGAAGGAACGATGGAAGAAGAAGTGAGAGATAGAGATATCTAGTTCTGGTGTATACATGATAGAGATTAACTTTACTACTTATTTGTCATGGGTACTTGATACCGGATGTGGGTCTCACATTTGTTCAAATGTGAAAGATCTTAAAAGAAGTAGGCCTTTGGGGAAAGGATAGGTTGAACAACGTGTGGCCAATGGGGCAAGAGTTGTTGCCAGTGCTATAGGAACCTATGAGTTAACTCTACCTAGTGGGCTAATAATAGATTTGAAGAACTACTATTATGTACCTGCCATAAATAGGAATATCATTTCCATTTCTTGTTTGGACAATGATGGATTTGAATTTCTTATTAAGAATGGAAAGTGTTCCATTTCTAAAGATGAGATCTTTTATGGTAGTGCCCCAATGTCTTATGGTCTATACTTGATAGATTTAGAGACAAGTGTATACAACGTAAACACCAAAAGGCAAAAACTCAACAAATCAAACAAAACATATCTTTGCCATTGTCGTCTAGGGCACATAAATGAGAAGCACATTTCTAGACTCCATAAAGATGGTTATCTCAACTCTTTTGATTATGAATCAATAGAGACATGTGAATCTTATTTGTTGGGCAAGATGACCAAGACTCCCTTTTCAGGTAAAGGTGAGAGAGCTAGAGATCTATTAGTACTCATACATACTGATGTATGGGTGCCTTTTAGAACTAATTCCAGAAATGGGTATCAATACTTCCACTACTACAGAAGTGCCTTTTAGTGTTGGTTGTTTAACCCCCTTTGGCGTCGGTTTCTGAACGACGCCTATGTGGGCGCCGCTAAAAGGTTGGACACTTCAGCGTCAGTTAAAAAACTGACGCCTATTTAATATAAAGGCGTCGGTTTATTATAAAACACCGACGCCAAAAGGGTTCGCGCCACAGAAAACGGCGTCATCTAGGACGCTTTCTGCGTCGGTTATATACTTAAAAACCGCGCAGAAAAGTGTCCTAGATGACTCCCATTTCCTGTAGCGCGAACACTTTTGGCGTCAGTGTTCAACAAAAAACCGACGCTGTAAGTCTGTGCTGGCGGTTATCGGTAAATAACCGACGCCTATATCTATTTTTTTTTTATAAATCTGTTTGCAGGCCTGCTGTGGCTGGTCAGCAGGATGAGAACCTGCAGTTCAGTTTTCTGAACTGCAGGTTTATGACATCCATTGATATCAGCCTACAAACAGGCCACAAACCTGCAAAATTAACATAAAAAGATTCACACAAGTAGATACATTCAGACATCAATTCAATTGTCACGTTCACACATATAAAATCATTCAAATACATGTTTTAACATTCAGAAACATTCATTTACAAAGTATCATTCATCATCACTATCAACATCCCAATTATATCTAACAGTTTATGACCCCACATGCCTTCCTCCCCAGTTCCTGCCGCTAGACGACCACACAATGGATCCAAGAGGATATGCAGGCGTTTGCCAAAGACTATAGGCTGAGTTAACTATTGAGTTAACTCAGCCTATAGTCTTTGGCGAACGCCTGCAATCCTCTTGGATCCATTGTGTGGTCGTCTAGCGGCAGGAACTGAGGAGGAAGGCATGTGGGGTGATAAACTGTCAGGACTAGCACAGCAAGTTGCGATGGAGGTGGAGACGACGACGACGGTGGTGCTTCAGGCGACGCCTGCTTGGCCGGGTAGGGCTCGGCGAAAGGGTTCAACTGCGGCATGGCTTCGATGTAGTAGAGGGAAGGGAGGGGTTCATAATCCTACGAGAAACGTTTAGAGATGAGGATATTACTGCGGAGGAGGAGGAAACTGTAGACGATATCTCGAGATGGAATGTCCTCTCCGCGCATCAAGTTGCTCCAGTGCTTCAGTGGGTACATGTGCATCATCAACCTAAAATTTGACAAAAATAAACACACTGAATTAGGCCAATATAGAAATATAGGATATATGACATAACTAGAAGATAATGAATTTTATAGAAATACAGGATATGTTTTTAGAACTTACATTGGTATCCTCGCCATGCTCGTCATGGACAACATGCTCATCATGGACTTCATGCTCATCATGAACACCATTCTCATCATGGTCAGCCATCTGAAAATGTCATAAAAAAGGCAAACATTTAGCATTTGTATCAACTAGAAAAAGGAAAACATTTAGCATTTGTATAAATTAGAAAAAGGAAAACATTTACAATTTGTATAAACATACATGTCTCTAAAATTGTGATCTTTTATCAATTAACAATCCTTCATTGTGATCTCCGCGCACATATAAGTCATCATTAGCTTCAATATTTTGTGGAGTTGGCAACCCAACTGAGAATGGACTGGAGTCATCATACTTATCATAGTACTCTTCTTCATCTATAGGATCTTCAATGAACTGTCTTTTACCATGAAGAACAACCGACCATTTATCATTTGCAGGATCATCGATATAGAATATTTGTTTTGCCTGTGATGCCAATATGAATGGTTCAGCCTTCTCGCCAATCATTTCAAAGTTCACCAAAGTGAAACCCAATTCATCCACTATAACTCCTTTGGTGTTATCAACCCAATTACATTTAAAGAGTGGAATATTGAAATCTATGTAGTCAAACTCCCAAATGTCTTCAATGACACCGTAATATGACATTTTAGCTTCACGTGGACTCTTATCCTTTGCACTTGCAAAGTACATAGTTGACGCTTGAAGAGTGACCCCACTATTTTGGACGACACTCTTATCATCTTGGCGCTTTGTGTAATATGTGAATCCATTAATGTCAAACCCTTCATAAGACATAACATTCGGTTTTGGTTTAAAGGCGAGACATTTGATAGTTTCTGTAATATCATTTGGTGTTTGAGATAGTTGATGTAAGACTTTATCTTCAAACCACTTAGTAAAAGTCTTATTATGCTCTCTAGCAAGCCACATTGAACTTTCTCGAGGATGTTGTCTCTTTATGAAATTGGTATGTTCCTCGATATAAACACTCACTTCGTCCATATTATGTAAAATATACAAGTGAGCTTGTTCCAACTGCTCACGGCTGATTACTTTCACCCGTGATCCCAAAATTCCTTTGCCCTCCTCAATATTCTTGTCATTATCAGGAGTGTCATTACCACTGAGAAAGTCATTGCAGAAATCCATAACCTCTCTCGCCACATAACCTTCAATAATACTCCCTTCAGGATGATAACGGTTTCGAACATCACCTTTAAAAACGCTCATGTATCGTTCAAAGGGATACATCCAATGCAAGAAAACCGGTCCCAGGATTTTCACTTCCCTATTCAAGTGGACAACAAGATGTACCATGATATCAAAGAACGAAGGAGGGAAATACATCTCAAGCTGACATAGGGTAACAACCACTTCTCTTTGCAAATTATCGAGAGTATCAGGGTCAATAACTTTGCTGCATAGACTGTTGAAAAAGAAACAATGTCTGGTAATTGCAAACCTTACATGCTTCGGCAATATAGATCGAATTGCCACGGGCAATATTTGTTGCATTAGAGTGTGACAATCATGAGATTTAAGACCTATCAACTTCAGATCTTTCATTGATACCAATCTACGGATGTTGGATGAGTAACCATGTGGCACCTTAACATTTACCAAGCATTCACAAAAAGTTTTCTTCTCCTTTCTAGACAACGTGTAACAAGCGGGAGGTAAGTATGTTCTTTTATTACCCATTTCACGTAATTCTGTTAATTCTGACCTTATTCCCATTTCACGTAGGTCCAGTCTGGATTTTATCCCATCTTTAGTCTTACCTGGTATATTTAATAGAGTACCAATGATGCTATCACAGACATTTTTCTCAACGTGCATTACATCGATACAATGCCTGACTGACAAAGAACTCCAATAAGGAAGATCCCAAAATATTGACTTCTTTTTGAATGAAGTATTGTCACTCCGTGTGGCCATACTACATTGTGATTTCTTACCAAATTCATTGACAATGTCTTTTACTCTTTCATAAACAACATCCCCTGGTATAGGTTTAGGTGCACTCCGTTCATCATTCCATCCATTGAATGCTTTGCGCTTCCTACGATACGGATGGAATTTTGAAAGAAACCTTCGATGACCAAGATATACAGTCTTGCCGCCATATTTTAGTCTTATTGAATCAGTGTTTTCTTCACATATAGGACACACTTTAGCTCCTTTGACACTATATCCAGACAAATTCCCATATGCCGGAAAGTCATTAATAGTGAAAAACAACATAGCATGCAAACGAAATGTCTCTCTTGCTGAAGCATCATAGGTCATCACACCTTCAGCCCAAAGTTTCTTTAAGTCATCAATCAAAGGTTCAAGATAAACATCGATATCATTTCCGGGTTGTTTAGGGCCCGATATCAACAATGACAACATAACGTACTTATTTTTCATACACAGCCAGGGAGGAAGATTGTATATAACAAGCATGACTGGCCAAGTGCTATGTTGGCTGCTCAATGTCCCGTACGGATTCATCCCGTCTGTACAAAGCCCAAGTCTTAGATTCTTGACTTCTTCACCAAATTCAGGGAACAATACATCAATCTTCTTCCACTGTGGGGAATCAGACGCATGTCGTAGGATCCCATCATTATTTTTCTTAACATCTGCATGCCACCTCAAATTCTTCGCATCTTTCGGATTTGCAAACAAGCGTTGAAACCGTGATGTTATAGGTAGATACCACAACACCTTGGCAGGAGAACCAGTTTTGGACTCCCCCGAAGTCGTCAATTTATATCGTGACGCACCACATTTTGGACAATCTTTCAAATCTACATAGTCCTTTTGAAATAATACACAATCATTTGGGCATGCATGTATCTTTTTGGCCTCCATTCCCATTGGGCACAACATTTTCTTTACCTGGTATGTTGAGATTGGCAGCTCGTTTCCTTCAGGAAGAATTTCTTTCAACAAAGTCAACAATTCAGTGAAGCTTTTGTCGCTCCATCTATTGTTAGCTTTCAACTTATACAATCTCAGCACAGCGCTAAGCTTCGTAAACTTAGCACAGCCTGTGTATAACTGTATCTTAGCATCATGCACAATGTTTGTAAAGATAGGAGGTGGATCGGTGTGCTCTACCCTACAACTATCCAGCATCGCATCAACAATGTCTGCTGGAACTGGTTCGTTCACATTTACGTCATCGGAGGCAATTTCTTCTTCCACCCAAGCACTGCTATTGACATCTACTGGATTCGATTTTGAAATCTCTCCATGCCAGTGCCATTCTGTATAGCCTTGTACAATCCCGTTGCACATGACATGACTTTTGATTTCCTCACCAGTGTTGAGTTTCAAGTTGTTACCGCAATGCCTACATGGACAGTAGAACCTATATGTAGGTTTTTTCCTATGTTCCTCGGCAAATCTAATAAACTGATCAAGACCAGATATAAACTCTGGGGTGCAACGATTACGAATGGACATCAATGATCTATCCATTCTATGATCAGAGAAAGAAAGTATATATTAGGAAAGCAAGTATATATTAGGAAACAAGTATATAAGCAAGTATGTCGTATTACAGTTCATCATTACGAAAGATATAAGCCAGTATGTCGTATTAAAATAGACTAAACAATAAAAGAATTTTTTTTTTGAGGCAAGACAATATGAGAAAATAGTAGTGTAATCATGTAAATGGGAACATTCATGGGAACACACACTTCAGTTATAAGCATTCATGTAGCAACTTACAGTTCCATTCATGGGAACACACACTTTAGTTATAACAATAACTAAACAAAGGGGTTGGTGTACCCCTAAACATGCGCATAATTAAAAAAACTATTACTACAGACAAGTCTAGATAGATAGACAACTAAATACTACACCAACATGGTCCCGCATGCATCAGTAACTTCTTTTTGATGATGAAGCTGTGTCACGAAGCTCCTCACTGTATTTAGACGAATCTGAACTGATAGGGGCCTCAGATTCAGATTTGTCTGAGCTGATATGCGACGCCGTGCGCTCATACCGCAGAAGATGATCGGGGGTCTCGCAGTTGCTGTTGGTTATCCAAACTTTGATGGAATTATCGCCAACTGGACGGAGAAAAAGCCTATTCCAAAGGACCACATGCAGCTCTCCAATCCAATCACGCCAACCGGATTTTGATACAAGATTTCCCGCCAAATCATACTCAACCTCGATTACATGTGAATAATTTCCAAAAGTTAGGGTCACTTTACCAGGCATGTAGTGTCTTCCTTTTAGAAAACGCCAATGTTTGGGTATGACCAATTGGTTTAAGGAACGATCATCTAGGATGATGTCCAATTGTTCTTCAATAGGGAACGTTAACATTGACATAGAGGCCCAATTCATAGTCATTGTTATGGGAAGACAGAGACTGCACAATATTAGTATTAACAAAGTGTAAGTACATATAACGATGTTATATATTTTCAGAAAAAGTTGTATAACATCAGTTAACCTTTTAAACAAGTATATATTAGGAAACAAGTATATATTAGTCAATCTTGGACGGGTTTCTAGGCCAACAAACACATTTGATGTCAATCTTATATATAATAAATGTGTACCACCTATCCCATCCTTGAACACCTAATCTCACTTAGGATGTAAGTGTATAATGTGTATTTGGTTTTCAAGAAAATTTCGGCAGCATTTCCCCGTTGTTCTCTAAGTACATATGTACTTAGAGAACAAACGGGGAAATGCTACCGAAATTTTCTCGAAAACCCAATACACATTATACATTTACATCCTAAGTGAGATTAGGTGTTCAAGAACAGTCCCAAACTGGGGACTATCCAAGATTTACTCCTACTGAGTAAATCTTGGACGGGTTTCTAGGCCAACAAATACATGTGTTGTCATTCTTATATAAACCCTATAATTCATGAAATCATTCTAATTCAATTTAATATGTTGGGATCACATAATTATATAATGACATCAGAATATATAGAAGAATCATAATTAACATGATTAACAACATGCTCATCAAACTAGGGTTTTCTTGAATATCATCTAATAAATCAAGAATTTCATAGTTTCAAACATGCAATAATTCACAATGCAATGTTATAAACTATAGGCAACATGGATAGATGAAATAAATAAACATCCAGCATCTATCACTTATTCAATCTTCAAGAAACCTTGACAAACATCCAACATCTATCACTTATATAATTTGCATGTATATACACCCTAAAGTGCCACAAATCATATAATAAAACTATCATGTTATGATATTAGGACCACTTAAAGCAGATTAGGCACATTAAGCAAGCAGAGTAGGGAGCCAATTTCGTGCAAGCAGATTAGGTCAGCACATAAAGAACCAATTTTGCACCTGGGTAGGTCTGCAGGTACCTGGGCAAGAAGAGTAGGGTGAGGTCGAGCTGGTTGAGTACGTGGGTGGCGGCCGACGAGCTCCAGAACCAGCGGCAGTGACTCCGACGAGCAGGAGCGTCAGCCGCAGCAGGCAGGCAGGCGGCCAGGCGGCGGCAGGCAGGCAGCGGCCAGGCGGAGGAGAAGGAGAAGGGGGTACGGCGGCGCCGGTTCTCAGGCGTGGCAGGCAGGTGGGCACCAGGCGTTGCGGCGGCGCCGGTTGTCAGGCGTGGCGGCGGCACAGGCGGTTGGAGCAGCAAGGCGGGCAGCAGGGGTGCCAGAGAAGAAACGCATCGGAGAGGGGCGCCGGAGAGGGGACGCTGGAGATGGGGCACCGGAGAGAAGCGCCGGAGAGAAGCGCCGGAGAAAAACTAGTACCAGCAGCAGAGAAATCGCCGGAGAAATCGCCGCAATAGGGAAATAGGGTAGCAATGAAACATAAGAAAGGGGAAGAGTCGGGTGATCGAAGGTTATGAAGTTCCACAATAGCGTCGGTTGTTTACAAAAACCGACGCCTAAACATCTTTACCGTCGGTCGTTCACAACATCCGACGTCCATTTGGACGATATTTTCGTGAAAATGTTTGGCGGGAACCACATTCAGCGTCGGTGATTAAAGGACGACCGACGCGGAAAAGGACACTTTTCGCGCAAATTTCCATCGCACATAAGCGTCGGTGTTTTAACTACAGACTCGACGCCGAAAGTGACATTATTTTTTTCGCTCGAAAATTGGATGACATGATGCGTCGGTTTTGTATAAACAACCGACGTTGTATACAAAGCGGTACCCGTGTTTGGCTGGTCTTTGAATATAGACGTCGGTTCTTCTAAATAACCGACGCCTTTAATATAAGGCGTCTGTGTTCCTTAATAACCGACGCCCAGAAAAGCGACACTGAATGCTATTTCTGTAGTAGTGTTCATTACCTTCATTGATGACTTCAGTAGGTATGGGTATGTGTACCTGGTGAAACATAAGTCAGAAACCCTTGAAAGGTTCAAGGAAGTATTAAAGCACTTCGACCCGATCGAGGTGGAGAATACTTAGGCCAGGAGTTTGAGGACCTTCTGTGGGCCCATGGTATCGTATCACAATGGACTCCACCTAGAACACCGTAGCATAACGGTGTGTATGAAAGAAGGAATCACAATTTACCTGATATGGTGCGATCAATGATGAGTTTTATTGATCTTGCGATTTCCTTCTGGGGTCATGCTCTTGAAACTACCGTGTTTACACTTAACCGAGTACCATCTAAATTGGTTCAAAAGGTACCATATGAGATATGGCAGGGGAAGCATCCCGATTTGTCTTTTATGAATATTTGGGGTTGTGAGGCTTACGTCGGGAAAATGTTTCCTGATAAGCTTGGACCCAAGTTCGATAAATATTATTTTGTTGGATACCCCAAGGAAATGAGGGGATATTATTTATACCACCCTACTGACAACAAAGTGTTTGTTGACAGGACAGTTTTGTTCCTAGAGAAGGAATTTATCTCCAAAGGAAGCAGTGGGAGGAAAATAGAGCTTGAAGAGGTTCAAGCCCAACAAGAAAACATTGAACCAATAGATGTACAAGAGGAACATGGAGATTCACAAGGCGTTGTGGAATCTCAATCTCCTCAAGTAACACAAGGACCTCATAGATCTAGTAGGACACGCCTTGAACCTGAGAGGTTTGGATACCTTGTGACTCCAGAAGGCGGTGAGTTGATCATAGATGATGATCCAACTACCTATCTAGAGGCTATGGAGGGAACAGATTCTGAGAAATGGCTTGAATCCATGAGATCCGAGATGGAATCCATGTACTCCAACAAAGTATGGACTTTGGTGGAACCACCCGAAGGGGTAAAACCCATAGGGTGCAAGTGGGTTTTCAAGAAGAAGACCGGCATGGATGGCAATGTGCAAACTTATAAAGGAAGATTGGTAGAAAAGGGCTTTTGACAAGTTCAAGGTGTTGACTATGATGAAACTTTTTATCCATTTTCCATGATTAAGTCCATCAGGATCATGCTTGCTATTGCGGCTTACTATGACTATGAGATTTGGCAAATGGATATTAAAAATGCATTCCTTAATGGGAATATAAGAGAGGATGTGTACATGACACAACCTGAAGGTTTTGTAGATCCAAAGAATGCCAATAAAGTATGTAAGCTACAAAGGTCAATCTATGGATTGAAGCAAGCATCTCGGAGTTGGAATCTTCAATTTGATGAGGAAGTCAAAGTGCTTGGCTTTATTCGAAATGAAGATGAACCTTGTGTGTACAAGAAGGTTAGTGGGAACACAACCACATTCCTCATATTGTATGTGGATGACATACTATTGATGGGGAATGATGTCACATCCTTAGAGAAGGTAAAGACTTGGTTTGGGTATACTTTCTCAATGAAGGACTTAGGAGAAGCATCCTACATTCTAGGAATTAAGATCTATAGAGATAGATCTAGAAAGCTTCTTGGACTAAGTCAGAGCACATACATTGACAAAGTGCTGAAACGGTTCAGCATGGAGAACTCAAAGAGAGGCAACATCCCCATGCTACATGGAGTAACTATATCTAGAGCTCAATGTCCCCAATCTTATGAAGAGAGGGAGCGTATGAATGGGATCCCATATGCATCAGCCATCGGATCCATCATGTATGCTATGTTGTGCACACTCCCAGATGTCTCGTATGCCCTCAGCATGATGAGTAGGTACCAGTCAGATCTTGGGGATGCTCACTGGACAGTCGTAAAGAACATCCTCAAGTACTTGTAAAGGACTAAGGATCAGTTCCTTATATACGATAGTGAGGAAGAACTAGTTGTAAGACATTACACCGATGCAAGCTTCCAAACTGACAAAGATGATTACAGATCACAATCAGGATTTGTATTTTGCCTAAACAATGGAGCAGTGAGCTGGAAGAGTTCCAAGCAAGAAACAGTTTCCAACTCTACTATAGAGGTCGAGTATATCACTGCTTCACATGTAGTAAAGGAGGTTGTGTGGATCAAGAATTTCATCACTGAACTTCGTGTAGTTCCCAGTAGCTATAATGCAATTGAGCTTTATTGTGAAAATAATGGAGCTATTGCTCAAGCTAAGGAGCCCAGATAACATCAGCGGTCCAAGCAAATACTGTGACACTTCCATCTCATACGAGAGATCGTACATCGAGGAGATCTGAAGATTTGTAAAGTACCAACTGAAGGCAACATAGTTGATCCACTGACAAAGGCCCTTTCTCAGCAGAAGCATGATGGTCATGCTAGGTCACAAGGATTGAAGTTCCTTGGTGACTGGCTCTAAGTGCAAGTGGGAGTCTATTGGTATGTATGCCCATAGAGAAAGTCATATGATGATTGTAATGGGATACTTTATAAATGATTTAAATAACAATAAAGGCAATTTCCGATCTATATGTTTCAACTGTTTCTGAGATAATAATGTAACACGATAGATGTCTATAGAATTGTTTTACTCAATGACGTATGCTTTTAGGTTAAGGACCTAAATGATGAGATCATATGGATGTTAAGAGTATGCATTCTTGTTTAGTCTCTAGTCGGTTGTTATTGTGGAAATAACCATAGACATCAATAACACTAAAGACTAGATTGTGTGTTGGTTGATGACAGAATCTCATTAGTCATGATATAGTGATATTGAACCAAGCACATAGGTACTTGTTAGAGAACAAGTGTACCAGACAGACTCACCACGAGAGTGACACATGAAACCATGATTTGGTAGTCGTAGTCAGCTCTCACAGTGATGGTGGTGAGTGTGATTCTTCGACCTAAAATCACTACACTCAACACATGTCGTTGGGTACACTTTGACATCATCAAACACAGTCCTGAAACATGGGTTGTTATAAAGGTGATGATTGGGTGACTTTGACACATAGGGCTTTTGAGGGGTGAGTGATAGATATGGGATTTGTCCCTCCTGAGGGAGATTGATGTCCATGGCCACTTGATGAGTAGGATTGAGAAAGGCATGCGCATGCACATGTGAATCAATATGTAATATTGATGTCACACAAATCTCACCCAGTCTGCTCTGAGATCAAGGAAATGGATGAACATTGAAAGGATGATTGTACCATGCCTTGAGTTCATTCAGGGAATTAGTGACAAAGCAATTATACATTTACTATAACACCATTCACGGATTGTAGGATTGAAAGTTGTTCTCCAACTTTCTATTTCACTAGGGTAGCACTGATGTGTGACTAGGCACCGCTCTTTTCTTGTGAAGTCATAAGTGTTATGGACTTTCACTACCAACGTGAAATGGACCTGCAGGGTCACACACATAGGATTTAACTTGGAAGAGGAGTTTATCCATAAATGATTTTTAGATTGATTACAAAAGGAGTTTAGTAGTTAAGTTAAACACTCAATTAATTGATAGCTCAAAATCACAGCATTCAAGGTGTTGGATCAGATGATTAGAGTATTAGATTGATTGAAACTACAATTGACTGATTTGCTGCCCCAACTGATTGGCTCATGATATGAACTGATCGGCTCAGGCAGGTGAGCCGACCAACTCAGGTCATGAGACGATCGATTCACTTTGGTGAACTGGTCGGGTGACCAAACGATCTTGTTTTGTTTCACTTGTTCAAATTCGATTTGGATAAGGACTAATAGTTGATAAGTTGGAAACGAACATGGAAAGTCAATTTGAGTTGGACCAGGACCATAAATCGATCAGTTGGAAGAGTCAACTGATCGGCTCAAGGGTCCAAACGATCATCTGGAGTGTCCAGATGATCGGCTAGAGAGTCCAGATGATCATTTCAGGGTTGAAACGATCGGTGCAACGGTCACAGTTTGTCAGATTTTGTGGAAATCTCGAACCCTTCTACTCCTACTTAGTCCCGTATTGCCTGAGGTAGATAACCCTGACCCACGAACCTCCTATATATAGGGGTATTGGGGGCTTCTCGAAGTACAACTTAGAACACCAGTTGCTCTGCAAAGTTGTCGTTCTCTCTGGTTGTGGTAACCAGGAGAGCTCGAGTAAGTGCTACCCAATAAGGGAGACACAATAAGGGAAAGACAACTGTAGAAAAGCAACTAGTTGTAGGAGAGTATGTCAGTGACTAGTGGTCGATAGGAGGGTACAAATCCTGTTGAATTCTTGTGGGACAAGGAGATCAGAGTTCCAGGTGGTCTGTGTGGACTACTTCAGAGGTGGGAGACTTCTACCGCTTAGAGGACAGCTGTCAATCCTTACAGTCCCGGTGAGACCAGGAGCTGCATAGACATCGTCCAAGACTGGAGGTGAAGACCACGCAAGTTACAAGGTAACATTTCCGAGCAAGCCTCAGGACAAGGCATGCATCTACAAACCATCCTTCCTATTGTATAGACGTTGACATGATTCCTTTGTTCCGGGTTTAGGAAGAATTTTTTTTTGTTTTCACTGCCTTCTCTACCTCCCCTAAAACCCAACATGAGCATCCAACCATCCTTTTTCACCACACTTCAAAGAGAATGCTACCGCTATTCCACCTCTTAAGTGGGAATGTTGACTATGAGGCCATAGTCAAATTCAAGCTTGGGGGGGAATGGAAAAGTTTCTATCTTAGTTTTATTTCCTTTTCTTTTAATTTAGCATTTTTCTTAGTTTTTTGAAATTTCTTTTAGTTGTGTAATTTTGTTATTTATAGCTTTCTAGGATCCACATTCTATCTAGTGTAATATGTGGATGTCTAATGTAAATGTGTCATCTCAATGTTTTACATATGGGAGTAATGTGTGCAATTGTCTGAAATTTGAGCATAATTTAAAACTTACTAAGAAATTATAAGTTGGACTAGTTCGAAATTGAGCACATACCTTATGAAAATAATTGGGTAGGTCAAATTTAAAACATATGATCATAACTGTACATCCTTATGGTTCAAGAAATGAGGATGGACATAGATGTTGAGCCTAAACTGGACAAACGGTAATGGGACTTTAATTTGAAGTGAGAGAGAGAAACCCTTTTATTGTACACATGTTAGTAAGGAGGGACATATAATCTTTTCTAATGGTTCTATCAATTAGTCTTGTGATCTATCCACCTCATTTTATTCACACTCCACCATAAGAATTGGGAGCACTTTACAATTTTTCATCTCTGGATTGCATGTTATTTAGAAAGGATTGTATTATAACTAGATTTTGCATCTGTTGCATATAAAAAAAATGTTGTATTTTAGTCATGCATGCACACATTTTAGAGTGCATGTCATTGTAGTTGCATAATTACTTTCATATATTTGTATTTTGCATACTCTTGAGCATATAGGACATGATGTGCCTTACTTCTTCTGAAAAATAAGAAAAAGCAGGGAACTTGTTTTATACTCTCTAAAAAGTAAATTACAATGCATCAATTGTAGTAGTTATGTGAATAAGTCCAAGAAAAAGATATTGTAAATTTCCCCTTAGTCTATTGAGCAAAATAAGGGCTTGAAAAAAAAAGGAAAAGAAAAGAAAAATAAGTGAAAATCAGAGGGAGAAAGGAACTTGTTTCACCTACATAATAGGAAGAAAAAGCACATTATGTAGTTTTGTAACATTCCATCTCACATTGAGATGGAAGAGTAGAGCATGCATCATTTCACCTAAAATGTAAGCATTAGATCATTTTCATATGCATATGCATCATTTAGGTCATTTTTTTTTACTTTTGCATGTTAAACTGTATTGTGCTCCTTTTTCTTCCACAACCGCCCATTCCATCCACCTGTTGCTTAAAACGATAGGCCACCCACGATTATCTCCTCATTCTTGTATATTAGGAGATCTGCTTCCATGTAGATGGTAGTTAGGATATGAGCAACGTAGATAGGAGATCACAAGATGCACCAAGCCTGAACCGGAGGATTTTATTATATTAACTACCTTATTTGATAGTGTCCATTGATCTTGGGGTGGGTATCTCTTATGGATGATCATTGTCACCCTTAGGGTAGTTATCATTCTGTGGTTAGTGAGGGCCGGTATGTGCATGCCAGGTGGGAATCATATTGTGATATCTTTAATGCTAGTATGCTCTTTAGTTGACCCTCGCAATTATATTATGTAGTTTTATTGCTTGAGGACGAGCAAAGTTCAAGCTTAGGGGAGTTTGATGCAAGGGTTTTGAGTCACTTTTATAGGCTAGTTTTACAATTGTTCTATGCGTGTATTCATCATATTTGTGGTTAATATCGCATGATTCATTTCCTTTAGCCTACAATCTCATTATGCATCAAATTTGTCTTATTTCATCTTATTTTTTATAAAAGATCATATTTTTCAGATTTGATTGGTGTTCTTCTCTTTATTCTAGGGAATTTGCATATATGAGGTCGTTGATACCATCGACATCCGTCGATGCCATCGACAGGGCCACAAAAATAAGCCAGAGAAAGAGCAGGATAAGTCGATAACATCGACGTGATGGTTGATGCTATCAAGATAGCATCAGCGTGCCAAAGATCCACAAGTTGATACCATCAACGTGTTTGGTCGGTGGTATCGAGCTGCCATCAGAGAGAATGCCAGAAAATAAGGAGCTTTGATACCCTACTTGGATCGATACCATCGACCCACCGTCGATGGTATAGACACCGTCAGATCAGGAAACTGCCCTGATCGATCTAAATCAAACGACCGTGATATTTTTTCAATCGTAAGTGATACCTATACCTAGGAAAGACGGCCCAAGCCGTACTATAACATCATTAGTTGCCGCACAAGTCTCAGAAAAGAAGATGATGAAGAACGGAGCCCAGAGCTATGCTCCAGACGTTTCCAGAGCTGCAAATGGAGTTTTCTACTGCCGGAAGGCTGTAGAACGCTCATCCCGCACCGAAGATCGTCTGGTTCTCCTTTGTCCAGGGGTTACACCATATCCATCCATGTTTCCCCTATGTTTTCTTCTCCTTTCATGGTGTTTTTCATTGACATGAACATGCGGGGCTAATCCTCTTTTTCTTTAGGATCAGGAGTAGCCCAGGTAATCGTTGTATGACGCTTTTTACATAGTTAACCATAATTTGTTTCTCAAATCCATGGTATGATATTGTTTTCTGAATTCCATCATTGTGCTTGATCACCATAATGGTAATTTAATAACTTTAATTACTTTTAACGAAGAATTAATGGTTGAAAAGACATGATAATCACATTAACTAATAAATCCTTCGGAAAAGGCGATGTATGGTTAATGGTGGAAACCTAGAGATATGTTCTTTATGCACCTAATTTAGGATATAGGTTACTACTGACGTGGAACTGAACTAAATTAAGGTAGTGAATTGTATCGCAGAAGTGAATAATTCTATTTACAGGCCACTACCCAGAATAGGAGACGAGTTGTGATAATTGTGTAGGAATTAGTATAACGAGAACCCACGATGAAACTACAATCATAGAGATTCCATTTTAATTGATTAAACCAACCATTTAATCGATTGCTTATTTTCTTTTATTTTTACTTTCTTTTTCAAACAACTATCAAACTTTTTTAATCGGTCTAGTTGGTTGCAAGTAGTTAGTAGTAGTCAACTGAAATTACGTTCCCTGAGATCGACTCGGGCCTCACAAAGGCCTATATTACTCTGACGCGTGCACTTGCGTTCTACGCACGGTAAATTCGTGTCAGTATATATATGTATATATATATGTACATATATATTTGTGTATGTGTGTATATATGTATGTATGTATGTGTGTATATATATATATATATATATATATATATATATATATATATATATATATATATATATATATATATATATATATATATATATATATATATAGAGAGAGAGAGAGAGAGAGAGTCAGGCTAGTGTATACTCGAGTGTACCAGAGGCACCGTACACCTCAGTCATTTTTAAAGATGCATTAACTTTTTGAAAATTTTAATATCTTAAGAGCATACTATTATAAATTTTAGCTCATTTGGATACTTATAGGGCATGCATTTAAAGGAGGCAAGAATCCTACATTTCAAATTAGTTTTATGCATCAATTTTATTGTCTTTGGATGAGTGGCTTACCCCCATCCTAATGAGCTCAAATTTTGTATGTGGCCTATTATTATTGTAACTATGAATATCAATGGATTGGATTTTAGAAAGACAAGCTCTAGACAGGAAAACACCATTGAGGTGTACGACGTAATCTGTACACTCGAGTGTATTCTAGCCTGACTCTCTCTCTCTCTATATATATATATATCTATATATATATATATATATATATATATATATATATATATATATATATATATTATATTTATATTTATATTTATATATACATATATATACATATATATACATACATACATATATATACATACATATATATATAGACACACACACACACAGATATATATATATATATATATATATACATACATATATATATACATATATATATACATATATATACATACATACATACATACATACATACATACATATAAACCGCCCCCTCCGTCTCCTAGGGTTTCTCTGGCGATTGCCAGGGCGACCCTGAGAAGGACCGGCGGCCATGGCAGGCAGCAACAGCCATGCCAACTCCACCACCCATCCACCATTCAACCCTCCACAAAACCAATCCACCCCACCATCGGATAACCAGATCCACGACCTAGAGAAGGAGAGCGAAGAGAGGAGGAAGAGGAATCCCTGGACTGCAGTAGTGAAGAGAACCCCCGCACAAGAGAAAGAGTGTGCAGGGTTGATCTTTCCTAAACCGACCAAGAGGGATGGCAGGGTGATAGTAGATCTGGATGCGGAAGAGTATGCACGGATGAAAGATGTTTGGGAATTTGCGGTGTCAATCTATGTCATGGGGAAGAGGCCGTTTTATCCGCACCTTCTGGCGTGGATCAGGCGTGTCTGGAGTCCCAAAGGCGATTTTGACGTTGTCTCTAAGGAGAATGGATTCTTTCTGATCCGGTTTTCCAATGAGATGGATAGGAAAGCTTGCTTGCAGAGCGGACCTCGGTGGTTCGATAGTCACCTGGTGATCACCAAGCAGTATACGTTTGGAGACAAGTTGGAAAAGACGGAGCTTTCTTCTATACCTATATGGATTCGTATTCCTTCTAATGGGAAGACATGGACGCAGAAAGCGGCGGGTACCGTGGCTTCAGGAGTAGGGAAAGTCCTGCATGTGGAAACAAGGGCCGTTGAGGTGGCGGGCACCGATGAGGCCAGAGTCCTGGTGGAGGTAGAGGCGGAGGACACAAACCCTGAAAAAGTATGGGTTAACATCCCGGGAAAGGAAGCAATTCCCTTCAACATCAAGTATGAGTTTGTGCCAAAGAGGTGTTCGAAGTGCTGTGTGTTTGGACATGGTGATCAAGAGTGCCCACGTACCATGAATAAAGAAAAGGAGAAGGAAGACGATGGCTTCCAGATTCCAAAGAAGACATGGAAAGCGAGGAGCATAGAAACTTCGAAGGAAACAGCTACTACATCGGAGGAAAAGGAAGAGGGAGAGGTGGATTCCAATGCCTTCAGTACGCTGAGTGAATTGGAGGAGGAAATAGATATGGTTCTGGAGAAGAACACATCTACACCACAAAAAGATAAAGGAAATACACATAATGGGAAAGGAAAGGAGAAGGAAGGAGAGAAAGGGAAGGAGAAGGAGCCTGGTAGGCGTACCAGGAACAAGAAGTAGTTAATAATGTCTGTTCTCACGTGGAATGTAAAGGGTGTATGTGACCCTTACAAAAGACGTGAGGTGAGAAACTGGATTAAGTCCAGTGGAGTGTCCATAGCGGCGATCCTTGAAACTAAAATAAAAAGAAGCAATTACAGGTGCGTAGCATCCATATTCCCTAATGGATGGAAGAGCATTTCCAATCATGACTCGGTGGACTTGGGCAGAATTTGCCTGGGATGGAACCCTAATGCGTGGGAGGTTGAGGAGGAGGTGAACGACGACCAAATCATTTCTGCAGTTTGCAAGAATAGAGGAGGTCTGTGTTTCTTCTTTTCAGCAGTGTATGCCTTCAATCTACATTCTCAAAGACAGTCCTTATGGAAGGAGATGCTGGCACAAGCAAAATGGAATGATCTCCCGTGGCTGATCATGGGTGATTTTAATAATGTGAGATTGCAGGAAGAAAAGAGAGGAGGAAGACTAGTCCCTGAATCAGTTATTCGATCTTTCAATCAGATGATCAATGAGGGAGAGTTATGTGAGTTGCCCATGCAAGGAGATGATACTTTTACATGGAACAACGAAGGGAAACCGGGGAAGAGAATAGCCTGTAAGCTTGACAGAGCTCTGGTTAATAACAGATGGATAGATCTAAACGGTAACACCAGTATCAGGGTGATGAGTGCAGATATCAGCGATCATGCCCCTTTGATAATGCAACTGCATGAGAAGTCTAAGAAGAAAAGGCCTTTTCGTTTCATAAACTTCTGGACTAAATGGGAGGGATACAAGGAGCTATTGGAGAGGAGCTGGAAAGAACCAAGTCAAGGCAACCCAATATATACCTTTGCGAAGAAGCTTAAAAGATTGAAGGGGCATCTGAAGTCATGGTCGAAGGAGCAAGTCAACATTCCTATTCTCATTGAAACCAACAAACAGGAGCTCCTGGAGGTTAGAAGAACACTGATGAAGGATCCGTTGAACCAGACAATGATTGAAAGGGAAATCAAATTAAAACAAATCCTAGAGGAACTAAAGAAAGCGGAGGAGAGCTTCCTATGGCAGAGAAGTAGGCAGCAGTGGATAAAAGACGGGGACAGAAATACGAAGGTTTATCACAATGCTGTTAGACAGCGAGAAGCACTCAACACCATCTCAGAACTGGTGGATTCTGAAGGAAAAATCCTTAACAGCCAGGAAGAGCTAGGTGCACAGGCGACGGAATTTTACACCAAGCTGTATAACAAAAACTATAATAACAACTTGTTGTTGCAGGATGAAGATATACAGTGGAAATATAAGCTTACGAGTACTCATAATAATATCCTATGCAGACAGATAACTGAGGAGGAGGTTAAAGAGGCGTTATGGAGCATCGGCACTGACAAATCTCCAGGCCCAGACGGATTCAATTCTTTCTTTTACAGAGATGCATGGAACCTGATTAGGGAGGAACTCTGCGAGTCTATAAGATGGTTTATGAATGGCGGGTGTATCCTGAGACAAGTCAACCACGTGTTTCTTGTGCTTATACCAAAGAAGAAGATGACGGCCTCCATGGCTGACTTCAGACCGATTGCATGCTGCAACGTGCAATACAAGATCATCGCAAAGCTATTGGCGGAGAGATTGAAGATGGTTTTACCCCTCATCGTCTCAGAGAATCAAGGTGCCTTCATTGCTGGACGTAGTATCAGCGATTGCGCACTTTTAGCAGGTGAATTCATGCTCGACTTTAATGTCATGAGAGGGCATAAGAAAGCTTGTCTAAAGCTTGATGTGTCGAAAGCATACGATAGTGTTAAATGGGACATGTTGTGGTGGATCATGTCGAAGATGGGATTCAACCAAAGATGGATTGATCTCATGAAGCAATGTGTAACTACGACAAGCTTCTCAGTTCTGGTGAACGGCTCTCCATGGGGGTTGTTCAGAGGTGGCAACGGTTTAAGACAGGGGGATCCACTCTCACCCTTACTCTTCACAATAGTAATGGAGTACTTCTCCAGGCTAATGGAGTG
>OY856412.1:806544591-806679591 GCA_963693085.1 Alisma plantago-aquatica
GAACCTTGACCCTAGCCTCTGATATATATAGAGTGGTATTGGGAACTTCCCAGAACACTACACGATATAGAAAACTAATGGTCAGTTCCTCTAATAATTATTTTCCTCTCTGGTTGTGGTAACCAAAAGAGCCGAGGCAAGTCCTACTTGAAAAGGAAGGATAGCCAACGGGAGAGAACAACTAAGAAGTTTTCATTATGGGAGAGTAGGTTGGTGACTAGTACACTAATGGGGAGGACAACTCCTTCCTATTCGTTCTTGATGAACGACATGAGTTCTAGTTGGTCTATGTGGACTACTCTAGAGGCAGGGGTTCTTTTGTTGCTTCTCGGAGAGCAAAGTCAACCTATAGTCCATAGTGAGACCAATGGAGTCGTTGTAGAGGTTACACATACATTGTTTTTGATGAAGACTAGGATCTACACAACCATCGTCAAAGAGAAACTTATCAGTAGTTACAAAGAAGCAAGTTTTATCGCTGAACTTGCTCCAGGACCATGTATAACTCGCTAAAACTCACTGAAACTATCCTTCCTATTTCATAGTAGTTGACATGATCTTGTTATTATGGGAATCTAGATAGATCAAATTTGGTTTCTACTTCTATACTCAGTGCCCGTACATCCCAATAGTGCTATCAGAGCCACGTCAATTTACTATGTTTTAGGATAATCAATATGATCAGATTTTTGGTTTTATCTTTTATCTATTGAAAACAATGTGGTTATTTAAACTGCTCTCATATGTGTATCTGATCTAAGACCACATAATCTCATAACTAATATATATATATATATATATATATATATATATATATATATATATATATATATATATATATATATATATATATATATATATATATATATATGGGCCCATCTTTATTGCCAGCGCGGGTAGCTACCCGCCCACCCTTCCGACCACTTTTTTTCAAAAAAAAAATTTCACAATTGTAGAGGACTATTTTGTCTAGCTCTCCAAAAAATTTTAGTCAAAAATAATATCATTTGCTCCTACAAAATAAAAAAACCCGTCCTTATATATATCTAATGTATATTTTGTATAGAGTTACTCTTTTATTCATGTAGTTACTTTCTGATCACCATAGTTACTTTTTTGACAACAGAGTTACTTTTTTGGCCAGGAGAGTTACTTTTTTAGTTGCCGGGTAGTGAAAATCCAGGCTACCCGCGCGGGAAATGAATGAACGCTCTATATATATATATATATATATATATATATATATATATATATATATATATATATATATATATATATATATATATATATATATATATATATATATATATATATATATATATATATATATATATATATATATATATATGGGCATTCATTCAAAACCCGCATGGGTAGCCTAATTTTTCTCTAACCGCACATCCAAAAATGTAACTATATGATACACAAAAGTAACTCTAAGATCAAAAGAGTAACTATATTGATAAAAGAGTAACTATATGACTAAAAAAGTAACTGTGCAGAAAATATATAGTCAGTAAATATATAGACGTATTTTTTGATTTTGGTGGGGAAAATGATATTATTTTTGGATGAAATTTTTTGGGGATCTAGATAAAATACTCCTCTAAAATTGCAAAATTAAAAAAAATTGACAGGAAGGGTGTGCGGGTAGCTACCCGTGCGGGTATTAAAGATGAACCATATATATATATATATATATATATATATATATATATATAGACACACACACACACAATTGAAACACATCACCCTAATATTGGTTTTGATGGTGGATGTGTAGCATGGTTATGGCCAATACCTTTTATGTGTGTGTGGTTGGATGTATTGGTCATTGTTTATCTTAGTCTATGTATCGAACCTCTTCCTCCTCTTCCCAATGTAAAGTTAATACTTTCCTCACTTGCTTCCATCAAATGTAACTTGGGGTTTTTCTTATTCAATGTAATAAAGTATCAATAAGATAGTTTCTTTCATGCAATAATGATGAAGATGTTCATCGCCGATTGAAACAATGAGACAAGTCGACCGTCTAGAGGATCATGGAGAACAGAGGATGATGGAACCAAACGACCACCTGGTGGGCTCAACCGATCATCTAGAAGGAATCCATACATCAATTGGATCAAAGGCCAAACGACCATCCCTGGAGGCCCAACCGGCTGTTTGGAAGGAGTCCAAAAATAGATTGGACAGGAGAACCAACCGATCGACCAAAAGGAGAGATGATCAGTTCAAAGGATGAACCGATCTACCCAGATTGGCAAGCACATATCTACATCAACCGCAGGTTCATACATGTGATGTGTTGATAGACCTAGGTGGTAGTAATTTATTGTGGCTTTAAGGAATTACAAGTACACATGGCCATAACCATCACTTTTTGTTTTATATTGGATGTTTATGTTGTAGGATATAAAAAGTATATGATACGTTATATATATATATATATATATATATATATATATATATATATATATATATATATATATATATAGTGATTGGATAAAATATATGTATATATATGATATATATAAAACCCCTTAATCAAACATATTAAGTCTTAGGTGCTTTCCCATAGCAATACACATGAAAAACTTGTTCGACCAAGCGCAGGTGATGCCAAAGCATGGTGCGTTGTCTACCTCATGGAAGTATGATGGTAGTAATGCATGTGCCACCAAAGTGGGGTGCATTATTATCGTATTGTCTATTGGGTTGGGCTTAACTGGTGATTCTCAGAGAGTCTGGGCCCACAAGCATGTAGATGATTATGGTAAAGAGTTATGCATGTCATCTATCCAAGAATTTCATATGATGCAATTGGCATGATTGCCTACCTTAATGATTGATTATGTACAGTGGTATAGGTCGGGTAATAATTGAATCATTTTGAATCTTGGTTCATTAGAAAAATGTTCACTGCAATTCTCCAAATTGATACTTGAGGGTTATCGATTTGAACAAAATAATGAGAATGATAATTAATTAAAGACCTAATTTTTATCGCCCAAATTTTAATCAAAAGGTTGAGTTTTTTGAAAAAATTGCAAATTCTTTTGTAGAACCAAATGACAATGACAAATAATCACTTTTCTCTATGATTGGTCCTTAAGAAGTACAAATTTATTGGGAACAACTTCCATGATTGGTTCAGGATGCTGAGAATTGTTCTCACACAAGAGCGCAATCTCTATGTCTTGGAAACGCCAGAACCAGAGGAACCTGCTCAAAATGCTCTAAGGGTTGATAAGGATGCTTATAAGAAGCATACTGAAGATGATGTGGATGTCAAGTGTTTGATGCTATGTTCTATGAATCATGAGTTGCAAAGGTAGCATGAGAACATGGGGTGATTGAGATGGTCACACATCTCAAGAACATGTACCAAGACTAGCAAGATAGGAGAGATACGATGTATCCAAGGCGTTGTTCAAGTGCAACATGACAGAAGGAGATCCAGTAGGTCCTCATGTACTCAAGCTCATTGGGTATGTGGAGAACCTAGGTAGATTGGGATTCCCCTTGGGATAAGAGTTGGCCACTTATGTGATTCTACAGTCCCTGCCAGAGTCATATATTCAGTTTGTCATGAACTACAACATGAATGACGTTGACAAGTCATTGACAGAGTTGTTGGGCGTGTTGAGAACAACTGAGACACAGATGAAGAAAACCAAACCCAAGTCTATGTTGACGATCAACAAGACAAAGGGGAAGTCTAAAAGCAAAGGCAAAGCTAAGAATGGTTCTAAAGCTAGCCGGAAGCCCATTTCTTCAAATCTCAAGGCAAAAGGTTGAGGAAAGAAACAAAGAGTCAATTGTTACCTTTGTCAACAACCTAGACATTGGAAGAGAAATTTCCCACTCTGGTTAGAGGAACTAAAGAAGAAGAAGGATGGCACTGAGGCCTCCACTTCAAGTATAAACAACATAATATAAATTTAATTACTTCTTAAATTTTGGTCTATGATACCAGATAAGAGATCTGACATATTAATGTGCAGGATCTGACAAGAAGTAAAAGCCCTCTTAGAAGGAAAAAGATGGACAAGGTGGAGCAAGTGTTGCGGAAGCCGTAGTCTACATTTAAATTTATCTTAGCCCAATGGGCATGTAATAGAGTTATTAGAACTACTATTTCACTATGACATTAGAATAGAAATATTTTCTTTATGCATCTTGTATGGACAAGGATGGTTATCAATAAAGAATTATTAGTGCTTCTATTTAAAAGATATGATCTTGCGTGGCATTGACACTAAAATATCTTGTGATATTTATGTGAATGATCCTAAGATTAATGTTTATACCAAAGGAATATAATTGATAACTCAAGATGATCATTAGCATTAGTCATCTCGTATGTACACATAAGAAATGAATACCTAGAATACACATTGATGTTGATCTAGATTCCCTTGGTTTTGAACCTAAGGAAATATGCAAGTCTTATTCACACACAATATGTCATGACATCCTTCACTAAACATAGTGGGCGGATAAAAGCTTTCAATAGATCTTATGCATATGATGCATGAAGATCTTATGGAATGAATGCTATAGAAAAACAATACTTCATTTTCATTTACTGGTAATATGATGATATGTACCAAATAAAATGAAAAACTTAATCTCTTGAAATTGTTCAAGGAGATTATAAATGAAGTATGACATTGATAAAAGTATTAAGATACTTTGATATGATCAAATGTTGAAATACTTTATATCAACACCTTGAGTACATTTAGGAATGAACTATGATAATGTATCACAAGTCAAATCCATTTGAACATGATGATGTGTCAAGTATTACACCATGACGAGTCATGATATAATTACCAATTAATCTAATCTTCTTATATCCTCATAAATATATAACTATCACTAAATAATGTACTACATGAATGGTTTGTAAGACATCATATATGATATGATTTGGGAATGTCCCAATAGGTCTAAAGGATTGAAACCCACCTTGAGAAAGTAGTTCTTGAGAAGGTTTATCCATAAACCATGATAGTTGAACATTACTATTAATCTCAATCCAATAAAAATTGTTTTGTTATTAGGATAACTGAGTTCTTAAAGATTCAGTGGGAGTAAAAGTAATACTCAAAATGCTTGAGGTCAACAAAAAGTGTACAATGAGAACAATGAGAATCACAAGTTTTTGTGAAATCTCAGGTTCATCATGTAATACAAAACAAAATATTCTAGTAGAACACATATGAGATTAGAGGATTGTGAATCCAACAATTTAGATGGGTTGGTCATACTAGATGAGCCAACTAGTCAGCTACAAGCTATTTCTAAGTAATATGGGATCCATATAAGCTAACAAGGTATGACCTTGAAAGTGCCACCTTAAAGGGTAACACCTAAAGGGTGCAATGGGGTCTTATTTCAAAGACCTACATGGATAGCATAAAAGGACAATTTGGTTAGAAAAGGTTTCAAGTCAGTTCAAGTAGTTGAACCTGATATGAATTTTTTTGACAATTTTCAAACTTGTAGTTGTAGTTATAATGAACTATGATATTTTGCATATCAAAAATGGAAACCGGATTCCTTAAGGGAATACATTAGAGGATGTGTATATGACACATCCTAAAAGATTTCATAACTTCATGAATGCAAATTAAGTCTATAAACTACAAAGTTCAATCAAAGATTGAAACAAGCACCTCAGAGATGGGATCTTATGACTTGACAAGATAGTCAAAGAGTTTGACTTAAGTCAAGACAAAAGATAAAATCGGTGTTTACAAAAGATTTAGTGGGAGAATATATACATATTCCAGAGAGTTACTTTTCTAGCCAAATAGTTACTTTTTTGGCTAACGGGTAGCAAAAATCTAGACTACCTATTGGGTATTGAATAAACAGCCATACACACACATACACACACACACACATATATATATATATATATATATATATATATATGGCTCATCTTTAATACCCGCGTGGGTAGCTACCCGTGCACACTTCCTGATATTTTTTTAAATTTTTTTCACAATTGTAGAAGAGCATTTTATCTATCTCCCCCAAAAATTTGATCCAAAAATAATATCATTTGCCCCCCCCCCAAATAAAAAAACACATCTATATATTTACTGACTGTATATTTTCTGCGTAGTTACTCTTTTTCTCTCAGAGTTACTCTATATATCAATACAGTTACTCTTTTGATTCAGAAGAGTTACTCCAGTGTACCATATAGTTACTCTTTTAACCCCGAGTTGCTCCAGCGGGTAGTGAAAATCTGGCTATATATATATATATATATATATATATATATAGGGTAGCAATCTAGTGAGAAACATCATACCGTGAGAGTGTGAGAGGCATTTGAATAACTACAAATTCAGAATTGTTTTTTAAAATCTAACCATATAGATTGAAAAAGCATCATTTAATTTACCTTCTCACAAAAAATCGTTGCAATCGGACATGGTTTACATGTCCATATGTACAATATACACTTTTTACATCCAACGGCTAGCCTGAAATTCAATATAGAGCACCGAAAAGTATTATCTTGTTGTGAATGATCTACAAATCAGATGGTGATGATATTTTGTAGGAAGGTAAATATTAAGGTATACTTGGAACCTATATGGTTGGATTATGAAAAAATGATCTATGTGGAGAGTTATTCAAATGCCTCTCATGCTCTCACCAAGATATGTTTCTCACTAGATCGTTACCCTATATATATATATGTATATATGTATATATATGTATATATATGTATATATATATATATATATATATATATATATATATATATATATATATATATATATATATATATATATATATATATATATATATATATATATATATATGGCGTTCATTCATTGCCCGCACGGGTAGCCTGGATTTTCGCTACCCGGCAGCCAAAAAAGTAACTCTCTTGGCAAAAAAAGTAACTCTGTTGTCAAAAAAGTAACTATGGTGATCAGAAAGTAACTACACGAATAAAAGAGTAACTCTATACAAAATATACAACAGATATATATAAGGACGGGTTTTTTTGATTTTGGAGGGGCAAATGATATTGTTTTTGGCTAAAAATTTTTGGAGAGCTAGACAAAATAGTCCTCTACAATTGTGAATTTTTTTTTTGAAAAAATGTGGTCGGAAGGGTGGGCGGGTAGCTACCTGCACGGGAAATAAAGATGGGCCATATATATATATATATATATATATATATATATATATATAGGTTGTTCATCATTACCCGCACGGGTAGCCAGATTTTCACTACCCGCTGGAGTGACTTGGGGTTAAGAGAGTAACTATATGGTACACTAGAGTAACTCTTCTGAATCAAAAGAGTAACTGTATTGATATATAGAGTAACTCTGAGAGCAAAAGGCTAACTGCGCAGAAAATATACATTCAGTAAATATATGGATGGGTTTTTTGATTTGGGGGGGGCAAATGATATTATTTTTGGATCAAAATTTTTGGGGAGCTAGATAAAATGCTCCTGTACAATTGTAATTTTTTTTAAATATCAGGAAGTGTGCGCGGGTAGCAGCTACCCACGCGGGTATTAAAGATGAGCCCATATATATATGTATATATGTATATATATGTGCGTATATTTATATGTATATATATGTTTGTGTGTGTGTATATATATATATGTATATATATACATACATATATATACTTACATATACATATATATATATATGTATACACACACACACACACACACACACACACACACACACACACACATATATATATATATATATATATATATATATATATATATATATATATATATATATATATATATATATATATATATATATATATATATATATATATATATAAGGGCGCCCGCCATTTTATTAAGTAATCAAATCGTTTGCAACAAGTACAAGGATCTGACCCTCAAAACCCTCACTCACAAAGTGGGGCTTGACAAAATGACAGGCTGAAGAGGCCAAGGCATGTGCTACTCTATTACCTTGTCTTCTAATAAAACAAAAATTGAAAGAAAGAAAACTATGAGAAAGATCGACAATGTCCTGAATGATAAACTCTCTATATCCTCATCCACAGTGTCCCTTCTTAATTGCATCCACCAGAAGCAAATAATCTGTCTGCACCAAGACATCCTTGTAGTCTTCCTGGAGAGCAAGCCGTGTGCCATGTAGAATAGCCGTACCCTCCACACTAAGCACAAAGAATGGCTACTGTAAACGGCATTGTAATGTACATAACAACTGTCCGTGCTCATCCCTAATGACTACACCGTAACCATTATCCTCCGTTGTGGTGATAGACACATCCATATTAATCTTTACACTGCCCGGTGGTGGGCGCCGCCATGTAACCAGTCCAGACGTCATAGCTGAATGACTCACGGCCGTGTGATACCGTGCATGATCCGTCATGAGATTAATAAAGCTAGCCGCAAGTCCCGGGAGATACGGTGGATGATTGTCGAAGAGAGCTTTATTCCTAGCTGTCCATGCCACCCATAAAAGAGTAGCTCCCTCATCCTAGTGCCGACTATCCCCCTCCTCAAGTAAACTCCTCACAAAGCTTCCTACATCATGTATTCCTAGCTGTCCGTCCATGCAAACTCACCCGTCGCCCATATCTTCCTTGCTCGATCACAATGTAACAGAGCATGAGAAGTTTCCTCTCGCTGCCCACAGTAATGGCAGCCATCATCCTGCGTTACCTGCTTCCTCATGAGCTCTACCTTGGTGGGAAGAATGTTCCTTAGAGCTCTCCATACAAAGTGTTTCAGCTTTGGCGGCCATCCCTGTTTCCATAGTCTTTTCCAAATCTCCATATCCAAGCCATCCACCAAGTCTGCACCCACACGAATAAGGAAATAAGCACTTTGAACTGAGAACATACCATTACTCTCCTTATCCCAAAAAAGGCTATCCTCCTCAATCCACTGAGGTAGTGGAATGTTGAGAACTCTCCTGGAGATATGGGGTGGGGGGAACAAGACTCCAATGCTTCCATATTCCAACTCTTCGGCCCCTTACATATCAAATCATTCACCGTCCTGTACTCCACAGGTCCATGTGTCAAATATCAGTGTACCATGCCGCCGAGCTGTGGTATCCACCTATCCTTGTATATATGAAGATTTTTTCCATACCCCACCCTCCAGAGAAAGCCGTTCTTCACCTGATGTAAGGCCCCCCATATACTCCTCCATGTATAGCTAGGATTCCCTCCCAACTCCACGTGCAGAATGGATGAGGACCTAAAATATTTCTCCTTTAAGATTCGGGCAGCAAGAGTTTCACCGTGTACTGTCAACCTCCATCCTTGTTTGGCTAGAAGCGCTTGGTTGAAGGCTTTCAAATCCCGAAACCCCATTCCCCCACAATCTTTGGGCCTGCATAGCCTTTCCCAGCTCATCCAGTGAATCTTCCTCTCTCCCTCTTTCGAACCTCACCAAAACCTTGCCAGCATAGCATGAATTTCATCAATAAGACCTTCTGGAAGCTTGAAAATGCTCATAAGATACGTCGGAATAGCTTAGATAACCGCCTTGATCAACACCTCCTTGCCTGGCCTAGAGAGGAAATGTTCCTTCCATCCCTACAACTTTTTCCATACTCTGTCCTTTATCACAGCAAAAACTATTTTTTTAGATCTCCCCACTATAGTAGGGAGTCCAAGATACTTCTCATGCCTATCCACCTCCCTAAATTGCAGTCGATTCTTGATGAACTCACACCTTTCTCCTGTGACGTTCGCACTAAAGGAAACCTCCGTCTTCTCATAATTAATTTTCTGTCTGGATGCCCTCTCGTATTGGCTGAAAATTTCAGCTAAAGCGGAGCATTCTTCTGAGGTTGCCCTTGTGAACACAATACTATCATCTGTGAAAAAGAGGTGAGTAACTTGTGGAGCCCATCTACAAATCCTTTCCCCATGAATTTTATTATCCTGCATAGCTTTAGACAGGGAGAAAGAAAGTGCTTCAGTGTAAAAAAGAAAGAGATAGCGGGAGATAGGATCACCTTGGCAAAGATCTCTTGATGGATTTGAAGATCCCCTCCTATTGCCATTGACGATGAACTTGTGGGAAATGCTAGTCACACACTCCATCAATTTACTCCTCCAAGTATCTGACAGACCCATCCTCATCATGACCTTTTCAAGGAATGACCATTCCACCCTATCATAAGCCTTGCTCATATCTAGCTTGAGAGCCATCAAACCTTCTTTCCCCTTCTTGCGGTGCTTCATAATATTAAAAGTTTCATAGGCAACTAAGGAGTTGTCCATGATCATCCTTCCTCATATGAAAGCACTTTGGTTCTCGGAGATCATATCATTCATCCACGGTTTAATTCTATTAGCCAAGATCTTGGTGATGATTTTGTAGGAGACATTACAAAGACTAATTGGGCGATATTCCCTCAACCAGACTGGGTTGTTTATCTTGGGGATTAGAAAAATATTTTTATCATTAATATCCTCTATACCCACCTCTCCTTTCCACCATTTAGAGATAAAGGACAATAAGCTATTTTTAATGATCCCCCAAAACTTCTGGAATAAAATTGCTTTCATCCCGTCTGGCCCCGGAGTCTTATTAGGGTGCATTTGTTGTAAAGATTTCCATACCTCGGCCTCTGTGGGGGCATGATCAAGAGATGAAAGCGTAGCTTCCGGAACCACCTGTGGCAACCCTTCTAGAAAATCATCCATTCCTGAAGGATTAGAACTGGAGAAGAGAGAGTTGAAATATGTGGAAATAATTTCAGCAATAGAATCTGGCTTCGTGTTCCAGCTTCCATCCTCCTTAAAGAGTCCTTCGATAGTGTTTCTTCTCTTCCTTTGGTTGGCTTTATGGTGGAAGTACTTTGTATTCCTGTATCCATCTTTCATCTCATTAGTTTTGGCCCTGGCTAACCAATAACTTTCTTTCATACATTGAAGTTCATGCAACTCTTTAGCTAAAGCCTCACATTCCTACAACATGTCATTTGAAGGTTGCCAGTTCTGAGCTTTGCAAAGCCTCTTCTCTATCTTTAGGATTCTCCTCTTGATGTTTCCAAATTTATTCGCTGCCCATCCTTCCAATTTTTCTGCACAAATCTCTATCTGTCCAGCGAGACCCAAAGCATGATTGTTGTCCCATGCCTGTATGACTACCTCCTTAAACTCTGGGGAAGAGAGCCAACAGGTTTCAAACCTGAACCTTTTCTCAATCTAACCTTCCTCTTGTCTTCTACGTTCCGCCCATAAAAGAATCTGTCCATGATCTAAATTAAGGATAGGATAGTTTTTCACCTTCCTAATGTTGAAGATGTCACACCATCTCCTATCTGCCAAGAACCGGTCCAATCTTTCCAGAATCAAATTGTTTGCCTGCAACCCTCTCTTCCAGGTGAACTTGTTCCTCGTAGATCCCAAATCTGTCAGATGGCATCTATCAATAGCCTCCTTGAAGTTGCACATCTTCCATTCATTCCTCGGCTGTCCTCTCTTCTTTTCATCATGAGAGAGTATCTCATTGAAGTCCCAACCAAGCACAATAGGACCCCTAGCCTGACCACAAATGTCCTCCATCAGCTGCCAAGTGTGATATCGTTCATGTGTAGCCGCCCACCCATAGATTCCAACAAAGCAGAAGCACTCCGATCTGACCTCCACACCCACCAAAGCACTAATATGGTGATCTGAGAATGACTTTATCGTGACATCATCCCCCCTCCACCATAGCCCCAAACCCCCCGCCCTTCCTCTACTAGTCCACACTAAAGCCCGAGTTAAAACCACACTTCCTCCTCACCGACTCCTGATCGCCTCCTCTGCACATAGTCTCCATAACAAAGACTATGTCAGGCATCTCTCTCCAACATCACCTCCTGAGAGAGTCTACCGTCCTAGGGCTGCCCAGACCCTGGACGTTCCAACACAAGGTTTTCATTACCCTTCACAGGCCTGGACCTCCCCAGTTCCCGCTACTGATTTTTGTAAAGAATCCCTTTGTACCTCCATTCTCATACGCTTACCCCCTATCACCCCTTCTCCATCTACCTCCACCTGAAGTTTGTCAGTCTCCATCCTTCCTCATTTTCCCCCAGCATGCTTTAAAGAACAAACTTTCCCCTCATCATCCCTCGTCCCCTTACAACACCCAGACCTCATCGACTCCGTTCCCCTTATGCCCCCCTCTCACCAGTCTTCTTCCTTCTTCCTTTTACACTCCCCGAGCGCCCTATCTTCCCATAGTCAGCCATGGCTTTGTCACCCTTAATATCACTATCCAACTTCTACCCAGTGTCACACCCAAGCTGTACTCATTCCCCTTGAACCTAACAACGGCCCACGTTGGCTGTGAGGAGGTCACCTCTCTTCGCAGAACCTTGCAAAGGTGTAACATGTTCATTACATACCTGATGGACGACAACTTTGGCTATGGCATGATCCTCATTTTACTCAGCAACACCTTCAGCTACACGTTCAGGTATTCCGTCGCCACCATGAGCCCGACTACCCCCCCTTGCTTATAGAAACGCCCCCACTCTCCTCCACATTAGGGTTTCCGACTTCACTCTGGTATTTGCTCCTCTGTACATGGATGTGGACGTCCCCACCTTCTCGCCACTCTACCCCTTCCTCGGCTCGCCCTATATCATCATCGTCCCTCCGCTGTACAAAGACGCCCTCCATGACCTTCATAGATGTTGAGTTCGTCGTCTCCCCTACCTCTTCCAGACCCTCTTGGCCGCATTCATGGATGCTATGATCTCCACCCTCAACGCCGTCGCCAGAAAAATGCCCGCCCGAATTCGATTTCAACCTTACCGACTTGGAGATGAACCTGAGCTCTTTGCTAGCGTTTTCTCTCCCAAATAACTCCTCTTTGATTGGTATTTGCCACTGTTTTGCCGGAGACACCTTGATCCATGGCCCCGACATTCTCAGAGCCAGGCCCTCGTCTTCCTCCTCCTCCTCATCTCTGCAATCCTTCTCAAGATATCCGATCACCCCACACAAGTAGCAGAATATCAGAAGTCGCTCGTACCTCACTTCAACTTCGACAACCCTTCCATCTCTATCTCAGATCTTTTGCTTCTTCCGTATTGGTCTGGTGATGTCAATCTCCACTCTTGCTCGACATGAGTCTCCCCAAACTAGATCTCGCCGATCAACCACACACACCTTCCCAATCTTTCTAGCCACTGCCCTTATCGCTTCATCCGATCGATACCCTAGCGGAAAATTATATAATCGTATCCAGAACTGACAATGATTGAGAACCATCTCTGTCGGGATGTCCTCCGGTTTGATGTCCCTGACCACAAGAAGATGATTGTCAAAGTTCCAAGGCCCGTCGGCAAGGACCTTCTCTTTATCCTTCCAATGAAAGAACACGAACAAGTTGTTGGAAATTTGCCTGAAGCTTGCTTCTCTCTGCAGCGACCATGCGTTGATCATGGTGTGCTTGAAAGCTGGGAAATTGAATGGTCTCATCGTCGTCAAGCATCTGACCAAAGCAAGGTCGATATGCTCTCTAACATCTATGATGATTGTATCCTTCAAATCCAGTATATCTGTTTCCTCTTCTTCCCAGACCCTCAGTGATGCATAGCGTTCCACAAGGTCATCCGCCACGGCGCGGAGAGTACCTGCAAATCACAAGAGATAATGCCTCAGTGGCGAGGGGAGCCCTGAGTCGCCTTCGCTGCCCAGAGAAACCCTAGGAGACGTGCCTGACAAGAGAATCATGTATATATATATATATATATATATATATATATATATATATATATATATATATATATATATATATATATATATATATATATATATGAGTACATATTATATATATGAGTACATATTTTACATATATATGTATATATATGTATACATATATATACATATATGGTTGTTCATTCGTTACCCGCGTGGGTAGCCAGATTTTTGCTACCCACTAGAGTAACTCGGGGTTAAAAGAGTAACTATATGGTACACTGGAGTAACTCTTCTGAATCAAAAGAGTAATTGTATTGATATATAGAGTAACTTTGAGAGCAAAAGAGTAACTTCGCAGAAAATATATGGACGAGTTTTTTATTTTTGGGGGGACAAATGATAATATTTTTGGATCAAAGTTTTTGGGGAGCTAGGTAAAATGCTCCTCTATAATTGCAAAAAAAATATCCGGAAGTGTGCGCGGGTATTAAAGATGAGCCCTACGTACACACAGACACACACACACACACACACACACACACACACACACACACACACACACACACACATATATATATATATATATATATATATATATATATATATATATATATATATATATATATATATATATGATTACATCTTTAATACCCACTCGAATAATCTAGAATTTGATACTTGTGCTGCCAGAAAAGTAACTCGCTGGACAAAAAAGTAATAATTTGGCTAGAAAAGTAAAATTGGGCAGAATACATAGTAAAAATGCTGGAATAAATATGTAATTGTATATTTGTTACATCTCTTACAGATTTAAGTATTTATACATGAAACGTAATAGTTTGCAAGGTAAAGTAACCTTGTACATGTGTAAAGTAAGAAACTCCAAGAAAAGTAACCAAATTTGGAGTGGGTAGCTATGTGTATGGGCAATGAATGAACGACATACACACACAAATTATATATATATATATATATATATATATATATATATATATATATCTGTGTGTGTATGTATATATATGCATGACACACACACACAGATATATATATATATATATATATATATATATATATATATATATATATATATATATATATATATATATATACATATATATATGGACGTTCATTCATTGCCCGCGCGGGTAGCCTGGATTTTCGCTACCCGGCAGCCAAAAAAGTAACTCTCCTGGTCAAAAAAGTAACTCCGCTGTCAAAAAAGTAACTATGATGATAAGAAAGTAACTACACGAATAAAATAGTAACTCTGTACAAAATATACAACAGATATATATAAGGACGGGTTTTTTGATTTTGGTGGGGCAAATGATATTATTTTTGGATGAATTTTTTTGGGGAGCTTGACAAAATGGTCCTCTGCAATTGCGATTTTTTTTTGAAAAAAGGTGGTCGGAAGGGTGGGTGGGTAGCTACCCGCGCGGGCAATAAAGATGGGCCCTATATATATATATATATCAGTTCTGACAATTTAGAAACCATCTCAATCAAAGACATGTGTTTCACCAATATAAGAGCCTGTATATTTTCTAAATTAATCTGCATAAGTAAACTCAGAAAAATGCTTACTTTCTTAATGTCCACCTTTATATAAAGAATGTATCTCTCTCTTATGAAATGCACATTCAATACATTATTAATTTATCATCCGTATTATTTTCCTTATACTCGATATTAGAGCATCGATCCTAACCCTAGAAAGAAAGAGAGCACTGTCTTCTACCCATAGGCGGTTGCCCAATCTAGGTTGGTTGCTTACATGCCATATCCATTGCCCTCTCCACTGGTCCATTTCCATCACCCTCTCCTAGGGATGGTAGTGGTGTGAGTATAACATGGTTTAAGTCAAAACCATAACCACACCATTGTTAAAAGTCAGAATCAATATCCATACTATATCCACAATGGTGTTTAATATGAGAAATCATACCCACACCACCAAAAAGTTGAGGTTAAACATACAACACCACATAATGCCACACTACACCACATTGAGAACAAATTGTTTATTACTCTTAATATTATATGTAAATTGTGTAAAATAGTTATACATAATAATTAAAAACACACAGAAATGTCAAACAACAATCTCTTATTCATACTTCATAACACATAAATTGTTTGTAAGGTATGCCCGTAGAGCCAATAATATGATGATTGACATGTCATAATTACCTAAAAAGGATTTGATTAAAAATACAATATATATAAAAGGCAACCTTCCAATTCATCTATTTTGATTAGTTATGAGATAATGAGGATAAAGAATGCATGTCAAGATAATTATATTACTCACTGACGTATGTTGACATGTTCCTATCATTGTGATGAGATCATATGTATGTTAATAGGACATATACATATTCTTATTATGTCCATGATCAGTAGTTATTGTGGATGGTTGATAGGCAACAATAACACATAAGATTAGAGTGTGAGTTGGTTGATGACTAAATATCGTTAGTCATGATATGGAAATATCAAACTAAGCACACAAATACATCTTAGGGAATAGTGTATCAGACAAACCCACCTTGAGAGTGACACATGGTTTTGTGGTCACGGTCATCTCTCATAGTGAAGGTGGTGATTGTGATTCTTAGACCTAAAATCACTACACTTATCACATGTCATTGGGTACACTTTGACATCATTAAATTCAATCCTAAAACATTGGTTGTTATAACGATGATGATTGGGTGACTTTGACACATGGAGATAGACTGTGAGTGGTATATATGGAATTTGTCCATCCTACTGGAGTATGATATCCTGGCCACTTGATAAGTGAGAGTGAGAAACACATGTTTATGCACATGTGAACGAGTATATGATATTGAGGTCATATTATCTTAGACAGTCTGCTTTTGGTTCAAGGAACATGATTGAATGTTGAGAGGATGACCAACCATGCCTTGAGTTCATCCTAAATATCAGAGATAAAGGAATTATACAATCATTGCAACACTTTACACAGATTGTAGGTTGGAGTTGTTCTCCAACTTTCCATTTAACTTGGGTAGAAATGATGTGCGACTAGGCACCACTCTTTACTTGTGATGTCATAAGCTAGTTATGGACATTAATTGCCAATGTGACATGGGACCTATAGGGTCACACACATAGGAACTCATCTAGAAGAGGAGTTTGATCTTAAATGATAATTGTATTGATTACTAAAGTGTTTAGGTATTCAATTCACACAACTGATTGCTTGATTGACTGACCAGGTCTGCCAAACGACCATCTCACTGAGTGAGATGGCCGTTTGGGCAGCTAGACGAGCGTCTCATGTAGTTGAGATGGCCGTTTGGGGGCCAAGTTGATCAAAGTTTGATTTGGCTAAGTTCTATCCTTGAACCGATCAACTCAAGTCAACTCACCAGACGACCATCTGGGTGAGTGAGGTGGGCATCTCACTTAGATGAGACGACTCAGTTGGGTCGAACAAAGATTCGAGATGTTTCTCAAATAGTTTTGATTATTCTTTACTTGAGGAACAAGGAAATTAATATGAGATATTAATTTAATTTGAAACAGCCAAATTTGATTCAGATTGGGAACTGCCAAATGTCCATTTGGCAGTATGGGACGACTGTCTGGGTGTGTGAAATGGCCATTTTGGCTATTGCACATTGTGAAAATTCAAGATTTTCCAGTTCTTTCCACTCCTACACCTTTATCTCATATCAGATAGACACTAGGAACCTTGACCCTGGCCTCTGCTATATATAGAGGGATATTGAGAGCCTCCAGAACACAATACAACACAAACAACTAAAAATCAGTTCCTCTGACAATTGTTGTCCTCTCTAGTTGTGGTAACCAAAAGAGCCCAGGAAAGTCCTACCTGAAAAGGAGGGATAGACAATGGGAGAGAGCAACTAGAAGTTGTCATTGTGGGAGAGTAGGTTGGTGACTAGTACACCAACAGGGAGGACAACTCCTTCTCGTCTATTCTTGGTGAATGTAGGAGTTCTAGTTGGTCTATGTGGACTACTCTAGAGGCAGATGTCCTTTGGCTGCTGCTCAAAGAGAGAAGTCAACCGGTAGTCCATGGTGAGACTACAGGAGTTGCTGTAGAGGTTGCACAGACATTGTTCGTGGTTAAGACCAAGAACTACACAACCGTCGTCCAACAGAAACTTATGAACAATTGCAAAGAAGTGATTTTTGTCGCTGGAGTTTCTCCAAGACCAGGTATAACTTGCTAAAACCATCCTTCATATTTCATAGTAGTTGTCGCGATCTTGCAATTATGGGAATACATATAGATAAAATTTTGTTTCTTCTACTATACTCGGTGCTTGTATTTTCCAAAAAAAATAATATTTTTCAGCTACATATACTTCCCCATGAAAAGTTTTAAAATCATCCACTTCTAGAATGTATTGTCTCTCCCCCAGTAATATGCATTCATTTTTTCTCAAACAATATTGTGCTATTTAAAACAAATTATCAAGTATCTATACCAAATACTCCATCCTCTTCATATTAAATCTAGTAACCTATGTTTTTTTTCCTTCTATATGTTTATTTCTAATGAGATAAAAATAATATAATACTTACATTTATATTAAGGATATATTTTCTAAGAGAGAGATGGGTGAAAGTGAAAAGTATTGGTAAAAGAGGTGGTTAGACATTTGAATAAATTTTAGACAAAGATGATAAGTAATAATGAACATAGTTATCTCTTGTTTATTCTCTCCTTTTTTATGTTATGTCTTCTCATATTCTTCTCATCTTTGGTTATTTATATTAACTTGATTTTATCTCCAATAATAGCTACATTTCTTACTCAAAGCATATAAGTTCAATTATAGTGATAAATAAAATTCTCACCTTAATTATCTATGTCTCATTTTCTAATTATTGTGTGTTTCTATTTCTATTAGAGATATATATGAAACAAGTCAGTGAAATCTAAATAGAAGAAATGAGATGATACCTTCAAGATAGAAACTATCCACCACCATTGCACAAATGACTATATAATGTAATGGAAATCAACATATAGATATGAACTGTAAAATATGAATGTGAATGGTAATATTTTCATGTGCTAGGTTCACATGTATGTATTCTAATTCTACGAAGAGGATGAGGGTGTAGTTATTCTAAAAAATAAAAATTTCTACTTCTCTACAGATTAAATTTCATTTAAAAATAGAGATCTAGTAACTTGTATGATAAGAAAAATAAATAATGTGACTACAATATCATTTTACATATGATTATATATATTTAATATATTTTAACTATGATGTGGTTTTTATTAAGAGTTATTTTTTCTAGAACCATAACCGCACCACACCATAGTATTTTTAAAATTTTAAAACCATATTTGCACCATAACAATTTGGTGTAGTTATGTGGTGTAAAATATGGTGCAGTTATTCACGAATATGGTTTTTCACAAGACCATTGCCATCCATACCCTGTCCATAGGTCCATATCCATCAACCTCTCTCTTTATATATATTTATAGGGTCAACATCATCTCCATTATCAAACCCAGACCATATTTATCATGTCATCATCTACCTCTTCCTCAAGCGTCCCCCATATATCCTTGTTTCCATAGTTCATTTCCTCGGGTTCATATTATGGGTTCGTCTTCTCCAAGTGTGAATTCCAAATGAAACCATCCAATTGTCACCCTTATTTCATAATCATCACCAATCAAGGTTCAAACACATCACTAAGTGGAAGTTTTGTCCAACATTAGCAACTCCACTATGATTTTTTCCATAATAGAAGTCATATCCACCATCTAACATTTCTCTGTACTCTACCATGAATAAATCCAAACATATTTCATCTCTGAGATCTACATATCAAATCTTCCTAGAAGCATGTCACATGATGTATAACAAGGTAAACATGGTGTGTATTTCTATTTGCGGTAGTGGTTTTTCATTCAGCAAGAAGGTTACATTGTTTGTAAGGCACTTACACTCCATGTAACTTCATTCACAATGGAATTTGTCAACTCTGATATTCAACATTATGTGTAGGTGTTAAATTTGTCTTGTCATCATTATGGTTCTAATCACTCAGGGGCATTGGCGGTGGACATGACGTGTCATATAGTCAACATAGTTTGTCACATCTAGGGTTTCAAATCTTCTAACAGTGGCTGAAACGACATGTCATCTAGTCAAGATGGTGTGTCACCAACTAGGGTTTCCAATCTTCAAGCAGTGTTGTCATGGTGTGCAATATATCAAACAAATTATGTCCCATATCCCTTCTCAAGGCATTTTTAAGTACATAATCTTTACCAATCTACATGGTGTGTCAAAAGTCAAAAGCTCCTAAATATGACATGTTCAATCTAGAAAAGATCAATCTTTGTTGTATCTTTAATTAGATTTATTGTTTTATCTAGTCAATACCAAGGGGCCTCACCCTTGAAACCCCACCTTTCTTAGAACACACAAAGGCCCACTTATATTCTTCTTTGGATCTTGTAATCGAGTCACACACTACATTGATTTAGTTATCATTTCTTCTAATAAAACTTCCTCTCCAGGCCAACCTCTCTGGGACACCAACATGAAGTCCTATACTCTCATGTATCACTTAGTCTCTCTCAGGCCCAAAATCAACATATCTCACATGAGAGGATTCATCCATTTCAAGCACAAAGTCAAGATTTCGTACATGTGAGGCCAATTTCTCTCAAACATATTGAGTTGTCCAACAACACAACTTATCCATCCATATCAAGAAAAAAATTCTCTAGTCATTTATTCCCTCTCCCTCCTATGTCTCTTACTTCCATTGAAGTTTTGTCACCAAGGAGTTTCTCTTTTTATTTTTCCACTCCGACCACTATCATGGTCTCTTTGTGGTTGTTGTGCATGGGAAATATAGAGGAGATAAAAAGAGAAGATGGGAAGAAGATATGAGGTGCACAATTTAGAGATACAAAGAGGAAATAAGAAGAAGATCGTTGTCTATGTATGGAGTTTTTTTTGTACTTAATGTGTTGTGCATATCTCACTTTCCAGTTCAAGGCCAATGTTTCTCCTCACCATCAAAATTTTGAGTTTCCAAGCATTGATATCAAATTATTTATACATTTGGTTGTGTGTCAGTTTGACACACATGTCTTTTGCATAAGGTCAATCACTCAGCTATGTCATCAATGTTTCCTCCTTATTTTTTGGTGACCAATTAAGCATGTTGATTGTCTGTTACAACCTAGTCAACATGTGGCATAGATCTTGTCAAGGCTAACACATTGTGGTCTTCTTCTAGAAACTACTTCAACAATAGTAACAATTGAGTTGGTGATTCAGATGATCATTGCATGTTCCTTAGCATACTCCAAGGTACAAACTCCAACCCACTCAAAACTTGAGATGACTCAAAGATCTGGTGTTTATCAATCTTAGGGGAAGCTTCAAAGTCATAAATGCCAAAGTTTGGAGTAGAGTACACATCGTGCTAAGTCAGGGGCTATCATGTATTAATAATTACTCTTTCCTATGTATTGATTATGTTTTTTATCCACGTTGGACATGTGACTCTACCATGCTCCAGCTTGCAAGGGAGTGCTAAAGTAAAAGTCAAACATATCATATAATATATGGGTCGGAGCCTATAGGTCCATTTAGAGTCTAGTCAGGTATGGAAGTCTCTAGAAACATGCCAACCTTATCCTATATAAGGCATAGGGGTTCTCTTGTATCCCAATCATAGTAAATACAGAATCAATATTGCATCCATACCACAATCTTTTATGAAATTGTTTTAGGTCTGGGGCGTGGTATCAACATTGTGATAACATTGCGCAAAGGGAAAATTTTCTTTTACCCTTGTATTGATGCCACTTGTGACCAAAGCTATAATGTATGATAGACACTTTCAAATGAGATAGTTATGAAATGAAAATGATTTTTCTATCCCAAAAAACTTATATACATTTTTTATTAAATTTTACATAATGGTTTTAACTAATACTTCAATAACAATTTTGAATGAATATTATTTGGTTATATGTGTTTGCAAAACACAATCATATCTTAATCATAAATGAAATTTCACAACTTGCATGTTCTTTGTACTTAAAGTAAGATGTGTTAGAGATCATTTTTACAAACATCTAAACTACAATATAATATTTTGATATAATATTTTGGTCTATAAGGATGGACTTAGTTAACACACTTTAAAATATGAACATTAATAGTGGTACATGTAAGTTACATGTACAATAGATGTAGGCTTCTCTCCATTTGCATGAACCAAAAAATGTATGTATGAGTAAATGGAACTATATATATATATATATGTGTGTGTGTGTGTGTGTGTGTGTGTGTGTGTGTGTTTAACAAGATTGGAGTACTCAGTTACGTAATTCAAGAGTTGAAGTTCATATTTGCGTGTGAGCATGGAGTACACTACACCTCTATTTATCTTTCAACATATGTGCATCACAATTAAAATTGTTGGTCAGGATTAAATTGAGGAAATGCATGGCCTTAATCTGGTAGGGATGTAGGCTACTATGTGTTCACAGAAGACTAGCAGATCCTACATCCAAGTTTAGACATTTTTGTTCTATCACTTGAATTATATGTGTTTTGATAATTTTCTCATTGAAACATGTATTGTTAACATGGTGTAAGAAGACATGCATGGTCTAACAAGTGTAAATTTGTTGAAAGTCTTTAATATTTTTAACTGTGTGAGTGAGTGAGTGACAGTGTGAGAGCTATTGGAGGAGATAATTAGTGCGTTTCTCTAGAGTTGAGACTACACACTACTCAATTGAGTTATGAATATATGCAACCCCAAATTTCTTAAAACACATTTGGGATCTTTCAAATTTATAAGGGGACTTATACTAACACATCCACATAGACTAGAATATATCACCCACAATGAAATTGTATTATAGTATAGGTGAGTGGCAAGTGAGGGGTCGATCCACGGGGAAAGAGGGGGCACTAGAGCTTATTTAGATTAAGCTATGTTCCACAAGCAGAGATTAGGGATTTTAAGGTTTGAGGTTGGTTTTGATTTGATTACACTAAGGTTTCATAAAAAAAATCAAGAAATTAGGAAAAACAAGCAAGACCCTATTTTAACCCTAAACAAGTTAGTTATAGCTAACAAAGAAAGGAAACTAAGTAAACAAGAGCAAGAGACTAACACTAAGTTACACTAGCTAAGCAAGTTAGAAACTAAAGCAATTAAGGACCTAGGTTAGCACTAACTAGAAACATTAACACTAACAAGCTCAAATGAGCACTAACTACTCTAGTAAGACTTAACTATCCAAAACAAGGCAATTAACTAACCAGGCAATTAAAGAAATTAAGTAAACTAGCATGAACTAGCTAAGAGAGAAATTGAGGTTTTTAGCAAGTTACGGAAAGGTGGATCATTTGGGGGTGTTACTAGGGTCCAGTTGGGGGAGTATACAACGTGAAAACCTAACCACTCATTATAGAGTGAAAAACCAAACAACTAGACAAATGCAATGGAATCACCCTAAACTATTAGTCGGGCATGGATACAATAGAGTGTGTGAAGGGGAACTACACCCTTTAACACCCTATATAGCCTTGTGAGGCTCAATTAAACTAAGGTTTAGGTGATATTCCAATAGAATTTGACTAACCTAGGTTTCTAGTGTGGGAATCCCCAATGTAATTGGGAGCTAAAGGTAGGAATGGTGGGTACAGGTGAGGGTATTTCTCCTCACATTACTCACCATCTAGCTTTTAGAAAACTCCTAGGCAATCACACTAAACACTCCTACACTAGCTACTTAGATATCACACTTAGATGTGAGAGAAGGGATATATGTGTGTGAAAATTGGGTGCTAGCTAGGGATCCACTAGTTGGGCCTAGGAGAAAATCCCAAAATAGCCTCACATATGCCATCTTCTCCTAGACCTAGGTGGTTTTAAGCATAAAACAACAAGCAAATCATGTTTTTGAGCAAAAAACACAAGAAGAATCATGGGAAATGAGATAGAGGAAGAAAGAAATCATCATAAAAAGAAAATATAGACTTTAAATTTTATATTTCCCCAACATGGTATCATAGTAGCATTTTCCCCCTCAAACGACCCACCACATAGGGATTATCTAGACATAAAAAAGAAAAATAAGAGAAAGGAGTAGAGGATTAAGGGGCCATAGAACGTGGTGAAGGATCCTCCTTCACCTCCTAGCTACTGGAGCTTGCGCTTCATCTCCCAAGCTTGATGGATGGCATGGAAAGGTGGTGGATGATGTTCAAACCCCTATAAAACTAGGGTTTCATGGTGGAGGAAGGTAGAAATGAAGGGGATGTATGTGAAAGAAGGTGGGAACTCTTTGAATTCTCAAAGGAGTTAGATATGGATGCTATGGGGGTGTAACATCATGCTACAGTCACCACCTAGGTATATATAGGTGGCAGGGAAGCACTACGTTAAGTACGAGAAAAATGGGTTGAGCACCGTAGAAAATATACCAGGATTTCTAGCCACCACGACCGTTTTGGTCACCACAACCGTGGTGGAGTGAGGTGAACTTGGATGTGGTAGAGTGGCATAGACTAAGTGGAAAAGGCTAACATGTCAAGTTTGAGGGTGGTTTTTGGAAGGTCAGTAGATTGACCATGGTGGGTGAAGGGTGGAATGGACGTGGTGGGTGACATGAGTGTATTTCTCAGAGGTGGGATGGCCATTTTTCTTATGGTGGTCATTGTAGACGTCCCTCACCATGAATATGGTGGTGAGCACAGGAGTGGTAGTGCTGAACTACCACATTCATTTTGTTGGCCACATTCATGCTGGTCTAGTTGTTGTAGCATGTCACTCCTTGAATTCTACCATAATATGGGCCACTTTGGCTATGGTCGTGGCAACATATCATGGGTTTTGTGTCTCTAGCATGCCATGGTTATTTGGTTTGACACTGTAGTGGTCATTGGATTGATGTAGCTCAATAATGTCTTGAATTTTCCCTATGAATTGGGAAATTTGGCCACAATAGTGACAATGTACCGTAGTCCGTTTTGAGGGCCCAACTATGCTTTTCGGATCCAAAGTCCTTTAATGAACTTCTCTTTGCCTTGAATGTATTTTTTACCATCTATGGAAGGTTGGGAAATGGTCTACGACACATCTCGGGTTGTAGAAACCCAAGGATCCTCCCTTCTTTCTCCTCTTCATCCAATACATGGTTTAAAAATCTAAAAAACACACAAAGAGAAGCCATTAGAAAATTTGATATGAAATCATTTATTGGGGGAATTAACTTGAAATATAAATGTCTAGATGTGATTCAGATGCAAAAAGACACAAGATGAAGCCCTAAAATAGGCCTGCATCACCCCAAACTTAAAACATACTTGTTCTCAAGTATGCTCCAACTTAATCTCTCTTTATATTTTTCTCAACAAATAAGAATGACAAATGCATTTGCAACAGATGATTACTGACTCAATGGGCTTAATGGTGAGGGAGTACATGTATTCCACCTCCCTCCTCTCCACTCCCACAAACAATTCATGATTAAATAATTGAGCATACAAACTTATCATATGGGGAAAAGAATACACAATCAACATATGGCTCACAATTAATACACTGGCTTTCATGTAGCTCCGAGTAGACCGTTTCGTGGTGGTGATAATCGAAGATGACTAAGAGTGTTGTTTTACTTTCATGCATTCAGTTTCATACTCCAAACCACACTATGTGACCCACATGGCTACAAAAAATGGTGAAGTGAGCTAGGTTTGATGTTTCCTAACTCAATGGGTATGAAAATAGATTAAGGAGGTTGTAGAAGATGTTATAGTCATATTACATAGGAGCACTTATCTTTCTATATTTAGATGGTATTACATAGGAGCATCTTTATTTTCTTTTTGCATTTTTTTCTTCTTTTTTTTCTTTTCCCTTAAGGTGGCTAGGGCACATGGTGGTAGGAGTGAAGTAGGAGTATATAGATATGAGCACTCCAACCTTTTTGGAGGGTGATCAAGGCTAATATGTGTGCTATTAACATCCTTTCATGAGGCGGGGAGGTAAGAAGATGATCGAAGAAATGTTGGGTCAAAGAGGGGTCACTAGTGTGAGTTTCTACATCAGATCTCCTGCATGAAGATCACTCCAACACTTCATCAAATAATGTCACACCACACAATTGAGAAAATACTAAAACCATATTTTTATCAGGAGATTTGACAAACCCTGAGTGTTTGTGGCTTGCTTAAATCACAATTCAACAATTCACAAGCATAAGAGAAGTGATTCACATGTAGTAAGTCAACAATTAAGACCATTTAGAAATATAACATAAAAATGTAGCATGCATTTCTCATATGTCAAGATTTTCAATTCAGTAGGTAGAGATTAGGTCAAAACAAGCTCTTGGGCAAGACATTGTAAATTTGGGAAAAATTGGCCAAAATGGTGCCAACTTGCATTCAATCACATATAAACCTACATTTAGAAAATGAAAATTATAAAGCAAGAAAATCCTAGATAAAGCACACATAAATTATGTGAAAAACTAAATGGGATGCAATGCATGACATGAAAATAAAAATAATAAAAAAATTATGCAAAAATGTACATGATTTCAAAGAATGTCAAACAAACACACTAAGTATGGATGGACACATATAATAGTTAGTTAGAGTATTTTCTCATCTTGACAAAAATTTAGAACATGGTACATATATAATGAGCTAAAGGAAGGGCTTAGCGCCCTACCACTTCAAAATTTTAAACCATGTTGTCCTCAGCATGATATAAAAGTTTAGAATAGTAAGGTAGAGGTACAGAGTCATGCTAGACAACCACAAAGAGGTGGAGTAATCAATATAGCATTAGACGAGTAAGGCATGGCCACCACAACCATTTTGCACAAAACAACCATTCTAACTTGTCAACAACACGGTCGTGCTATGTAGAACGGTCGTGTTTGACTCCTTCCTGTGGTTTCTCTAATCATCAATTTTTCTCTTTTCAAACTTGATCTTCTCCTCAGTTGGCTAATCAATGCATCATCTTTCCTCCATTGAAACTACTCTAACATGGTTAACAAATAGAAAAACTATCAAATATGGTGTGTGCATTATTGGAAAAACCAAAATATAACAAAACAAAGGGGTTTTTAGAATCTCAAATTGACGTGGGTTGCCTCCCACTAGAGTGAAGTTTAGAGCCTTCAACCAGGATTGTTCTTCTTTCCCCCATCATGTGTCCATGCTCAAGGTGTCCTCCTTCTCATCCAAAGTGACTCTATCCTGAGCTTTTAACACATGATGTTCATCCCAGGGGACATGCAAGGTTTTGTAGCTATTACTTGCTATCCAACTCTCACGAAAGTCAGTATACTCCAAGTTGTTTTCAAAGGTCCCCATCAATTCTATGTTGCCTTTCCTCAATGGTGAACATGAATATATCTATCTTTTTCTTCATATAAGATATAGTCAATATGTTGGCTCACACCTTGATCTCCGCATCCACTATGCATAAGAAGGGCCTCCCTAGTATGATGTAGTTCTTCTCATCCTTTGACTTTACATCCATTATATGAAAATCTATTGGGTATCTGTCACTCCATTTCCTATCCACATCCACCCTTTTTTCTATCATGCATATAGGTGGCTTGTTGGATCCATCAGCTAACAATAGAACACAATCAACAAGTTTCATTCCTTCTAGACGGAGCTTGGTAAACAAGTTATACAGAACAATGCTCACACTTGAGCCCAATTCAAGTAGTGTGTGTTCCACAAATAGATAGTTGATGTAACAAGGAATGAGGGGTACACCAGGACTTACTCTATCTAGGGAAGGAGTAGTCAAGAATGAAGTTGACTTGCTCCATTGCTACAATCCCCTTGGGTGCCACTATCATCATCTTTTCCTTCCCGATACAAGTAGCTTTAAAGAAAGACATGAGGGCTATGATGCTTTCCTTTCCTTACTTTAAGGAATTCAGAAACTTCATGATATGTCCATGATCTTCTTGGAGGAAGGGGTCTATAAGGCATCATAGAAACATTGACCACTTGCATCAACATCTTATACAACAAGTTGTAAACTGTGGGGTAGCATGGGAGTATTTTGTAACTCATAGGGTGGAGCTCATGTTGTTATGAACTCTAAGAGGAGTGACATAGAAGGTGTCATCTCCATTAATGAAGGAGGGACAACAATACTTTTGGTGCCCTTGGAACCTTCGCAAATAAGTGGGATAGCACATTATTCCTTTTCAGACAATGATAGAGAACATGGGGATGTATCCCAAAGAAAATGTGGGATAGCCAGACACATCATCTAACAGAAGGTGGGACACAGAGCATTGTCTTAATGTTCGGGGGTTTGGTGATATTTTCTTATAGGATGATGTTGTAGAAAGAACTTTAGTGCACTTGGCACTCTCAAGAAAAAATAGAACAATAGAATTTGTGATGCTCGTCGACATCTCTACAAGAGTTTTACAGCCACATGTTTCCATCATTCTCCTTGTCAACTTCCTCCTCCCTCTCCATGAATCCTTCAATGGTCTTCTTGCCTCATCTGATGGAATCCATGCTCAATACGCCAAAATCATGTAAAGTTTGAATTACCTCACAAATAGCTTTGACATAGTTGGTTGTGTGGTTAAAACAACCTCCAACTTGATTCTTTATCAAGTTCATTATATCAGCAATAACATTCATCATTTGGGGATTTGTACCATCCATAGCTAGATTGGGAGGACGAGGAGGGTTATAGTTTCTATCACAATGCACACCCATGCTAGAAATCGTGTGATGTGAATTTTTAGATAGATTCTCAAATAGAGTCCATGATCTTCTGGGGGCTTGGCCATAAAGGTTCCACTACAAGAGGTGGACACAACTATCTATCCCATCTCACATAGACAGGTGTACAAGGATTGCACAAGTTTTAAGACGGGTACCTCATCGTGAGGGGAAGTCTCTAAGCAACTTTTGAAACCTCTACCATGTATAATGGAATGGCTCATTCTCCTTCCATATGAAAGAAGTGATATACCCCCTCATTTGTGTCAACTTGGAAATAGGATAGAACTTCTTCATAAAATCATTCTTGACCTCTTCCAAATAACCAATTCTGACTTTGACATGTACCATTCTTTAGCATTTTCTTTGAGTAAGAAGGGGAACAAGTTCCTCATTGTAGAGTTATCAGTCGCAGAGGGGCGCGGAAGGAGGAAGACGTCTCCAATAAGGTGTCAACATGGTGACATGGATTCTCATTATCCAACCCATAAAAGGTGGGTAAGAATCCAAGGAGGACTAGTGGAATGGAGAATTGTTGACCAGGAATTTGGTCAACTAGGGTGGTAATGGGAGATGTGTAGTTTCCTGGGGTGAAGTATTCATGGAGGGGGCGGTTGGCTAGAGGTTGAGGATTGAGTGCCCCTCCATCACAGTGTTACTCATCCCTATCTCCCATTTTAGCTTCTTGGTGTTGTCTATGTTGGTGTTAATGTCTCCTTCTATGTATCTTGGGATTAACTGGAACCAAGTTAGTAGAAATTGAGTGTTGCCCAAGCATGCATAGTTGTCACCTACATAAGGCACAAACAAGCAACAAGAGATAAGTTAGAATACAAGTATGTAGTACTAAGAAAATAATAAAGAATATCAATAATGAGGGAACTAGGAAGAGAAAAACTACACTAACTAGCTAGGTCGAGCACCTTACTCCACGGCAATGGTGCTAGAAAGTTTGATATGTTTCTCTAGAGTTGAGACTACACACTACTTAATTGAGTTATGAATAGATGCAACCCCAAAGCTCTTGAAACACACTTAGAATCTTTCAAATTTATAATGATCCCTATATTAACACATCCACATCCAGCAGAATATATCACCGCAAGCACAAAGGATCATATTATAGTATACGTGAGTGGCAAGTGAGGGGTCGATCCATAGGGAAATAGGGGGTACTAGATCTTAGTTAGATTAAGCTATGTTTCTAAGGGGATATTAGAGTTTTTAGGGTTTGAGGTTGGTTTTGGTTTGATTACACTAAGGTTTCATGAAAGAAAGCAATAAAGCAGGCAAAACAAGCAACACCCTATTTTGACCCTAAACAAGTTAATTCTAGCTAACAAAGAAAGGCAACTAAGTAAACAAGAGCAAGAGACTAAGAATAAGTTACACCAGCTAAGAAAGTTAGACAATAAAGCAATTAAGGACCTAGATTAGCACGAACTAGAAAGATTAACAATAACAAGCTTAAAAGAGAACTAAATACTCTAGCAAGACTAAACTATCCAAAACAAGGCAATTAACTAACCAAGCAATGAAAGCAATTAACTAAACTAGCATTAACCAGACAAGAGAGAAATTGAGGTTTTTAGCATGTTATGAATAGGTGGGATGTTTGGAGATGTTACTAAGGTTCCAGTTGGGGGAGGATATAGTGTGAAAAACCTAACCATTCATTCTAGATTGACAAACCAAACAATTAGCTAAATGCAATGGAATTACCCTAAACTACTTTTCGACCATGGATAGAATAGAGTGTGAAGGGGAACTACACCCTTACCCACCCTATCTAGCCTTACGAGGCTCAATTGAACAAAGGTTTAGGTGAGATTCTACTAGGAATTGAATAACCTAGGTTTCTAGGGTGGGAATTGATGCGATGATTTTGAGTCGCATTTGTAGACCTGTTTCATATGTGTTTTATGCTTTAATTAATCATTTCTATGGTTAATATCGCATAATTCATCAACTTTGGTCTTTGCTGCTATTTTATGTCAAATCCCCTTTAATTTATCGTTTTGAGCATTAATTGTCAAAATATTATTATTTGTGTGAATTTATTTGGTTTCATGTTTGAATTTTAGGAAAAAGGAGTATCTGCTTCCGTCGATACCATCGACGGAAGTCGATACCATCGACATGGTTACAGGTTGCCAGTCGAAAGAAGCAGTTAAAAGTCGATACTATCGACTTTGATGTCGATGGTATCGAGATACCATCAGGTTGTTGGCGAGAAATCGGTCGATAGTATCGACACCAAGTCGATACCATCGACGCACGGAGGCTACAACGACGTAAAACAACAAAACTGACACCTAAAGGAAGTCGATACCATCGACTCGCTTCGATGGTATCGAGATACTGTTGGGCACGACAAAGGAAGGGTTTGCAGCCGGCCGCCACTACAGCGGGTCGATACCATCGACTCGCGTCTATGGTATCGACACCGTAGGATATGAGTTGGATTCCTAATGATCTCAATCAGACGGCTACAGTTAATTAGCGACCTAATGACTGAGATATAGCTAATGACGGCGCCCCCAGGGAGGGTATCATCTCATTATCCATTGCACTAGTACCGAGGAGCGGTAGAAAGGAGAACGGAGGCTAGAAGCTCATACTTGTTGATTCAGAGGCCGAAGGAGACAGATTTCACCACCGAGAGGCGGTAGAGCACGCTTTATACACCGAGGATCAACCAATTCTTCTCTGTTCAGGGGTTTTCCCTTTCATTCCACGTTTTTACATGTTTTTCCCTATTTCTACCATGTACTTGTGTGAGATGAACATGCGGGGCTAATCCCCTTCGTCTTTAGGACCGAGAGTAGCCCGTGAATTCATTGTATGACAATTTTATAATAGTGAATAATATTTTATCCCTCAAATCCGTGGTATAATTTCGTTTTCTCAATATATTGTTATGCTTGATCACCATAATAATAACATAATGCCCTTAATCACTTTGAAAGAAGGATTAACGGTTGAAAAGAGACGAAATCTACATTAATCGATAAATCCCTTGAACAAGGTGGTGTAAAATTAATGGTGGATACTAAGAGATCGTTCATAATGCACCTAGTTTAGGGTATAAGTTACTACGACGGTGGAACCGACCTAGACTTAGGTAGTGAATTGCACCACGACAGTGGGCAATTCTGATTTCAGGCCACTACCCAGATAGAGAGATAAAATTGAGTAGCTATATATAATTTAAAACAATGAAAACTCGCGGTGAAACCGCAATCCTAAAGATACCCTTTTGAATTTATTAAACCAACATTTAATCGATTGCTTCTTTTGTTTTGTTTTTATTTTTCTTTCATTTTTAACAACAACTCTCAACTTGTTAATCGACTTAGCTGTTCGTGAGTAGTTAGTAGGAGTCCCCGAAGATTGCACGTATCCCTGAGTTCGACTCGGGCCTCACCAAGGCTTGTACTACTCGACGCGTTCACTTGCGTTTATACACACGGTAAAATTGCGTCAAGTTTTTGGCGCCGTTGCCGGGGATACGGCAATTTGTTGGCACTTCGAGTGGTGTGAGCGGCCACTCTAGGTACTCTAGGTACCGGGGATGCGTCAAGTTTATTATTATAATTTCAAAAATTCATAGTATATCTTCTAAATATTTTGAATCGTCAAGCACCGTACTAAATCTAATCTTTCTATTTTCAGGTACTGTGCATGGTGCAGACGCGTAGTACTGACTACGCAGGTCGAGCACCAGAGGTTCCGCTACTGACAGGACCTGAAGACGAGGACGGGTACAATCAAGATCATCTAGAGGACATAGATTTTGAACCTGAGGAGCAACCAAAGATGGAGGCCGCACTACTACAGAAATAGCATTCAGTGACACTTTTCTGGGCGTCGGTTATTAGGAAAAACTGACGCCTTCTATGTTAGGCGTCGGTTGTTTATGACAACCGACGTCTATATTCGAAGACCAGCCAGACACGGGTACCGCTTTGTCTTCAGCGTCGGTTGTTTATAACAATCCGACGCTTAAAGTCGCCCGCGAAAAATAGTGTCCTTTTCAGCGTCGGTTATTTAGGTGGAAACCGACGCCTATGTGTGATGAAAATTTGCGCGAAAAGTGTCACCTTCAGCGTCGGTGATTAAAGGATAACCGACGCTGAAGGTGGTTCCCGCCAAACAATTTCATGAAATTATCGCCCAGTTGGACGTCGGTTTTCTCGGACAACCGACGCTAAAGACATTTAGGCGTCGGTTGTTGTAAAAAACCGACGCTATTTGGGACTTAATAACCCGCGGTGCCCGACTCTTCCCCTTCCTCCTGTTTCATTGCGAGCCCTTTCTGTTTCTCTGTCGATTCCCCACCCTGTCGCCGGCGATTTTCTTCTCCTTGTTCTCCACGACAGCGCCGTCGTGCCGCCTTCTCCGCGCCCCCTTCTCCGCGCCCCGCCGCCGCCTTCTCCGTGCTGCTGGAGCTCCCTTCTCCGCCGCCCCGCCGCCCCGCCGCCACTGCTGACGAGCCTGGAGCCCCCTTCTCCGCCGCCCCGCCGCCACTGCTGCTGGAGCTCGCCGCCACTGCTGCTGGAGCTCGCCGCCGACGCCTGACGAGCCTGGAGCTCGCCGCCTCAGCCTGCCTGACGCCATCAGCTTCCACCTGACTCCCGCTGCCTCCCGCGCCAACAGGTATGCGCCAACTGGTTTTCTGGATATACACTAAAGGCCTTGTTTGATATGAAGTGCATTGCTCTGCAATTCAAGTCTTAGAGAATAGGTCCAGATGAATTCCACGTTTTCGGACCCTCTCAGACTACTACATAATATTCAAGTTTTTGGACCTTGCGTACAATGAATGCAGATTGCTTAATCCATTTGAGCACTATGACTTCCAATATGTATTTTTGAACAGTATCTGTCAATGATCACAAACTATCTAAATAAAGGAGCTAAAACATTATTGCACTTGAATTCGAAAACGATTTCCTAATAGCAATATCACAAACGTTTAGGGCAAGTTTCTTTATTTTCACCTTGTCGGTAGAACAGATTAGATTTACGTACGTCAAACCTCGGATGGATCCGTCCAATTTATTTTTGTGGCACCAATAGGAGATTCTTAAGATTATTTTAACATAGACCAATTGGGAACTAAACTATCATACAATCTCTATAGTGGCTCGCAAAGCTAATAATCACTTAATATATATCCATGTTTGAGTGAGTCAAAAACTGATCTGTGAAACCAGCTACCCCACTCATCTTTCTTTTTGCCAGTACACAACCGAGTGCAGCCCCCTGCTCGTACCTGGGAGCGAGTCAAAAGTGGACCCCACCAACCCCCCAACCCCCCAGTCAGGCATCTCCTAATGTTGGACAATGTGTTTGTTATAGGTGGTTTACATTTATTATATAAGAAAACGAATCTATGTTTCAAGTGTTGAACCTAATGTTGGACAATGTGTTTGTTATAGGTGGTTTACATTTATTATATAAGAATGACATCACATGTGTTTGTTGGCCTAGAAAGTCAACAATCATTGTTCTTTATATTACTTGTACATTGGTATAAATTAGAATGAACAATCACTAAATTATATACTGTTTGTATGGAGTCCGACTTCATTGTAGATGTCTATTATTGTGTTTTTTGGCCTAGAAACCCGTCCAAGATTGACTCATTAGGAGTAAATCTTGGATAGTCCCCGGTTTGGGACTGTTCTTGAACACCTAATCTCACTTAGGATGTAAGTGTATAATGTGTATTGAGTTTTCAAGAAAATTTTGGTAGCATTTCCCCGTTTGTTCTCTAAGTACATATGTACTTAGAGAACAGTGGGGAAATGCTGCCGAAATTTTCTTGAAAACCCAATACACATTATACACTTACTAGTGAGATTAGGTGTTCAAGGATGGGATAGGTGGTACACATTTATTATATATAAGAATGACATCACATGTGTTTGTTGGCCTAGAATGTGAACAATCATTGTTTTTTATATTACTTGTACATTGGTATAAATTAGAATGAACAATCACCAAATTATATACTGTTTGTATGGAGTCCGGCTTCATTGTAGATGTCTATTATTGTGTTTGTTGGCCTAGAAACCCGTCCAAGATTGACTCATTAGGAGTAAATCTTGGATAGTCCCCGGTTTGGGACTGTTCTTGAACACCTAATCTCACTTAGGATGTAAGTGTATAATGTGTATTGAGTTTTCAAGAAAATTTTGGTAGCATTTCCCCGTTTGTTCTCTAAGTACATATGTACTTAGAGAACAACGGGGAAATGCTGCCGAAATTTTCTTGAAAACCCAATACACATTATACACTTACTAGTGAGATTAGGTGTTCAAGGATGGGATAGGTGGTACACATTTATTATATATAAGAATGACATCACATGTGTTTGTTGGCCTAGAAAGTCAACAATCATTGTTCTTTATATTACTTGTACATTGGTATAAATTAGAATGAACAATCACTAAATTATATACTGTTTGTATGGAGTCCGGCTTCATTGTAGATGTCTATTATTGTGTTTGTTGGCCTAGAAACCCGTCCAAGATTGACTCATTAGGAGTAAATCTTGGATAGTCCCCGGTTTGGGACTGTTCTTGAACACCTAATCTCACTTAGGATGTAAGTGTATAATGTGTATTGAGTTTTCAAGAAAATTTTGGTAGCATTTCCCCGTTTGTTCTCTAAGTACATATGTACTTAGAGAACAGCGGGGAAATGCTGCCGAAATTTTCTTGAAAACCCAATACACATTATACACTTACTAGTGAGATTAGGTGTTCAAGGATGGGATAGGTGGTACACATTTATTATATATAAGAATGACATCACATGTGTTTGTTGGCATTTCCCCGTTTCTTCTCTAAGTATATATGTACTTAGAGAACAGCGGGGAAATGTTGCCTAATCTTTTCCTAATATATACTTGTTTCCTAATATATACTTGTTTTCTCTGATCATAGAATGGATAGATCATGGATGTCGATTCGTAATCGTTGTACCCCAGAGTTTATATCTGGTCTTGATCAGTTTATTAGATTTGCCGAGGAACATAGGAAAAAACCTACAGATAGGTTCTACTGTCCATGTAGGCATTGCGGTAACAACTTGAAAGTCAACACTGGTGAGGAAATCAAAAGTCATGTCATGTGCAACGGGATTGTACAAGGCTATACAGAATGGCACTGGCATGGAGAAATTTCAAAATCGAAACCAGTAGATGTCGATAGCGATGACGTAAATGTGAACGAACCAGTTCCAGCAGACATCGTTGATGCGATGCTGGATAGTTGTAGGGTAGAGCACACCGATCCACCACCTATCTTTACAAACATTGTGCATGATGCTGAGATACCGTTATACACAGGTTGTGCTAAGTTTACGAAGCTTAGCGCTGTCTTGAGATTGTATAAGTTGAAAGCTAACAATAGATGGAGCGACAAAAGCTTCACTTCATTGTTGACTTTGTTGAAAGAAATGCTTCCTGAAGGAAACGAGCTTCCAATCTCAACATACCAGGTAAAGAAAATGTTGTGCCCAATGGGAATGGAGGCCAAGAAGATACACGCATGCCCGAATGATTGTGTATTATTTCAAAAGGACTATGTAGATTTGAAAGATTGTCCAAAATGTGGTGCGTCACGGTATAAATTGACGACTTCGGGGGAGTTCAAAACTGGTTCTCCTGCCAAGGTGTTGTGGTATCTACCTATAATATCACGGTTTCAACGCTTGTTTGCAAATCCGAAAGATGCGAAGAATCTGAGGTGGCATGCAGATGTTAAGAAAAATAATGATGGGATCCTACGACATGCGTCTGATTCCCCACAGTGGAAGAAGATTGATCTATTGTACCCTAAATTTGGTGAAGAAGATAGGAATCTAAGACTTGGGCTTTGTACAGATGGGATGAATCCGTACGGGACATTGAGCAGCCAACATAGCACTTGGCCAGTCATGCTTGTTATATACAATCTTCCTCCCTGGATGTGTATGAAAAATAAGTATGTTATGTTGTCATTGTTGATATCGGGCCCTAAACAACCCGGAAATGATATCGATGTTTATCTTGAACCTTTGATTGATGACTTAAAGAAACTTTGGGCTGAAGGTGTGATGACCTATGATGCTTCAGCAAAAGAGACATTTCGTTTGCACGCTATGTTGTTTTGCACTATTAATGACTTTCCAGCATATGGGAATTTGTCTGGATATAGTGTCAAAGGAGCTAAAGCGTGTCCTATATGTGAAGAAAACACTGATTCAATAAGACTAAAACATGGCGGCAAGACTGTATATCTTGGTCATCGAAGGTTTCTTTCAAAATTCCATCCGTATCGTAGGAAGCGCAAAGCATTCAATGGATGGAATGATGAACGAAGTGCACCTAAACCTATACCAGGGGATGTTGTTTATGAAAGAGTAAAAGACATTGTCAATGAATTTGGTAAGAAATCACAATGTAGTATGGCCACACGGAGTGACAATTCTTTATTCAAGAAGAAGTCAATATTTTGGGATCTTCCTTATTGGAGTTCTTTGACAGTCAGGCATTGTATCGATGTAATGCACGTTGAGAAAAATGTCTGTGATAGCATCATTGGTACTCTATTAAATATACCAGGTAAGACTAAAGATGGGATAAAATCCAGACTGGACCTACGTGAAATGGGAATAAGGTCAGAATTAACAGAATTACGTGAAATGGGTAATAAAAGAACATACTTACCTCCCGCTTGTTACACGTTGTCTAGAAAGGAGAAGAAAACTTTTTGTGAATGCTTGGTAAATGTTAAGGTGCCACATGGTTACTCATCCAACATCCGTAGATTGGTATCAATGAAAGATCTGAAGTTGATAGGTCTTAAATCTCATGATTGTCACACTCTAATGCAACAAATATTGCCTGTGGCAATTCGATCTATATTGCCGAAGCATGTAAGGTTTGCGATTACCAGACTTTGTTTCTTTTTCAACAGTCTATGCAGCAAAGTTATTGACCCTGATACTCTCGATAATTTACAAAGAGAAGTGGTTGTTACCCTATGTCAGCTTGAGATGTATTTCCCTCCTTCGTTCTTTGATATCATGGTACATCTTGTTGTCCACTTGACTAGGGAAGTGAAAATGTTGGGACCAGTTTTCTTGCATTGGATGTATCCCTTTGAACGATACATGAGCGTTTTTAAAGGTGATGTTCGAAACCGTTATCGGCCTGAAGGGAGTATTATTGAAGGTTATGTGGCGAGAGAGGTTATGGATTTTTGCAATGACTTTCTCAGTGGTAATGACACTCCTAATAATGACAAGAATATTGACGAGGGCAAAGGAATTTTGGGATCACGGGTGAAAGTAATCAGCCGTGAGCAGTTGGAACAAGCTCACTTGTATATTTTACACAATATGGAAGAAGTGAGTGTTTATATCGAGGAACATACCAATTTCATAAAGAGACAACATCCTCGAGCAAGTTCAATGTGGCTTGCTAGAGAGCATAATAAGACTTTTACTAAGTGGTTTGAAGATAAAGTCTTACATCAACTATCTCAAACACCAAATGATATTACAGAAACTATCAAATGCCTCGCCTTTAAACCAAAACCGAATGTTATGTCTTATGAAGGGTTTGACATTAATGGATTCACATATTACACAAAGCGCCAAGATGATAAGAGTGTCGTCCAAAATAGTGGGGTCACTCTTCAAGCGTCGACTATGTACTTTGCAAGTGCAAAGGATAAGAGTCCACGTGAAGCTAAAATGTCATATTACGGTGTCATTGAGGACATTTGGGAGTTTGACTACATAGATTTCAAAATTCCGCTATTTAAATGTAATTGGGTTGATAACACCAAAGGAGTTCTAGTGGATGAATTGGGTTTCACTTTGGTGAACTTTGAAAAGATCGGCGAGAAGGGTGAACCATTCATATTGGCATCACAGGCGAAACAAATATTCTATATCGATGATCCTGCAAATGATAAATGGTCGGTTGTTCTTCATGGTAAAAGACAGTTCATTGAAGATCCTATAGATGAAGAAGAGTACTATGATAAGTATGATGACTCCAGTCCATTCTCAGTTGGGTTGCCAACTTCACAAAATATTGAAGCTAATGATGACTTATATGTGCGCGGAGATCACAATGAAGGATTGTTAATTGATAAAAGATCACAATTTTAGAGACATGTATGTTTATACAAATGCTAAATGTTTGCCTTTTTCAAGTTAATACAAATGCTAAATGTTTGCCTTTTTCTAGTTAATACAAATGCTAAATGTTTGCCTTTTTCTAGTTAATACAAATGCTAAATGTTTGCCTTTTTAATGACATTTTCAGATGGCTGACCATGATGAGCATGATGTCCATGATGAGCATGAAGTCCATGATGAGCATGGCGAGGATACTAATGTAAGTTCTAAAAACATATCCTGTATTTCTATAAAATTCATTATCTTCTAGTTATGTCATATATCCTATATTTCTATATTGGGCTAAATTAGTGTGTTTTATTTTTGTCAAATTTTAGGTTGATGCACCTGTACCCACTGAAGCACTGGAGCAACTTGATGCGCAACACCAGACACTTAACAAGAAAAGGGGCATCACTCTGTTGAAGAAGTTATTAGCGCTAAGTGGTAGTGGATCTAAATTGGCGGTGGAGTTTGATAATGGAGGAAATCCAATTGGAGTGAACCGCAATAATTTTGTGAACTATCTTGGGTGTACCACTCGGAGCCATTGTGGTGTTAAGTATGACAATTGGCATAAAGTTCCTCAAGCGAAAAAAGACTCGATATGGAAGGATTTATGCGTGAGTTATTATTATTTGCAATTCTATTTTGTAGATTACAAATTCTATTATTTGCAATTCTATTTTGGATACTAGTTAATAACATTTCTATTTTACAGAATCTGTTTGCATTGGATGAGAAGTTGCATCGTAAAAATGTGATGCAACGCGCTGGAAAGATGCTTAGGAATTATAGGACAAATCTGAATAGAGAATACATAAAAGAGGGTGATAAGAAGAAGAAGTCAGCCCTTGAACAATGGAACTTCTTGGACAAAGAAGATTGGGACAATTTTGTTGCTTCAAGAAAATCTGAAGAATTCAAGGTATTAGGCGTCACTCCTAATTTAATTAATATACATTGTATTCACCTATTCAAGATTAGCATTTAGTGCTACTAACCAAATCATTAATGTGCATACTAACTAGGCCCTCAGTGACGCACAAAAAGCAAGGCGTGCACTGAATGTGCATGACCACACTATGGGTCCAAAAGGCTATGCAAGCGTTCGCCAAAGACTACAGGCGGAGTCTGCGGCTACTCAGGAGTCTGCTCCTACTCAGGAGTCTACCACACCCATTCCTCGCCATGATATCTGGATAGCTGGCAGGCAAAACAAGAAGGGTGAAATAAAGAAGCCTGTAACTGCTGAGGCGGCTGAAAAAATGGTAAAATACAACTCTTACAGAAATCGTTTGAATATTGATTATTTGTGGTGTTAACTTACCAATTTCTGTTTATGGTGATTAGCGGGAGCTGCACGAGCAGAGGAAACAAGGCACGTTCATCCCTCAGGGCACAAGGGATGAATTGACAGTTGCTCTGGGTAACCCAGAGCATCCTAGACGTGTTAGAGGTGCCGGCGCTGGTGTTGGCATCAAAGCATTCTTTGGGCCATCCCAGCGCAAACCCAGAGCGGGACTTTCTCAAGAAGAGGTAACCTATTCTTTTTTTAGAATGTTACTGCAAAAGGAAATTCATTAATAAGAATCTAATGTTTCTTTTATCCATGTATAGGAGAATAAGAGAGTTGAGGATTTAGTTGCTAAGAAGGTCAACGATGTAGTTGCTGAGAAGGTCAAGGAAGAATTGATGCGGTGGCAGGCATCTCAGGCTTCCAATACGCCTATGGCGACCCACTCTTCTCCTGATGCACACACTGCGAGTAATCCTGGAGACCCATCGCCTAGCACGTCTGCTGTAAGTATTGTTTATGACATTGTAGTTAGTCTTTTCAAGTTGTTATGTTTTCAAGATGATATGTATATATGTATAATATTCTTTACGTAAATTTGTAGGCATTGAAGCCATGCCGCTTAAGAATGCAAAACTACGTTGTCGCAGAGGCGCAGGCTTACCCGTCCCTTCCTGGGGCAATGTTTCACGGGACTCCAATGCCACAGGGCTACGTTCGTGTGAGCCCGATACGTGTGTTACCCGATTGGAGAGAAGCTACATTGCCATATGCCCACCCGGATATTGATACACTTGGTGAGGCAGAAGGCGGGGTCATATTGTGGCCCAAAGCAGATGTCATCTACACGACTGAAATTGTAAGATAAATTTACATTGATTTAGACTGTTAATGTGTATATATGATGTCAACTGATCTGAAATTATATGTACAGGTTAAAAAGAAGACACCAGGAGCACCTAGGCCTCCACTTCCAGTTCCCACATTACCCGATTGGGTTCCAACTGACCTAACATACCCGTTAGGTCCTGCTTGTAGGGGAATGGCATGTTGGCTACGGGCACATAATGTACATTGCCCTATAATTATTTCTTTAGATGCAGATTATGCAGGTCAATCATACGATAGCTCTTTATTGATAGAAGATATTATTGAGCTGTTTAAGTATGATTGGCTGAATACATCAATGATAGAGACATGGATAAGGTGAGATCTTGTTTATACATCCATATACCTTGTGTAAGCTCCGGTGATCTGGTTTCTTATATATTAATGCATACGCCTATATGTTTTGCAGCTACCTAGTCGAAGATCATTGCAAACAATTTGCATTTGATCATGTGGGATTTTTGATTCCATCATTGATTAGTTTGGTAGCTAAAGACCCTGATAATGTTCAACAATACTGTATAGATGCTTTTACAATTTTTGGTCAGCAAAAGAAGAAGATAATAATAGCTCCATTCAATGTCAAGTATGTTTACTTTATTTATAATTTGGACTTAAGAAAATTCCATTTTTATTTTGCATTTTGAGTTATTAATTGTTAACTTCTACTTGTAGCGGTAGACATTGGGAGTTACTAGTTATTGCCCCCGAGACATTCACTGTTTATTATCTAGATCCTGCGGGGAGTACATTGAACACTAAAATTGGACACGTAATGAGAATGCCAATATTCTGGTGAGAAATATTTCATTTTTATATCCGTTAACATCTTTTATTACATTACTATTTACTTATGCAATTTATTGTGTTATATTATCATGTAGGGGTTTAGATGCATTCAAAAAGGCTGGAGGAACGGTCCCAACGAAAAAGAACCAGCCAATAAATTGGCAGAACGTAAAAGTAAGTTCCCGACTCGAATATATATATTATTGATGTGAATTGTGCTTAGTTGTATTATTTTGTATGTTTCAATTTATAGTGTGCTACACAAGACAATGGCTGGGCATGCGCATACTATGTGATGCAATTTATGCATATGATTATCAAATATGCCGCATTGGACATCGATACCATACATGAGGTATTATATATAGTCTCATTAGTTAGTATGCAATATATCAATCTTATATTATTTTTATATTATTACTTATATATATACATCATTCTCTTTGCAGGTGTTTAAAACTGACCACACTACAGGTAAACGTTTAAAAAAAATAAATGCTCCATATACGATGGAAGCATTAAATGAAGTAAGAGAAGAATGGGCAATAGCTGTACAAACAGTGGCAACTGTAAGATATAATTGGGATGCTGATAGTGATAATGAATGATACTTTGTAAATGAATGTTTGTAAATGAATGTTTGTGAATGTTAATGCATGTATTTGAATGTTTCTATATGTGTGAATGTGAGAATTGAATTGATGTCTGAATGAATGTACTTGTGTAGAATTTTGCTTGTGACTTTTGCAGGTTTGCGGCCTGTTTGTAGGCTGATATCAATGGATGTCGTAAACCTGCAGTTCAGAAAACTGAACTGCAGGTTCTCATCCTGCTGACCAGCCACAGCAGGCCTGCAAACTGATATGAAAAAAAAAAAAATATAAATAGGCGTCGGTTATTTATCGAAAACCGTCAGGAAAGACCTACAGCGTCGGTTTTTTAATATAAACCGACGCCTTATGTGGCCAAAGCAGTCCTGGAATTGGCGTCGGATATTCATATCAAACCGACGCCTATTTAAACTGTAGGCGTCGGTCGTTTAGTAGATATCCGACGCCAAACAGGGTCCGCGCCACAGAAAATGGCGTCAGCTAGGGCACTTTCTGCGTCGGTTTTGAGATGAATAACCGACGCAGAAAGTGCCCTAGCTGACGCCATTTTCTGTGGCGCGGACCCTGTTTGGCGTCGGATATCTACTAAACGACCGACGCCTATAGGCTAAATAGGCGTCGGTTAAAAAACCGACGCCGAAGTGTTCGACCTTTAGCGGCGCCCACATAGGCGTCGGTTGGAAACCGACGCCAAATGGGGTTAAACGACCGACGCCAAAGGCCGTTTCTGTAGTAGTGCCGAGCCACAGACTATATGGGAGAAGATAAAGGCTTCTTCCGCATCCGCTTCAAAAGGGCCTATAAAGAAGCAAGCAATCAACATACCTACATATAAGATTGATCTGGCTTTGATAATTCTGGTGAAGTCCAATGCTTTTCATGGGCTCAAGAATGAGGACCCCGTCACACACATAAGTCAGTTTGTTGAGATCTGTGATATGGTTAAAATCGACAGGTTTCCACAGGATGCACTGTATCTTAAGCTTTTCCCGAGTTCATTGGCGGGAACCGCACGAGAATGGCTACACAATTTAGATGATGAGTTTGTGGAGTCCTGGGACCATATGGTGGAGGTTTTCTTTGAGAGGTTCTTTCCTCCTGAGAAGACTAACGACATGATCTGGAAGATTCATAACTTTACCCAACAGGCCGGTGAGACATATTCTGAGACCTGGGAGAGATTTCAGGTCATGTTGAGGAGGTGCCCACATCACGGGCTAGATAAAGAGACGTAGGTGAAGATCTTCTATTTTTCTCTCTCCGAGCACGATAGGAGTAATCTGGATTCAGCTGGGTCAGGATTCTTTCTGAACAATACGGACACCAGATGCTGGGAGATACTAAGGAATATGGCTAGAAAGCAGTCATGGGGTGAGAGAGAGAGAGGCCCGGTAGAGCAAGTTCGCGTAGCAGGTGAGTCCAAGGCAATGAAAGAGCTGAATGAGAAGATGGATCTTCTCGCAAAGAAGCTACTGGAAAAGGAGGATAATGAGTTAGAGGATGATGCTCAAGTGAAATTTATGAGGCAGCAGCCCGGTTACAGGAACAATGACTATTCATGGAGGAAAGACAAGAAGTTTTCCTGGAAAGATCCTAACAACTTTTTGCAGGATCCGGATGCTAAATCCCAGCCAGCTGTAGAGGACAAGAGCACAGAGCTGCTCAATCAAGTTATAAAGCAAAACCAAGAACTCATGGCTACTTTTGGCCAACAAATAAAGCAACAAGGAGAGTCCATGAATCAGTTTGGGCAAACACTGCAAAGTCATGGGGCGCAAATGAGGACCATTGAGACATCTATGGCACAGATGGCAGCAGAGATAGCCAGTTTGAAGAAACCAGCACATCAAGGTTTTCTGGGAAATACCAATGTTCCAGGGGGAAACCAGTAGACTAAAGCCATCTTGCTCAGAAGCGACAAGAAATTGCTTAATCTAAGGGTCGAGGAGATAAGCACACCACAAGCTGAAGTAGAAGGTGGAGGCAATGAGGAGCAGCCCGTGCCAGTCACAGAATCAGTCAATGACACAGTTGTGGATTCTACTGAAGACCCGATTGCAGAGGAGGAAGGACCTCAGAAAAGGACACCCTATGTGCCACCTCATCAAAGGGCACAAGCGGTCCCGGTCCCTTATCCAAATAGTGCTAAGGCAAGGAAGGTAGATGCGCAATTTAAGAAGTTCCTAGACAGTTTCAGGAAGCTTTCAGTCAATATCCCTCTACTGGAGGCCATTGAACAAATTCCGTCTTACGGGAAATTTCTAAAGGACGTCATTACTAAGAAGAGGAAAATTCCGGACACGGAAGTTGTCGTGCTCAAAGAGCAAGTGAGTGCCTTCATCATGGGAACTTTGTCGCCAAAGAGGCAAGATCTAGGCTGCTTTAACATTTTGTTGTTATATTGGAAAAGTCAAATTTGGTGAAGCATTATGTGACTCAGGGGCAAGCATCAACTTGATGCCCCTTTCTACATTCAAAAAGCTAGGATTGAAGGAGTCACGGACAAGCAACATGACTATTCAATTGGAGGATAACTCTGTGGTAAAACCTTATGGAATCTGTGAAGATGTGTTAGTAAAGGTGGATAGGTTTGTCTTTCCGGCAGATTTTGTAGTCATGGAGATGCAGGATGAACATGGCAACGAGCTGTTACTTGGACGTCCTTTCCAAGCTACAGTCGACATGATATTAGAAATGGGAAGAGGTCGTTTGACCTTGGGCATAGCCGATGACCGCTTTGAGATGGTCATGCCTTCTAGTACTGTGTCATCTAAAGCAAAGGAACAATGCAATATGGTAAAACATCTGGATAGTAACATTTCTCTCTGTCTTGGGAAGCCATTTCTGGACATGGCTCATGTGATGAGCAAGGTGGACAATGGAACTTTGGCTGTGGATATCATGGAGCAGACCAAAGTAGTTTCTCTGTGCAAAGCTGTTGGATTCCCGAATGATGACGAGGAGGACATTTCCCCTTCCATGGAAGATGATGTTATTGCTATTTCTATTTTTGATGCATACCCAGAATTTCCATTTGAGGCGTGCTTGGTAAATATTACACATGATTGGATGTGGAGCAAATCACTCAAGGAGTGCGCCAAAATGCTTCAGATGTTTCCATGCTTCTATACGAGGCTTTATGAAGATCTAGGTGAACTTCCCCCACCACTTCAATCATCTTTGATCATCCCGTCGGATCTAGAATTAAAGTCGCTGCCGCCGCATCTCAAATATGTCTTTCTAGCTGAGGAAGACAAGCTACCTGTGATCATTTCTGCTTATTTAAGTGTGGCTGAGGAGGAACAATTGTTGATAGTGCTGAAGAACCACCGGGGAGCTTTTGGGTGGTCCGTTGCATATATCAAGGGGATTTCCCCTACTCTATGTCAGCACAAGATTCGACTCGAGGAGGGAGCCAAGCCCGTGATTCAACCTCAACGACGTCTCAATCCGAGCATGATGGAGGTTGTGAAGAAGGAGGTTATTAACCTTCTTGCTGCGGGTATCATTTACGCCATATCAGACTCCACATGGGTGAGTCCCACACAGGTAGTCCCTAAGAAGGGGGGAAATACTGTCACCCAAAATATATTGAATGAACCTATCACCACCCGATTGGTAACCGGGTGGCGAGTTTGTATTGATTACCGCCGTTTGAATGCCGTCACGCTAAAGGATCACTTTCCTTTACCTTTCATTGATCAAATCCTAGAGCGTCTTGCCGGTCGATCGCACTTCTATTTTCTAGATGGGTACTCAGGGTACAACCAGATCTCGATTGATCCTTTGGATCAAGAGAAATCTACTTTCACTTGTCCCTATGGGACTTTCGCGTACCGCCGAATGCCTTTTGGTTTATGCAATGCACCTGCAACGTTTCAATGTTGTATGCTCGCCATATTTTCTGACATGGTAGAGCGCTGTCTCGAGGTTTTTATGGATGACTTTTCGGTGTACGGTGCATCGTTTGATGAATGTCTCTATAATTTGGACAAAGTTTTACAGCGCTGTGAGGACACACATTTGGTCCTCAACTGGGAAAAATGTCACATGATGGTGACTGAGGGGATAGTGCTAGGACACAAGGTGTCTAGCAAAGGTTTAGAGGTAGATTCGGTCAAAATTGAAGTCATTTCCAAGTTGCCCCCACCAAATTCTGTTAAAGGGGTAAGAAGTTTCCTAGGACACGCCGGGTTCTATTGTCGATTTATAAAAGATTTTTCTAAAATAGCAAAACCTCTATCCGATCTTTTAGAGAAAGATGTTGTTTTTGATTTCAATGACAAGTGTCTACATGCGTTCGACGTGTTGAAGGAAAAACTGATTTCTGCATCGGTTGTTCAAACGCCGGATTGGACGAAACCATTCGAACTAATGTGTGACGCTTCCGACTTTGCGGTAGGAGCTGTGTTGGGGAAGCGGGTGGACAATAAACCCGCCGTGATTTTTTACGCTTCAAAGACTTTGAATGATGCCTAATTAAATTATACAACTACTGAGAAAGAATTACTCGCCGTTGTGTTTGCTTTTGAAAAATTCCGGTAGTATTTAGTTGGATCTAAAGTAGTTGTATGGACTGACCATGCCGCAATTAAATACTTAATGGAAAAAAAAGACGCAAAGCTTAGACTCATTAGGTGGATTTTGCTCTTACAGGAATTTGACATCGAAATCAAGGATAAATCTGGGATTGAAAATGTTGTTGTTGATCATTTGTCAAGGTTAGAAAGGGTGGATGAAAAAGATTTACATATACCCATAACCGAGACGTTTCCAGATGAACAGATTTTGAAAATTAACTCTAAGGATCCTTGGTTCGCCGAGATTGTAAACTATTTGTCTTGCGGGATCATCCCGGAGGATTGGTCATATCAGGAGAAGAAAAGATTTTTCCATTCTTTGCGATATTATTTTTGGGATGACCCGATTCTTCTTAAGCAATGCATGGACGGTATCTTATGCAGGTGTGTGCCTGAAGTGGAGTACGAGAGCGTTTTACGTCATTGACACACATCACCTACGGGAAGACACCACACCAGCTCTTGTACGGCAGCTAAAGTTCTGGAGAGTGGCCTTTATTGGCCAACTTTGTTCCGAGATGCCTACGAGTTTGTAAGGCAATGCGATTCCTGCCAACGAGCAGGTAATATCTCAAAGAGACAGGAAATGCCCCTGGATGTGTTTCAGGAAGTGGAGGTATTTGATTTGTGGGGTATAGATTTCATAGGACCGTTTGTGTCCTCAAACTCCAATTTATATATTTTATTAGCAGTTGATTATGTGTCGAAGTGGGTGGAAGCAATACCCACAAGGACTAATGATTCCACTATAGTGTGCAGATTCGTGAAAGAAAATATTTTTTGCAGGTTTGGAGTACCCCGAATGATAATCAGTGATGGGGGTATGCATTTTAGGAATCGGAAGTTCTCGACATTATTGAAGAAATATGGGGTCAAGCACAACATAGGTACCCCATATCATCCGCAAACGCAAGGCCAGGTGGAGGTCTCCAACCGTGAAATTAAGAAGATTTTAGAGCGTACGGTGGCATCCACGAGGAAGAACTGGAGTGCCCTACTTCCGGATGCTTTGTGGGCATATAGGACGGCCTATAAAAAACCTATAGGCACCACGCCTTTTAGGTTGGCATATGGCCGGGCTTGTCACCTACCGGTGGAGTTGGAGCACAAGGCGCATTGGGCGCTAAGAAGGCTAAATCTGAATTACAATGAAGCGGGGAGGAAGAGACTGCTAGAATTGAACGAGTTGGACGAGCTACGGATGACGGAATATGAGAACGCACAGATATACAAGGAGCGCACAAAGCTGATCCACGACCGCCACATCCAGTTGCGCACGTTCAAAAAGGGAGACATTGTTTTGTTGTTCAATTCACGACTCAAGTTGCATCCCGGGAAGCTAAAATCCCAGTCGAGTGGACCGTTCGTGGTAGAGGAGGTCAAACCACACGACGCGATCTTAGTGCGTGATGGTGATACCATGTTCCTGGTAAATGGACAAAGGTTGAAGCTCTATTTTGGTGAGAACTACAAGAGGAAGGTGAATGAGGTCAAACTCATTTCCGTTCCGGATGCATGATGTGTCCAAAAGTTATCTAGCCTAAGACGTTAAATAAGGGCACTTGTTGGGAGGCAACCCAACCATTGGTACCTTAGTTTAGTTCATTTAAATTCATAGTTTAATTTGTTTTTACTTAGTTTTTAATATAAAAAAGATACCGTGATTGGTTTGTTCTTTATGCAGGCTGAGGCAGAGTCGATACCATCGACACACTGGTCGATGGTATCGACCATAGAACAGGTTGACGACTACAGATTTTGTGCTGCGTCGATACCATCGACGGCCTCGTCGATGGTATCGACAGACCTACAGGCAGATCGCAAAATTAAGGTCAATGGTATAGACATGCCAGTCGATACCATCGAGATCTCTGAAGATTTACAGAAGAAATCGACTCAATGAAGTCGATACCATCGACTGGCGTGTCGATGGTATCGACACCTTCAAGTGAAAAAGGCGGCGGCCGGTCTCGCGAGGATTTGCCCTAATCAGAAAAAGTCGATACCATCGACCCGCGTCGATGGTATCGACCGTCCACGTCACCGATCCACGCGCACAAATCAACGGCGATCGTGGCACCAAGACAGTCGATCCGGGTGCAGCGTCGATGGTATCGACACGTCAGCGATCCGGGTTTCAAGATCCAGCCATCGACGACTGTCGATACCATTGAGGGGGCGGATAGCATCGACAAGGGTTGATACCATCGACTCGCGTCGATGGTATCGACGGGCCAACAGTGGCTCCGGCCAAGTCTATTTAAGGAGATTCATTACGTCAGTTGACGTCACACCTTCAGAGCGATCTCCTCCCTTCGCGCCGAGCACTCCCCCGAGCTGTCCAAGCCTAAAGAAAAGTATCATCGAGCGACGATCTTCACCGAGCGGAGATTTGATTCTCCAATATGCACTGAGCTCTTTCTCTAATCCCTTTTCTCTCGCAACCATGGTGCATGTCGCTGGAGCGTCATCCTCTCGCGCGAATCCGATGGATATCACATAGTTCGTGTCACCTCCTCCCGCGTCGGTATCACGCCTGCGCATGATCCACCCATCTATGGAGGTGAAGAAGATCTATGAAGAGATCTTGAAGAGGAAGATGGAGCCTACCCGATATGTGGATCAGGAGATGATCTGAAATCTCGGATTTGAGGCCAACTTGGCCTACGTTCTGCAGGGGCAGGCAAAACGCACAAGCCGGAGGCCCGATGAGTTACAGTACCATGCTGATGGCCAACCGTTTTTCGGCGAGTGGCCAACCTACAAAGAGTTGGTGGCGGAGTTCATGGCGTCACTTGACGTCTGCGTCGTGCCCAATGGTGTCGTAGCCACCGATCGTGAGTGGATCAAGGGTCGGTGTCTTTCTGGCTGTTCAACATCGACTACAGCATCACTCTCTGGCAGTTCAACGCAATATACAACTGGCACCATTCTCAGTACGACCACCGACGACTGGACAACCACACCGATTACGACAAAATCTTCGCCGAGCTGGTGACGGTGCCGGTGGGCAAGTCAGTGAGCTACCATAATGCTGCGGTAGCAGATTTCGAGCACCCATTCGTCTGGGTACTACACCGGATGTTGAGTTCTACACTTTTTGCGCGTAGCGATCTGGCGCTGAGCAAATTTCAGGAGACAGATCTTTTCTTCTTATATCAGCTCCTGAAGTGCCAAGAATGCAACTGGGGCACCTTCTTCCTGCAGTGGGTTCTGGCAGTGAAGAGGAGTACGAGGAAGGCCAGATTCATTTAGGCGGGCTCATCACCAAGTTGGCACATTACCTCAGGCGCAACTTCTCTACTATGACCCCACTTTCCACAAAGAGCAAGGTGAACGTGCAACATCTGCACCGTTCTAACCTTATTCTTCAGCGGGATGGTTTGGCGTATGCACACTGACACGTCAACCACGCCTACCAGGAGTGCGCACTGCCCGATCCGGTCTTCAACATCGAGGGGGCACAACACTTTCGATGTCCAATCATAGCCATCGCCGACTCCGATGAAGAAGGCGGCAACGACGGCGGCGACGGCGGACATGACGACGAGGCTGAGGAGGAAGAGGAGGCCTTTACACCTCTTCGAGCACGAGTGGCACCCCGGAAGCGTCCTCGGATGCATCAGGGTGCATCTTCATCATCACAGCCTACTCCGCCACCACCACCGCCCTCGCAGCCAAGCGAGGATGTCTATTCCATGCAGGGCATGTACACTATGCTGCATGATATACAGCAGTCACAGCAGCAGCAAATGGGGATGTATACCGGTATTCAAGACACTACGAATCGGATACTGGACAACCAAAGGGCGATGTTCGAGAATGAGCGCCTCCTCCTTGACAACCAACAACAGATACATGATCGGTTGTATCGGATGGAGATGCAGCAGGAGCCCTTCTATGACCACTATTGGAGCCAAAATTATTTTGGAGGTTATCCACAACCTCCACCCAGGGCCCAGTTTGATCCAAGCTTCCAGGGGGAGTATCCTTCTTGGGACCCGACGGCTCCACAGTACCCGCCTCCACCACCACAGGAGTGATCCGGTATCACTGTTCCAATCTTTAAGTTTGTTTTTGACTATGAGGCCATAGTCGAATTCAAGCTTAGGGGGGTAGTTGGAACAACTTTATCTTTTATTGTTTTTTTTTTAGTTTTGAACTTTATTGTTTTTGTTCTTGTTATTTGTTTCTTGCAATTTTAGTTTTTGTAGGATCCACATGCTATCTAGTGTAATCGTGGATGTCATAAAGTTTGTGTCATCTCATTAATTGTGCATGGGAAAATCAAGGGAAATTTAAAATTTTTTTGTGTTTGGAAAGCTTGTCTTGTTTAACCTTGGGCACATATCCTACGAAAATGATTGGTTTTGTCAACTTTAAAACAAAAATTTCACAACTGTACTCCTAATGATTCATGAAAGTGGACGGAAATGGTTGTTTGAGCCTAAACTGACCAAATGGTAATGTGACTTTAATTGGATGTAAGAGAGAGAAATCTCTTAACTACTACACAGGTCAGTAAGGAGGGACACAAAATATCTTTCTAAGGTTCAGTCATCTAGTCTTGTGATCTTTCCACCTCTTCGCTTTTCACAATCCACCGCAAGAATTGGAAGTACTTTACAGTTTTAACCTCTTTGACTGCATTGCACGTAGATAGGGCTTGCATTAATTCTTTTTCCATATGTTTTGCATAAAAAGAAAGAAAAAATGAGAATAGTGATACATGCACATTACCCTTAGGTGCATGCCATGTAGTTGCATTCATAATTTTTCATGCATAATGTACATCATGTGTCTCAATTTTTCTTCAAGGGTGAATTAAATTGTTCCATACCTTCTAAATAGTGCAAATTTCTGAGTATGAAGACAAATAAGCCCAATGAAATATTCATTATCAATTATGGATATAAGGGTTGAAAAAAAGAGAAAAATCTGAAAAATCGGCATAATGAAATAAAAAAAGAAGAAAAGAGTTATGTAGAAGCAACAAGAATAAGAAGGAGAAAGGAACATAATATCACCTGCATTTCGAGATAATTGAGTACATGATGTAGCTTAAATAGATGTCCATTTCGTTTTGAGATGGATGGTTAGTACATGCATCATTCCACTCAATTTTAGGCATTAGGGCATTTTTCATGTGCATTTGCATCATTTAGGACATTTTTGTTTTGTGCATGTTGAAATTGTGTAATACTTCCACTTTCTTCCATGAACCACCCATCTTCATCCACCCGTTGCTCGGATTGGTAGGCCACCGTGAATTTATCCTCACTAAAGTATATCAGGAGAACTGCTTCCATGTAGATGGTAGTTAGGGCGAGCAACGAAGTATAGGAGATCACAAGATGCACCAAGTCTGAACCGGCGAGTTTTATTATGTTAACTGCCTTATGTGATAGTGTTCATCAGTTTTGAGGTCAATTTCTTTTATTGATGATTACTGTCACCTTTAGGGTAATTACCATTCCGTGGTTAGAGAGGGCCAGTATGTGAATGTCCGGTGGGAGTCATATGGGATGTTGGTTGTGGTGTGTTGTTCTTCAGTTGACATTAGCAATTCTATTCTAAGGATTAGTTGCTCGAGGGCGAGCAACATTCAAGCTTAGGGGAGTTTGATGCGATGATTTTGAGTCGCATTTGTAGACCTGTTTCATATGTGTTTTATGCTTTAATTAGTCATTTCTACGGTTAATATCGCATAATTCATCCACTTTGGTCTTTGATGCTATTTTATGTCAAATCCCCTTTAATTTATCGTTTTGAGCATTAATTGTCAAAATATTATTATTTGTGTGAATTTATTTGGTTTCATGTTTGAATTTTAGGAAAAAGGAGTATCTGCTTCCATCGATACCATCGACGGAAGTCGATACCATCGACATGGTTACAGGTTGCCAGTCGAAAGAAGCAGGAAAAATTCGATACTATCGACTTTGATGTCGATGGTATCGAGATACCATCAGGTTGCTGGCGAGAAATCGGTCGATAGTATCGACACCAAGTCGATACCATCGACGCACGGAGGCTACAACGACGCAAAACGACAAAACCGACACATAACGGAAGTCGATACCATCGACTCGCGTCGATGGTATCGAGATACTGTTGGGCGCGACAAAGGAAGGGTTTGCAGCCGGTCGCCACTACAGCGGGTCGATACCATCGACTCGCGTCGATGGTATCGACACCATAGGATATGAGTTGGCTTCTTAATGATCTCAATCGGACGGCTATGGTTAATTAGCGACCTAATGACTGAGATATAGCTAATGACGGCGCCCCCAGGGAGGGTATCATCTCATTAGCCATTGCACGAGTACCGAGGAGCGGTAGAAAGGAGAACGGAGGCTAGAAGCTCATACTTGTTGATCCGGAGGCCGAAGGAGACGGATTTCACCACCGAGAGGCGATAGAGCATGCTTTCTACAGTGAGGATCAACCGGTTCTTCTCCGTTCAGGGGTTTTCCCTTTCATTCCACGTTTTTACATGTTTTCCCCTATTTCTACCATGTACTTGTGTGAGATGAACATGCGGGGCTAATCCCCTTCGTCTTTAGGACCGGGAGTAGTCCGGGAATTCATTGTATGACAATTTTATAGTAGTGAATCATATTTTATCCCTCAAATCTGTGGTATAATTTTGTTTTCTCAATATATTGTTATGCTTGATCACCATAATAATAACCTAATGGCCTTAATCACTTTGAAAGAAGGATTAACGGTTGAAAAGAGACGAAATCTACATTAATCGATAAATCCCTTGAACAAGGTGGTGTAAAATTAAAGGTGGATACTGAGAGATCGTTCATAATGCACCTAGTTTAGTGTATAGGTTACTACGATGGTGGAACCGACCTAGACTTAGGTAGTGAATTGCACCACGACAGTGGGCAATTCTGATTTCAGGCCACTACCTGGATAGAGAGATAAAATTGAGTAGCTATATATAATTTTAATACAATGAAAACTCGCGGTGAAACCGCAATCCTAAAGATACCCTTTTGCATTGATTAAACCAACATTTAATTGATTGCTTCTTTTGTTTTGTTTTTATTTTTCTTTCATTTTTAACAACAACTCTCAACTTGTTAATCGGCTTAGCTGATCGCGAATAGTTAGTAGGAGTCCCCGACGATTGCACGTATCCCTGAGTTCGACTCGGGCCTCCCAAAGGCCTGTACTACTCGACGCGTTCACTTGCATTTATACGCACGGTAAAATTGCGTCAGGAATCATTAGTGTAATTGGGAGAAAAAGTTGGAAATGGGGAGTAGAGGTGAGGGTATTTCACCTCACATTACTCACCATCTAGCTTTTAGAAAACTCCCAGGAAATTACACTAAACACACCCTAGCTACTTAGATCTCACACTTAGGAGTAAGAGAAGGGATATGTGTGTGGAAAGAAGGGGTGCTATCTAGGAATCCATTAGTTGGACCTAGGAGCAAATCCTAAAATAGCCTCTCATATGGCATCTTCTCCTAGACCTAGGTGGTTTCAAGCATAAAATAACAAGCAAATCATGTTTTCAAGAAAAAACCACAAGAAGAATCATGGGAAATGACATAGAGGTAGAACTCAATCAATATAGAATGAAAATGTAGAGTTTATAAATTATATTCCCCCAACATGGTCTCAAAGTATCGTCTTTACCCCTAAATAACCCACCAAGGGATTAGCTAGACATAAAAAAAGATGATGAAGAGGAAGGAGTAGAGGAGTAGGGGGGCCATATAACGTGGTGAAGACTCCTCCTTCTTCACCTCCTATCTGTTGGAGCTTTCACTTCTTCTCCCAAGATTGATGGATGGCATGGAATGGTGGTGGATGATGGTCTAAACCCTAGAAAAGTAGGATTTTAGGGTGGAGGATGGGGGGAATAAATTGGACATATATGGGGTCTTCTTGAATGCTCAAAGGAGGTAGACTGAATGTTATGAGGGTGTAACCTCATGCTACATCCGCCATATTGGTATATATAGGTGGTAGGGAAGAACTACATTAAGTGGAGGCAAAATGGGTAGAGCAATGCAAAACTTATACTAGGGTTGTTGGCCACCACAGTCAATTTGGTCACCATGGACGTGGTGGAGTGGGGTGAACATGGCCATGGTAGAGTGGCACGGGTGATGTGGAAATGGCTAAAATATCAAGTTTGAGTGTGGTTTTTGGAAGGCTAGTAGCATGACCACAGTGGGTGAAGGGTGGAACGGGTGTGGTGTGTGACATCAGTGTGTTGGTTAGAGGTGGCACAGACATGTTTTGATGATGATGGCCGTTGTAGACATCCCTCACCACGGTCATGGTGATGACCAAAGCTATAGTAGTGTTGAACCACCATGGTAGTTATGATGGCCATGGTCGTGTTGGTTGAGTTACTTTAGTTTGTCATTCCTTGAATTCTACTGTGATGCGGGGCACTTTGGCCACAATCGTGGCAAAGTAACATAAGTGTGGTGTCTCCGGCATGCCACAACCATTTTCCTAGCCTTGGTCATGGTCATTGGGATTATGTGTCTCAACAATCACTTGGATTTTCCCTATGACTTGGGCACTTTGGCCACAACCATGCCAAGGTACCACGACCCATTTTGAGGGGCCAACTATGCTTTTCGAATCTAAAGTCCTTCAATCAGATGCTCTTTTTCTTTAATTGAATTTTGGCCATCTGTGGAAGGTTCAGAGATGGTTTAGGACTCATCCTGGGGTATAGAAACCCATGGATCCTCCCTTCTTCCTCCTCTTTATCCAATACATAGTTCAAAAAGTAGAAAAAAAACACAAAGAGCATCTATAATAAAATTTGATATGAAACCATTTATTAGGGGAAATAACTTGCAATCTAATATGGCTAGATTTGATTGAGATGCAAAAAGACATAATATGAAGTCCTATAATAGAAATGCATCAATAATGATAATATTGAAGTCACTGTGCACCCTAACTATTTTCACTAGTTTGGATAGCTTACCTTATTATATATCATATTATATGGAAATTGTAGCTTGTTTTGAAACTTACATCTCACAAATATAGAGTTTGCATAAATGATGCACAAGAAACATTTTGCATGCCAACTTTTTAGCTCTTGTATGAACGTCTCATAAGCATGCATATGAATGATCTCACCCATTATATAAAGGTTATACATGCAATGTTGAAGATAAATCATTTGGATTTTAAGACATGTATACAATCTAGTACGATCATGACTTATGTGTGTCAATCCTATATGTATTTCGGTGCAAATAAAGGCACACATACATACAAATAGATCAAAAGGACTCCATACCTTAATTGGAATTTTACATGGGCATCATCTTCAATTTTCATTTATACATATATTGAGTGAGTCACAGACCATGCAAATGACACATTATGTAGATATATTATATGAAAAAAATAGATGTAAGTTATAAGGACTATATATGTCATAATATTTCATGCTTACAAAAGATGATGGTTAGATAGCTAGATGGTATCAATTATTCAGATCTTTTGTGTGGTATCTCAATACATGTATGTGATAACTTAGTTATACATGAACCATACATAATCCAAATCAAGTTACATAAATGTTCAAGATGGTCTAATAAAATTTCATAAACGATTGTCATTAAGAGCAGGTTTATGAAATTGTCAATAGATATATGCATATACATTTGAATTTATTTGTTTATTATTTTTTTAATAAACATGGGGGATTTCTATTCATCCCATTTCCCAATGGACCACAACAAGAAACGTTAACAATATTGTGGGATCCAGACTCTACAAAATGGAATCTTGATAATAGGCTCAACTAAGTGTTGGGGATCCACAATCTACAAAAATGGATCAACCAACATCCCCATCTAACTTATCTATTTCATAAAACTATTTGGCATAATTTTTTGATAGAAGGTCATATATAGATAGATATATATGCTTACAAAATCACATGCAGATTAATAGTACAAAGGTAAGAACCCGCCTCGACATTACTAGGGGCGTGCCAAAGTGAGTAGGAAACAAAAATGTAAACAAACAACCAGGATGAAAGAGTTATGTCGTGATAAGGGGGATCCACCCCTTAAACAATGGCCCCCGATCAAGATGAAAAGCAATGAAAGCAAGTGAAATGCAAGCTAGATGTGAAGATCACTAGAAGTTGCTATCATCTACCAATATCTCTTCCAAGGAGATTTTTTTCACTATTGTAGCTATCTCTCAAAGTGTTGATGTGGGCTTTATCATCTTTTTTCTCTTGATTGAGATGACCTACAATGTGGGAAAAGTGTGTATCTGTGTATTATATCTGAAACTATTTTATTGATGGTGTTTTTGTGGTTGATCAATTTCTTATATTCCTATCAATCCAAATAATCCAAAAATGGTTGCCATCAAGGTTTTTTGGATATGTTGAGGATGTTTTGGTTTCTGGTAAATTGTGAAGTTTTGAATGTTTATGTCTTCATTTATGGCATAATGAAATAAATGATTTCATAGGGCAATGTATGAAAAGATGTGTAGTAGTTATGGGGATTTCATAGCACATATAACATCTTGTTGGTCCAATGAATTCTCATTTCACAAGGTTGTTGTCAGTTAGTATTTTGTTATTTTTTATAAGTAAAAGGATAAATTAGACTTTTAGAGGTCCTATTAAATTCTAGATGTCATTTAAAGGATAGTTGAGACCTCTAAAATTAAGAAAGAGGTAAACTAGGCGGCGTTTGGAAAATTTTCCCCATGTCCACGAGTATGATTGGTGGTGTGAGTCTCTAGGATTTGTGACATGTCTATAATCATATTAGATGATAAGTGATGAACCTGTGACTAGCCAAAAGAGACATTGCATTGGCAGTGTTTTAAGTATTCAATATATGGGGTATCTAAAAATTACAAGATGAACATTGAATTGTGGATCCATAATATCATGGGTCGTACCAGAAATTGATGTTCTTGGTAACAAAGGGAGGGTGTTTTAATCATATGTTGGATGACGGTGGATTTTTTTTATGTGTCTCCATAAAGGGGAAGCATATTCTTTGGTTGTGGGCCACCGATGATTTTTTTATAAAAATTTTGAGTGATTATAGATTTCCAAATACAATTCTGGTCAGTTAAAAGTGTGGCAATTATTTTGGTGATCGGACAAATAGTGTGGATATTTAGGTTAATGATACCCCATCCACCATATCTCTTGGGAGCACAGATGGTGTTCCAATTCACTAGGTGAATGTTGTTCATATTGGTTTTTGGTCTGTTGTGATTATAGAGGATTTTTTTCTAGTTTTATCATTGTATCTGAGGACATTTTTTCGGAGTGGGATGCAACTGAGATAGTATGTTGTAATCATGGAGAGGGTGTTACTGAGTAAAGTTAGTCTACCTTCCAGTTTGAGAAAGTTGTTTGTACATGAATGGATCATGTGTTTTACTTTGTCAATGATGGGTTTCCAAGTATATCTAGACACAATATATGGTGAGAAAGGTAGACATAAATATGTGAAAGGGAATGTTTCAATTTTGTATTTGAGCAGTTTTGGAAATCTCTTCATTGATATGTGTGAATGTGTGTGCCTATCATGGAAGAGTTGTTTGAATTTATCGTAAGTCCATATATGTAAGAAAAAAGGTCAATGATACAAATGATGTCTAGGACATAGGAATCCTTAGGTCTAATGAGGATCATAGTATCGTTAGTGTATTGAATGATGTTTTCATGGAAATATATTGGAGGCTCTATGAGCCCATTTTTTGTACCAATCTTAATCATTTTGGTAAGTATTAAAGTCACCAAAATAAGAGATATGGTGATAAGGGGTATCCATGTCTGAGTCGGTTCAAGTTTTAAAATAAACCTAATCTGACCCATTAATAATGATAGAAAATTTACCAGTGGAGATACATGTATGGATCCTTTTGATCCATTTCTGAGGGAAATTGTATCCCTGCATACTTTGAATGAGGTAGTTCCAATTGATGTTGTTAAAAGTCTTTTCAAAATCTAATTTGAGATCTATAAGAGGGGTGTGGTTTTTGTAGAAGGAATGTATGGTCTCATTCACCATAATATATGCATCTTGGAAGTTTCTATTTTTGAGAAATGCACATTGTTGTAGGATCATGATGGTATTAAGAGTTCATTTCATTGTATTTCTGAGAATTTTAGCAATGACTTTGTAAGATGAGTTGATGAGACTTATCGATCTAGCCTGGTGAATGGAATCGGGTTGATCTACCTTCTTAATCAATGTTATGTGAGTATGGTTTAGAACTATGAGTTGGTTGTGGATGAAATCATGGTCATGGATGTGGGATAGGAGATTCAAGAAGTCTATTTTGATATTTTCCTAGATCGTCCAGTAACATTTAGTGTATAAACCATCAAAGTCTAGGATATTTGTCAGTTCTGAGGCCAAAGATGGCTTCTTTGAGTTCAATGTCACAGAGAGGTGAAATGATTCTGGAAGGTGTGGCTATGAAATTTGGGCAATGCTTGGACCAATTTATGTTCACAAGAATGGTAGAGCTATGCCCATTATCAAAAATAGGATTTATGTGTGAGACAATATGAGTGGTGATTAGGTGTTTGTTGGTCGTGAGTAAACCATTAATGGTAAGGCAGTGGACTGAGTTTTTATGGCATTCGTTTTGTAGCATTTATGAAAGAATTTGATGTTTATGTCTCCCTTTTTCATTCATTTGATCTTTTATTTTTTTTAATTTAAAGAATCTCTAGTTGAGTTTGTATGTTCACCATGTCAGATTTTATGGATAGGGTATAGGTTGGGTCAGATGTGGGACTCTATCAACTATATGAAATTAGTCTTCTAATTCTTTTAGTTTGTTCGTGATATTGCCATTCTTGTTTTTATTCCAATTCTTTGGAGAGTTTCTGATTTTTTTGATTTTTTATGGATATGGTAGCCTAGTTTAGAATGGTTGTAAAGATGGTGCCATCCTTTTGTGCACATAGGTATGATTATGGGTCTGTGATCTAGAAGTATTCAATACAAAAAAGGTTTGAGTCCCCATGCTATCTGAGAAGTTTTATAATAGGGAAATGGTTGGATATGGGTCTATATGCTGCAATGGTGAAAGTGTGTAGGTGGTGACCCTCCCATGATTGTGTACAAAGAAAATGATTTATTCAATCACACAAGGTCCCAATTTCCAAGAGTATGTGGCATTTGATGTTAGGATGTCAATGATCTTGTATTGGGTGATGATATTGTTGAAAAGATTGTCAAAATATGAGGCTGGGGCTGATGGGCCATTTGTATTTTGTTTGTCCCTACCATCATTGATGAGGTTGAAATCCCCATTTATGAGCCAAGGAGATATAGTATATTTATTGGTAATATTTAAGAATTATATGATAACATGTTATTTGTCTCAGCTAAGTTCTCCGTAGGTACCAATGAAAATCCATGAGTGTGAATCAGTTTTGTTTTCTATGTGAATCATAATATTGTATTCATGGTTAGTGATTTGGAAGAGTTTGTTATTTATAACAATCACTATTCCCCCTTTGAATTTTGTTGGTGGTATTTGAAACCATTTGTTTATATGTTTTCCTCCTATGGTTCTGAGATTAAAAAGGGTGAGTTGAATTTTAGTCTCTTGTAAAGTGATAATATTGATGTTATTCTTGTAAATGAATCTACGTATAGATTGTCATCTTTTAGCGTATTATTCTCTACAGATGTTCCAGGTGTTGGGATTTCAGGCATGAGATAAGGTAGCAAAACAAAAAAAAATTACATGTATCTCAAAAAAGCAGATTGCATCAACAATGACGTATCTAGAAAAGAGTGTTTGCAAGGCATATACATGGTCCTGGATGAATTCTAGTGATAATCCTTTCAACGATGTGCTTCTGTAACGTCCCATGATTTCAGGCCTTGGATAACATGATCTTAAAAGGAATGATTGGACTACCCATATCACCAAGGTGCACCTCCTTTTCTGGGAGCCCATCACTAAAGAACTCCATAGTTAAGCGTGCTCAGCTTGGAGTAGTACTAGGATGGGTGACTAGTCGATAAGTTGACCCCAGCTTGCATATGAGTGTGGATAAAGCACGCAGTCAAGGCTAGTGATGGTATGTGGGGCAAGTCGTCATTCCTAAAACTAGACTAGATCCTTGGGCAGTGGGCCCGTATGTTACAAATGGTATCAGAGCCAATTTCCCTCCAGTAGGTGGGGCCCACATGGGCATGTGGTATGCCAGTCTTGATCTGTATGGTCCAGGAATGTAGGAAAGGGTTATCCATGGTGATGTAGCCACCCTTGCGCTGGCATTATGTGATCGGGAGATGGGTGTCCATGGGCCATATTGGGTCTGCACTGAAATGGGGAAATATTATGAGGCCACATAGTTTAGCCTTGACGAGGACGTCAAGAGTCCAAGTAGGGGAGATTGTAACGTCCCATGATTTCAGGCCTCAGATAACATGATCTTAATGATTGGACTACCCATATCACCAAGGTGCACCTCCTTTTCTGGGAGCCCATCACTAAAGAACTCCATAGTTAAGCGTTCTTAGCTTGGAGTAGTACTAGGATGGGTGACCAGTTGGGAAGTTGACCCTGGCTTGCACATGAGTGTGGATAAAGTGCGCAGTCAAGGCTATTGGTGGTCTGTGGGGCCAGTCGTCATTCTTAAAACTCGACTAGAGCCTGGGGCAGTGGGCCCGTATGTTACAACTTCTTTATCAAGTAGCTCCAAGATTATTCTCGGAGGTGGATTCTTGGTGTAGAACCACAAACAAAAGTCGAGAATGTCCTCCTAGCATGGTGGCAACGGCCTCCAAACCTCTATAGTAGTCTACAAGGACCACATGTAACTCTTTGTCACACTTTCTAAAGCCAACAGGAAGGAGTTTGTCCTTTCAGTGTCAATGTGCTAGAGCTAACTTGTTCTCCCTATTCATCTCTCCCTATTATGGATAAGACTTGCTCAGATTCTCACGTTACCAAAACTATGAGAGGATAACATATGTCAGCGTCAGTTGTGTCTTCTGAAAGCCTTGACTACTACTCTATTTATAGGAGTGTCAGGATCAGGGTTTCTAGATCAACTAGGAGTTGAAGAGATGAAGTTTCACAAATTTTAGGCTACAGTGGATCACAAGTCGATTGAATCAACACTTGAGTCATTCGAATCACACCCCACTCGGTCAATTCAACAGTTGAATTGGTTGATTGGAATGCTTCCGATTCACAAACATATTGGCTTTCAATGGAACCATCAATGCACAACACGATGTCAGCATCAATCCTTATCTAGTATTATTGATCATTTAGTCAGTTAATTGGATACTTGAATCGGTCGAATCGACACATGAATCAGTCGACTCAACACTTGAGCCAGTCAACTTACATTCCCAATCAATCAATTTTTAGCCAATGTTGTTCAAATTTACTCCATAATTGATTCAGTCAACCCAACACTTGAGTCAGTTGACTCACATTTCCAGTCAACCAATATTCAGCCAATGTTTTTTAATTTAATACCTAAACACTTTAGTAATCCAGTTAAAACTTATTCATGAGTAAACTCCTATTCAAAGTGCATCTTATGTGTGTTACCCTAGATGTCCCAAGTTACGTTGGTAGCGAACATCTACAACTAATTTATGACATCAAAAGCATTAAGTGCTATCTTGGAACACATCATTGCTACCCAACTAATTGGAAAGTTTAAGAACTACTTCAACCTATATTTGTGATCAGTATTACTACAATTGTATAATTCATTTGTCTCATATATCCAGATTGAACTTGAGTCACTACTACAGAACCTACCTTTAGTGTCGGTTATTTAAAGCCTTTAGTGTCGGTTTCTAACCGACACCTATGTGGGCGACACTAAAAGCTCACCCATTAGGCGTCGGTTCCAAAACCGACGCCCAAACTCTTCGCACGCCACCGAAAACGCGCCATCATGGGACTATAGGCGTCGGTTATTAGATAAGAAACCGACGCCCAAACCCTTCGTGCCACAGAAAGGGCGCCATCTTGGGAACTATAAGTGTTGGTTTTTTACAAATAACCGACGCCATATATCTTCGTGCCACAGGAAATAGGCATCAGTTATTTATATAAAACCGACACTATAACATTGTGTGTCAGTTTTTTACAAATAACTGACGCCTATTGTTTTTTTTTCTGTCAGTCTGCAGACCTGCTGTGGCTGGTCGCAGGATGAGAAACTTGTTCAGTTCAGTTATGAACTGCAGGTTTTACGACATCCATTGATATCAGCTGACAACAGGCCACAAACCTGAAAAATTAACAACAAAAATATTCACACATGCATTTAGCAATGCTACCTGCAGTTCCATTTTATTTTCACACATTTAGAAACATTCATGTAGCTAGCAATCTGTAGTTCCATTCATTCACATTCACACATGTAGAAACATTCATATAGCAACCAACACTTTCATTCATTTTCACTCAGACACATGTAGAACATCCAGACATGTAGAAACATTCACACATATATTATAATTCAGAAATTCATTTACAAAATATCATTGTTTAGTCATTATTCGCTATCAGGATCCCAATTATATTTTAAAGCCCCCACTATTTGTATGGTTGTTGCCCATTCTTCTCTTACTTCATTTAATTCTCCCATCGTATAGGGAGCATTTTCATCTAGTAAGGCCTCTCCTGTAATGGGGTCAGCTTTAAACACCTGTAAAGAGAATGATGTATATATATAATTAATGAGCTATAAATAAGATTGATATATTTCGATCATATTATCTAATGAGACTATATAATACCTGAGCAATACACTCGATATCCAGTGCGGCATGTTTGATAATCATGTTCATATATCGCATGACATAGTATCCACATGCCCATATGTTGTCTTGTGTAGCACACTATCAATTCAAACATACAAAATATTAAAAAATACAACTAATTAAGCATTGTTCACATAAATAATATATACATATATTGCAGTCGGGAACTTACTTTCACGTTCTTCCAAATTATTGGCTGGTTCTTTTTCATGGGGACCTTTCCTCCAACCTTTTTGAACTCCTCAAAACCCCTACATGTTAATGTAACACAGAACATTGCAATTAAATAATAATGTAATAACATATGTTAACGGATATGAAAATGAAATATTTCTCACCGGAATAATGCCATTTTCATTATGTGTCCAAATCTTGTATTCAATTTACTCCCCTTAGGATCTAGATAATACACAGTGAACGTCTCGAGGGCCATAACCAGTAACTCCCAATGCCTACCCCTAGAGGTAAAAAAGTTAAAAATTAATAACTCAAAATCCGCAATAAAAATGTAATTTTCTTAAGTCCAAATTATAATAAGCAAAGTAAACTTACTCTACATTGAATGGAGTAAAATTTACAGCAAAATTTGAAAAAGCCTCACAGCAGTATTGTTAAACTGACGTAGGGTCTTTAGCTACTAGACTAATCAAAGATGGAATAAAAAACCCTACATGTTCGAATCCAAAATATGCACATATGTTGTCTAAGTAGCTGCAAAATATGTATTAATTACGCATGCATTAATAAATAAGAAACCAGATCACCAGATCATACACAAGGTATATGGATGTATAAAGAATATCTCACCTTATCCATAGCTCTATCACAGATGTATTTAGCCAAACATATCGAAACAACTCCAAAATATCTTGTATAAATAGTTTTGTTTCGTATGACTGACCTGTAGAATCTGAATTGGAAGAAACATTTATAGGGGAGTTTATATCATGTTCGCCTAACCATATTGCCATACCCCTACAGTTAGGACCTAACGGGACAGGTAGGTCCTGTGGAACCCAACTAGGTAATGTAGGAGGTGGAAGTGGAGGCCTAGATGCTGTGGGTGTCTTCTTTTTAACCTGTATATATATATATAATTTCAGATCAACTACCATCATATACACACACTAACAATTGAACGTAATGTAAATTTACCATACCTTTTCAGTAAAGAGGACATCCGCTTTTAGCAACAATATCACTCTGCCTACTGCCTCACCAAGCGTTTCACAATCTGGGTGGGCATATGGCAATGGAAGATCCATCCACTGTGAGAATATATGTATCGGGCTCACACGAATCCAACCAGCTGGTACTGGAGACCCATGACACGTTTCCCCTGGTAGGGATGGGTAAGCCGACGCCTCTGCAACGACAAATTCTTTACTTTTTAGACGGCATTGCTTCAACCCCTACAAATATTTGTGTAAAGAATGTTATATACATATATACATATCATCTTTTTTTGAAACGACTACAATTTCATATATACATATCATCTTGAATTAAAAAACTAGTTACTATGTCATAAAAATACTTACAGCGGATGTGCTAGGTGGTGGTTCTACAGGATTACTCCCAACCTCTACAGTAGGAGTAGGAGGAGTAGAGCCTGCAGTAGGTACTGTCTGGTAAGTGGTAGTCTGAGATGCCTGCCACTTTTTCATTGCTTCTTCTAGTTTCCTATCAACTAGCTTATCTACCTATACATGGATAAAAGAAATGTTAGCTTCTAATTATTGAATTCTCTTTTACAGTAACATTATAAAGAAAGAATATGTTACCTCCTCTTGTGAAAGTCCCACTTTTGGGACATGTTTGCGCTGGGATGGCCCAAACAAAGCTTTTATGCCCACACCAGCGCATGCATCCCTAACACGTCCAGGATGCTTTGGGTTACCCAGAGCAACTGTCAATTCATCCCTTGTGACCTCAGGGATAAACTTGCCTGGTTTCCTCAGCTCGTGCAGCTCCCGCTAATCGCCAAAACAAAAATTTGTAATTAAGTAAACAACACAAATAATCAATATTTGAATGATTGCTGTAAGAGTTGTATTTTACCATTTTTGCAGCCGCCTCAGCAGTTGCGGCCTTCGTTATTTCTCCCTTCTTATTTTGCCTCCCAGCTATCCAGACATCATGGCGAGGCAGAGGTGTGCTACCTATGGTAGAGGACTCCTGAGTAGCAGCAGACTGAGTAGTAGCCTCAGACTGTAGTCTTTGGCGAATGCCTGCATACCCCTTTGGACCCATTGTGTGGTCATGCACATTCAGTGCACGCCTTGATCTTTGTGCCTCACTGAGGGCCTAGTTAGTATGCACATTAATGATTTGGTTAGTAACACTAAATGTTAATCTTGAATAGGTGAATACATTAATGATTTGGTTAGTAACGCCTAATACCTTGAATTCATCATTTTGTCTTGATGCGACAAACGCGTCCCATTCTTCTTTGTCCAGGAAGTTCCACTGTTCAGTGGCTATCTTCTTCCTCTTGTCAGCTTCTTTTATGTATTCTCAGGTGAGATTTGTCCTATAGTTCCTTATGACTCTCCCACAGCGTTGCATCACGCATTTACGATGTAGCTTTTCATCCAATTCAAATATACTATGCAAAATAGAATTGCTATTAACTAGTATCCAAAAATTTAGTAATCTACAAAATAGAATTGCAAATTAATAATAACTCACGCATAAATCCCTCCATATTAAGTCTTTCTTCTCCTTAGAAACGTTATGCCAAGAATCTAAGCGACAACCGCAATGGCTACGAGTAACAAACCCAAGATATGAAATAAATGAATTGTGATTCACACCACATGCATTTCCTGCATTATCAAAATCCACAACAAGTTTGGGTCCATTGCCCTTTTGCGCAATTAACTTCTTCATCATAGTGATGCCCCTTCTCTTGTCAACTTTTTGGTGCTGTTGATCAAGTGCCTCAAGTGCTTCAGATGGTACCTATGCATCATCAACCTAAAATTTGACAAAATAATCACATTTACAAGATATAACTATAAATGGACATATAGATATAAATATATGATATATTTTTAAAACTTACATTGTGAGGCGACGCATTGATGTCCTCACCCTCACGATAATCATCAGCACGGTCATCAGGAGAATGGTCAGCCATCTGCAAATTCACATTCAAATTGTAAAGCTCACATTGTAAAGTTCACATTATTACAACAAAGTATATATCACAACAAAATTGTAAAGCTCTATGATCAAAGAGAAAACAAGTATATATTACAACAAGATTAGGGTCTAGGGTTAACAAATACATGTGATGTCATTCTTATATAACTTACTTAAACATTGTTATATTACAACAATGAAACAAGTTTCCGAAAGAGGTTTGGTGAAGATATCTATAACTTACATAAACATTCAATTATGAAGTAAATATACACTTAATTCAGAATAGCATGATGCACAAAGTTGCAGTCAACATCATTATGCTTTGTTCTATCATGGACTATCAGATTGGTATACTGTGGATTAGGGTCTAGGGTTAACAAATACATGTGATGTCATTCTTATATATAATAAATGTACATGTACCACCTATCCCATCCTTGAACACCTAATCTCACTAATAAATGTATAATGTGTATTGGGTTTTCAAGAAAATTTCGGCAGCATTTCCCCGTTGTTCTCCAAGTACATATGTACTTAGAGAACAAACGGAGAAATACTGCCGAAATTTTCTTGAAAACCCAATACACATTATATACACTTACATCCTAAGCGAGATTAGGTGTTCAAGAATAGTCCCAAATCGGGGACTATCCAAGATTTACTCCTAATGAGTAATTCTTGGACGGGTTTCTAGGCCAACAAATAATGTGTTGTCATTCTTATACCTAAAATCCTAGTTCTTCAAGTTAGGGTGATTATTGATGTCTTTAAAAGCATGATTGGCAATTTAGGGAAAAGTTCATCATTTACATTCCAAGCACTTGTGTGCATTACAGTTCATCATTAAGCAAGAAAGGTGATTAGGATTCTCAATATACTCAACAATGAAACAAGTTTCCAAAAGAGGTTTGGTGAAGATATCTATAACTTACTTAAACATTCAATTATGAAGTAAATATACACTTAATTCAGAATAGCATGACACACAAAGTTGCAGTCAACATCATTATGCTTTGTTCTATCATGGACTATCAGATTGGTATACTGTGGATTAGGGTCTAGGGTTAACAAATACATGTGATGTCGTTCTTATATATAATAAATGTACATGTACCACCTATCCCATCCTTGAACACCTAATCTCACTAGTAAGTGTATAATGTGTATTGGTTTCAAGAAAATTTTGGAAGCATTTCCCCGTTGTTCTCCAAGTACATATGTACTTAGAGAACAAACGGGGAAATGCTACCAAAATTTTCTTGAAAACCCAATACACATTATACACTTACATCCTAAGCGAGATTAGGTGTTCAAGGACAGTCCCAAACTGGGGACTATCCAAGATTTACTCCTAATGAGTAAATCTTGTACGGGTTTCTAGGCCAACAAATAATGTGTTGTCATTCTTATACCTAAAATCCTAGTTCTTCAAGTTAGGGTGATTATTGATGTCTTTAAAAGCATGATTGGCAATTTAGGGAAAAAACGCCCAGTAGGGCACCTGACGATTTTGCTCCAGGGCACCTGCAGGGCTTGACCTAGCCTAGGTGGAGGAAGGAAGGAGGAAGAAGGCGGCGTACCTTGAGGGTAGAGGAAGAAGGCCCAGACAGAGCAGAGCAGAGCATCTGGAGGTGAAGATGGGAGTGCCGGTGGCGAGGAGAACTTCGGATCGGTGGAGCGGCGGCGATGGCGACGAGGAGAAGAGCGTCGCGCGAGGAGACGAATGGCGGTGCGGCGGAGCCAGGCAATGACGGTGGCGACGGCGGGGAGCAATCGCCAAACCTAGCGCAGAGTCACAATGAAACAGAGACAATGGGGAAAAGTTCTGTTTGCGGGGCTATTAACTGTACCATAGGCGTCAGTTATTCAAAAAAACTGACAACTATAACTAACAGTGTCGGTTCTGAACAAAAATTGACACCAATACTTGATTATAGTCGTCGGTTTTTAACTAAAAAACAACCGACGTCTATATACATATGCCGATTAAAAAAATTGTTCTCGATTTATGACCAAATTCGTCGGTTTCTACCTAAAACCGACGCTTAAAGGGTGTGAAAAATTCCCCGCGGATAGCGCGGGAAAACTCATAAGCGTCGGTAATTGTAGTAAAACTGACGACCAAAATGTGCCCAATTTCTGTCTCGCGAATAACCTTTATTCGTCGGTTTTTTATTTATCAACCGACGCCATAAGTCAAAATTGGAGGTAATTTTGTTCGCTGGAAATTTTGGATTTGGCGGTTAATTTTAGGTGTCGGTTTTTTATTACGTAACCGACACTGAATAAAAGCGGTACCCGTGTCTGGTCTCCCTTCATAGATTGGATGTCGGTTTATGTTATCAACCGACGCTGTAGACTTTAGGTGTCAGTTTATTTATACAACCGACACCTTGAAAAGTGATGTTATAAGCCATTTCTGTAGTAGTGAGTCATGGAAATGTCATCCTCTTAATCATTCAATCCATGTTCCTTGAACCAGAGAAGACTGTTTGAGATTCATGTGAGCTCACATATAGGTTCACATGAGCATGCCCATATGTTTCTCAGTCTCTCTTATCAAATGGGCAAGATATCAACTTCAATAGGAGGGACAAATCCTATCTACATCACTCACAGTCAATCCCCATATGTCACAACAACCTAAACATCACATGTAAAGTAACCCTTATTCAAGCTCATGTTAGATGGTGTCAAAGTACATCAGAAAAAATGTGATGAGTGTAGTGACTTCAAGTTAAAGAATCACAATCACCACTATCACATTGAGATGTGATTATGATTGTTCTCCATGTATTACTTCTCAGGTTGGATCTGTTCGGTACATTATTCTCTAACAAGTACCTATGTGTTTGGTTGATATCAAATATCATGACTAATGAGATTATGTTATCAATCAACACACATTCTAGTCTTATGTATTATTGTTGTCTATTAGCTTCCATAATATCTGACTAGGTACATAATCAAGAATGTAAATACTCTTGTCGTACATATAATCTCAATGTTCAAGTCCTCCACATGAAGAGATATGTCATTGAACAATATCATTCTTTATACATCTATAATTTTATATCATCATCATCATCATCATCATCTCATAATTGACCAAACATATAGATGGAATTGCCTTTATTATTAATCAAATCATTTACAATATATGCCATTACAATCATTGTATGACTGACTCTCTAGGCATACATACAAACGTCGGGTAGTGATGATCATAAGGATTGTGTCGATCCTGTAAAGATAGTATGTGATGGATTTATTCTAATTTTGGATATTGAATCTTTACATCGATATCGTAAATGTGTTTCTTGTTGCACCAACCCAGTGATTTTTTAATTTCATTTAGAGCTAAGTTGGCAGATCTATCATCTTCAAAGGTAATGCCTAAGTTTGTGGCAGAACTAGTAAAGGTTTTGATATGAGGTCATGATGTTATCTGATCAGTATCATAGGTTGGTAGAAGTATAGTTGTATTCTATGTAGTCATTAAAACAAGGCAAAGTTTTAAGGAAAGAAATAGTGTTTTCACTACTACAGAATCTACCTTTAGTGTCGGTTGTTTAAAGCCTTTAGTGTCGGTTTCTAAGCGACACCTATGTGGGCGACACTAAAAGTCCACCCATCAGGTGTCGGTTCCAAAACCGACACCCAAACTCTTCGTGCGCCACCGAAAATGTGCCATCATGGGACTATAGGCGTCGGTTATTAGTTAAAAACCGACGCCCAAACCCTTCGCGCCACAGAAAGGGCGCCATCTTGGGCACTATCAGTGTCGGTTATAAGTAAAAAACCGACACAATATATCTTCGCCTCACGGTCGTGCTGTCCAGCACAGCCGTGGTGTTAAGGAAATAGACGTCGATTTATTGTAGGAAAACCGACGCCCAAACCCTTCGCGCCACAGAAAGGGCGCCATCTTGGGCACTATCAGTGTCGGTTATAAGTAAACAACTGACACCATATATCTTCACCCCACGGCCGTGCTGTCTAGCACAGCCGTGGTGTTAAGGACATAGACGTCGGTTTATTGTAGGAACACCGAAACTATATCATTATGTGTCGGTTATTTACAAATAACTGACGCCTATTGGTTTTTTTTTTCCTGTCAGTCTGCAGACCTGCTGTGGCTGGTCGTAGGATGAGAAACCTATTCAGTTTAGTTATGAACTGCAGGTTTTACGACATCCATTGATATCAGCCGACAATAGGCTGCAAACCTGAAAAATTAACAATAAAAAAGTAGCACATGCATTTAGCAATGCAACCTACAGTTCCATTTTATTTTCACACATTTATAAACATTCACACATGCTAGCAATATGTAGTTCCATTCATTCACATTCACACATGTAGAAACATTCATATAGCAACCAACACTTTCATTCATTTTCACTCAGACACATGTAGAAACATCCAGACATGTAGAAACATTCACACATATATTATAATTCAGAAATTCATTTACAAAGTATCATTGTTTAGTCATTATTCGCTATCAGGATCCCAATTATATTTTAAAGCCCCCACTAATTGTATGGTTGTTGCCCATTCTTCTCTTACTTCATTTAATTCTCCCATTGTATAGGGAGCATTAACATTTGGTAAGTCCTTTCCTGTAATGGGGTCAGCTTTAAACACCTGTAAAGATAATGATGTATATATATAAGTAATGAGCTATAAATAAGATTGATATTGTAACATCCCTGACCTGGGTTATAAGTTAACCCTAGGTGTTTTACTTAAATCATGTAATTAAGATACTTGTGATTAACTTCTGGCATGTAATTAAGTTCCTAAGGAACAAACATTTTCATTTCTGTCCTTTTAAAACAATGATTGTAGTATTGTTTTGTTATGCAGGGACCTATGTGCAAATTACCCAATTAGAAGGGTTAACTTACAATATTAGCATGTTATGATGTTCCTTTGATGATGAGACATTATATGAATGAATATGATGAGGTATGATGGATTTCCCAAGTTTGGGCACCAAGGTGCAGCTTGTGGAGCAATCCTTGTGCTTAAAACCCTAATTTTGGTGTAAAGTGCAATTTACCCAAAATGTGGGGTGCAACTTGTGACATACACTTTATAGAATATCTTTTATGACTTTTGACATCATTTAAAGTTATACTAATGAAGGAGGCACTTCATTTGAATAATCATATAATAAGAAACACCTTTGTAATTAAACCACCAAAGTTGTAAGTAAAGGAGACCCTTATATGTATATGTACACCATAGTGACAAGTTGACCTTCCTTGGATTTAGTCCTTGGTCTTAGAAGAAGTTTTACATTAGATATGAAGAGGAGGGATGTGCCTAAAAGAAAGGAAGGACCTAGTTGTGAAAAGGAGGAGTAAGTTGTCCTTATGATGAAAATAACCTCAAAGTATATATGATCCTTTCCTTTGCAACCAAAGGCAACGTTTCCTTTCTTCCCTTCTTATTCCCTTTCTTAGACCGACTTAGGCAAAGCTCTGGAGCTCAGGGAAACGACCAACCTGTTCTAAGGTAAGAGAGCACCATCTTCTAGCTTGGATTCATGGAGGAAATCCTTGTACAAGGTTGGTTTCATGGTTAATTCACTTAGGTTTCTTGTTTTAGCCGATCATCTCCATCTTTTCCTTGGAGAATCACCTTTGGCCAACCTGTGGATCTCAAGACGCCATTAAAGGCTTGAAGCTTGGAAGCTTGGAGCTCTAGGAACAACATTTGAGGCGGGTTTTATAACTCTAAACCTTGCTTTGTTATGCATACTTTTATTCTTGCAAATAATAGTTAGTCCTTCTTCTTCCCCCTCTTTCTTTGCACTCTTGCAAGCTTTTTCGTGTAGAAAAGACCTTGGTTTCAAGGTTGAAGATGAAGGGCGTTAATACCTATGTTGGTCCTTATCCAACTTTATTAAACGATCTTGGACCAATAGGTCTAATGGGTTCACACTCGTTTCAACTCAAATGGGTTCACACCCGTTTCAACTCAAATGGGTTCACACTCGTTTCAACTCAAATGGGTTCACACTCGTTTCAACTCAAATGGGTTCACACTCATTTCAACTCAAATGGGTTCACACTCATTTCAACTCTAATGGGTTCACACCCGTTTCAACTCAAATGGGCTCACACTCGTTTCAACTCAAATGGGTTCACACTCATTTCAGCTCAAATGGGTTCACACTCGTTTCAACTCAAATGGGTTCACACTCGTTTCAACTCAAATGGGTTCACACTCGTTTCAACTCAAATGGGTTCACACTCGTTTAAGCTCAAATGGGTTCACACTCGTTTTAGCTTAAATAGGTTCAATTAAAGGATACCTTGTTTTATTCAAACCCTAATGACATGATAGTGGTGATTTGGTTTATGTTAATCAATGAGGACTTAACCTAACCCTATCTAGAGTAATATAATCACCATCTATTAGTAAGGAGAGAGAGAAAGTACCATTTATGGTTAAAACTCAAATAAAGTACCTTCAATGTATATGAATATGCAGGATTAGGGTATGATCCACTTATGAGAGATCATGAAAACCCGAATTAAGATAATTGATGAGTCTTAACCTAATTTGAAAGCATCAATGATGATGTTTCTCATTCATGATGATGCTATGAGCTCATTTCACTATGAAGTGAATAGTAAACCCTAATTCTAGGGTAATCATGAGTAAAGTGAATAGTACACCCTAATTCTAGGGTAATCATGAGTAATGTGAATAGTAAACCCTAATTCTAGGGTAATCATGAGTAATGTGAATAGTAAACCCTAGTTCATAGTAATATGTTGAAATGAACAATAAACTCTAAACTCATGTTATTCCTTTAAAGCATGAATTGTATGATCAAGATATGAGATGAGGAATTATTATTCCCAATCCTAATGAAAGGGGTGAATAACCCTAAATGATGTAAACAAGGGAATCTTACCCTTTGTAAGGACATAAAAGTATAACCTTTGAATTGAAGGGTTAATTCTGTCTTATTGACTGCTGATCTGATTATGAATTGTTGATTATTATCAATTGAATTAATCATGCAGGTTCTTATAAGAGAATAATCATATCCAGGTAAGGATCATGACATCATATTCATTGAAAGAATGTCAATAGCTAATGAACAGAAATAACTATGTTGCCTAGATGCAAGTGGCATCATATGAAACTGATATGCCTTAAGGGCCATGAATGACATCAAGGTCATGCTAATATATGACTTGATGCTGACATGTCATTTGATAGCAAGTGTTATGATGATATAAGGGTGTGAGCACCCATGTTCCTGAATTATAGTGATAAAATGATTAAGAATTGATATCCATCTGATAACCGATATGAGTAATACCTGTTACATTTAGTATTCTTCTGTTATAGCCATGTTTAGTAATTGAATGTTTGGAAACATGTATGATGCTAAAAGAATACTGAAATGTACCTAATAATCAAGTATAATCATATCATGTAGAGCCCTGATCATAGATCCATCATTGTTAGAGTTTAAATGATGGTGAAACAGGTTTTCCTAAGGGAATTCCTGGATCACATACTTTAGAGTATGTGGGGGAATATGGATGTGTATATCCTTACATCCTAGTGTAGGAGTTGATGTGGATGTATCTTAATCCATCAGCCCTTCACTATATGCTTATACCGGGATGATGTAACACTATTCTCCCAAAGGAATCTTTATACCGCATCGATGAGAGATAAACATGAAATCTTTCGATAGCGAAGAGTGTAGAATGCCACTGTGACTCTAATAGAGAAGTACCAGAATGCCCTGGTGAGCTATAATAGCAGAGACATTAGATGTCCTGCATGTTTATCCTCATTCTGAGTGAGGTAGTTGAAGGTCATGAGAATCCGACTCTTTCGATGACCTAGTATGATATCGATGCGACTTACAAGTGATCAGTTGGAGCATGAGTGGTATGCCTCATCTCCGCAGGGCATAATGATGTTTGTAAAACATAATCAACCGCATAGCATAACTGCTTAGGTTGAACTATGAGAACATTGGTTGTTATTACATTGCTTGTATTTAATATCCTGTTCAAGTATTAGTATATATGTTCTTCATATTCCTTAATAAAGGTGAATAATTGTTATCAAGCCTGCTGTGAGTAATCTAAGTTACCTGCTCATGATATTCCTTTGATTGCTTTTAACAAAGTTTCGGGAGGAGAGTTATAACTCTCGCTGGGACAATTATTTAAAATTGTCTCACCCCATATATTTCTACTTTTAGGTGGACGTCGAGATCGAAGGAACCGATCTGCAGGTGGACAGCAGCAGCAGCAGCAAAACCAGGAGCAGTAGTGATTTCAGGTGGAAACACTGTGCTGTCTAGTCTTGTAGTTAGAATAGTCTTATGTCGTCTCTATACACTCAGGTCCTAGGAGTTTGTTGATCTGAGAATTTTGAAGTCTTGAGATTTTGTATCACAATGTATATAATCACTCGAGAAGTGATTTATCAGAGATGTAAACAGTTCATCTTACTTTTATGAAAGGAGTTTCAAGTTTTCGAGATCTCGTTTTGGAAAGGTTTTAATTTATCGTGATTTTTTGTATTCCGCTGTTAATCGAACTGCTTCCGCTACGTTTATCTTGTGTTTTAGAGATCAGAGCCCACAATTAGTGGTATCAGTGCTCTAGGTTCGCTGAGTCTACAGAGACATAGGACTTAGAATGTCGAGTCTATCCTTAGTACTTCTTTCTTATCTAATATAGTCTTCTGCTCCTCAGGAGAAGAAGATAATTAAGGATGTCTGGACCACAGGAGGAGTACGAGGAAGAAAGTAGTGTTGTTGCACCTCTAGAAGGTGCAAGGAACCTAGAAATAGAGCAACATGTACCTGAGCCACCTATGGAGCCACCTCAGTTTGACCCAGCTGACATGGGAAACCCAGCTATTCAAACTATGTTCGGGCAGTTTATGACTGCCATGACACACATCACCGACAGGATGCCCATGCCTACACCTAGGGCACCTGTCCAGTCTGAGGGTCAAGGTATCAGTAAGACGTTCGAGTGACTTCGTCGTATCGGAGCAACCGAATACTTTGGTACAGCTGACCCTGCTGATGCTGATCTGTGGTTAACTGAGTTGGAGAAAGCTTTCAGAATCCTTAACATCCCTGAAGGTGAGAAGGTTAGACATGTTGTCTATCTTCTCAAAGGCAGTGCTGGTCATTGGTGGACCATGGAAGAGTAGAAGAGGCCTGGGATAGAGATCTCGTGGGAAGACTTTTGTTGGGAATTTGTCCACAAATATTTTCCAAAGACTTTCCTGGATGAGAAGATCTCTCAGTTTGAGAGATTGAGGCAGGGTATGATGAACATTAGTGAGTATGAGGCTAAGTTCATGGAGTTGTTGCGATTCTGTCCGCATATGGCTACCACAGATGAAGAAAGGATTAGGAGGTTTGAGAAGGGTTTGAATGCCGACATGACTACTCTCGTGTCTACTCTAGAAAATCGGGAGAGATTCTCTACCTTCGATGAGTCAGTCTGAAGGATAGAGAGATCCGTAGTCGAGAAAAGGCAAACCCAAAAGAGATATCCACAGTTCCAGGGATCTTCATCTAGAGACTTTAAGAAGCCTAGATTCTCTGCACCTACACCTCCACCACCCAGATCTAGTTCTCAGACTCAATGATCTCCAAGTAGAGGTAGAGGACGAGGTTTACCGCCACAAGCGACTCACAGTTCAGCATCAATGTCAGTCACAAGACCACCAAGACCATAACAATTGGAAAGAAGTTGTTACAACTGTGGGAAGGTGGGACATTTGATGAAGGACTGTAGGTCTAGGCCTGTCAGTGTGACACAGCCTCAGAGGCAGAATCAACAGGGATCACAGAGAAGGCAGTTTCAAGGAGTAGCTAGAGGACATGGGCAAGCGTCTCAGGCTGGATCGTCAACACCAACTCAACCTCAGGCGACAGCAAGGTTCTATGCTATGAACCCACCAGAAGCAGTGGTCAATCCACAGGTTGTGGCAGGTCAGATGGAACTTTTATATTCTGATATGTCTAAATACTGTGTTGTATCTGTTTTGATTGACCCGGGTGCTACACACTCTTTTATCACTCAAAGAGTGATTCGTAACTGCAATATGACAGTTAGTCATAGGGTAGACAGCTTGTTGCTTGAGACTCTGTTGAGAGGTTCTGCTATTTTGCAAGAGGTATGCTCTCCCTGCATCCTCTTCTTTTCTGATTATCACATTCAAGTGGATCTTATACCACTTGATATGCAAGGATTTGACATAATCCTTGGGATGGATACCTTGGAAAGGTATAGAATTGTATTGGGTTGTGAATCCAAGCAAGCTGTGTTTGCTGATGAGAGCAACAAATCGATCTTTCAAGGAGAGACAAAGATTCTACCCACCTGTCTTGTGTCTGCTATGGTTGCTGATAAGCTGATGAGGAAAGGATGTTATGCATTCTTGGCCCATGTGATAGATACCACCATGAAGAGTCCTAACCTTGCTGAAATTCCTATAGTCAGGGAATTTGAAGATGTATTTCCTGAAGAACTTCCAGGTGTGCCACCGCCTCGGGAAATTGATTTTGAAATCAATTTGATCCCAGATACCCAACCCATAGCACAAACACCGTATAGTATGGCGCCTACTGAGATGGCAGAACTCAAGAAATAGCTCCAAGAGTTGCTTGAGAAAGGTTTTATCTGACCGAGTACTTCACCTCGGGTGCTCCGGTCTTGTTTGTTAAAAATAAGGATGGATCAATGTGGTTGTCCATTGATTACAGACAACTAAATAAAGTAACGATAAAGAATAAGTACCCTCTGTCGAGAATTGATGATCTTTTTGACCAGTTGCGTGGTGCAACTGTCTTCTCGAAGATAGACTTGAGGTCTGGATATCATCAACTTCGTATTAAGGACAGTGACATACCCAAGTCTGCCTTCAGGACAAGGTATGGTCACTATGAGTTCACAGTTATGTCGTTTGGACTAACTAATGCACCAGCTACATTTATGGAACTCATGAATAGAATCTTCCGACCTTTCCTCGATCAGTGTGTTGTTTTCTTTATAGATGACATCCTGATCTATAGTAGAGATGCTCAGCAACATGAACAACATCTTCGTCAGGCTCTAACTTTGCTAAGACAACATAAGTTATACGCTAAGTTTAGCAAGTGTGAGTTCTGGATGCCGGAGGTATCTTTTCTTGGACATGTGGTATCTGCCTCGGGAATTCGTGTTGACCCTAAAAAGGTAGACTCTGTTCTACAATGGGAACAACTGAAGACACCGACGGAGATTCGTAGTTTCTTAGGGTTGGCTGGCTATTATCGAAGGTTCATTAAGAACTTCAATTCTATAGCCCTACCCTTGACGAAGTTGACCCGGAAAGATGTTTCTTTTACTTGGAGTGACAAGTGTCAGCAGTCCTTTCAGTTGTTGAAGGAAAGATGGACAAGTGCACCTGTACTTGTGTTACCTGAGCAAGGCAAAGGATACATAGTTTTCTGTGATGCCTCCAAGAATGGACTCGGATGTGTGCTGATGCAGAATAAGCATGTGATTTCTTTTTCTTCTCGACAACTTAAGAAACATGAGGAGAATTATCTGACACATGATTTAGAGTTAGATGTTGTGGTTCATGCCTTGAAAATCTGGAGACACTACCTATATGGAGAAACATTCCAGGTTTTCACTGATCATAAGAGTCTTAAGTATATCTTCTCTCAGCATGACCTTAACATGAGGCAACGTCGCTGGATGGAGTTAATCAAGGATTATGAGTGTACGATAGATTACCATCCAGGGAAGGCCAATGTAGTTGCAGATGCCTTGAGTAGGAAATCAGCAACATCATCCTCTGATAGGGCACAATTAAACTCTTTAGTATGCCCTAGGAGAGATATGCTTATCTCTTTAAGGCAAAACAATGTGCGGTTGAGAGTGTCATTGTTAGCCGGTTTGTTAGCTGAGATGCATATTAAACCTACCCTAAGAGAGCAGATAAAGGAGGCACAACAAGTTGATGCTGCAGTTCAGCAGATCAGATCTGAGTATGGTGATGAGAAGCGAAAAGGTTTTCATGAATCAGATGATCAAGTGGCATGCTATCATGGGAGGATGATAGTGCCAGATGTGGATAACCTGAGGAAGTTAGTCCTGGAGGAAGCTCATTCTTCTATGTATGCTATGCATCCAGGGAGCACCAAGATGTATCAAAACTTGAAAGATATGTATTGGTGGCCTGCAATTCTATAGCCCTACCCTTGACGAAGTTGACCCGGAAAGATGTTTCTTTTACTTGGAGTGACAAGTGTCAGCAGTCCTTTCAGTTGTTGAAGGAAAGATGGACAAGTGCACCTGTACTTGTGTTACCTGAGCAAGGCAAAGGATACATAGTTTTCTGTGATGCCTCCAAGAATGGACTCGGATGTGTGCTGATGCAGAATAAGCATGTGATTTCTTTTTCTTCTCGACAACTTAAGAAACATGAGGAGAATTATCTGACACATGATTTAGAGTTAGATGTTGTGGTTCATGCCTTGAAAATCTGGAGACACTACCTATATGGAGAAACATTCCAGGTTTTCACTGATCATAAGAGTCTTAAGTATATCTTCTCTCAGCATGACCTTAACATGAGGCAACGTCGCTGGATGGAGTTAATCAAGGATTATGAGTGTACGATAGATTACCATCCAGGGAAGGCCAATGTAGTTGCAGATGCCTTGAGTAGGAAATCAGCAACATCATCCTCTGATAGGGCACAATTAAACTCTTTAGTATGCCCTAGGAGAGATATGCTTATCTCTTTAAGGCAAAACAATGTGCGGTTGAGAGTGTCATTGTTAGCCGGTTTGTTAGCTGAGATGCATATTAAACCTACCCTAAGAGAGCAGATAAAGGAGGCACAACAAGTTGATGCTGCAGTTCAGCAGATCAGATCTGAGTATGGTGATGAGAAGCGAAAAGGTTTTCATGAATCAGATGATCAAGTGGCATGCTATCATGGGAGGATGATAGTGCCAGATGTGGATAACCTGAGGAAGTTAGTCCTGGAGGAAGCTCATTCTTCTATGTATGCTATGCATCCAGGGAGCACCAAGATGTATCAAAACTTGAAAGATATGTATTGGTGGCCTGCGATGAAGAAGGATGTAGCTGAGTTTGTTCTGAGGTGTCCGGTCTGTCAGCAAGTTAAAGATGAACACCAGAGGCCTGCAGGAACAATGCAACCTTTATCCATACCACAATGGAAGTGGGATCATGTAACCATGGACTTTGTTGTTGGCCTGCCTAGGACAAACAAAGGACATGATTCCATTTGGGTAATTGTTGATAGGTTGACTAAGACAACACATTTCTTACATGTCAAAACAACCTATTCTGCTGAAAAGTTATCCCAGTTATATGTTCAAGAGATAGTGCATTTGCACGGAGTTCCTGTCACCATAGTTTTTGACAGAGGTCCTCAGTTCACAAGTCGTTTTTGGGAACAGCTACATAGGGCACTAGGCACCCAGTTAAGGTTTAGTACAGCCTTTCATCCACAGACTGATGGACAGTCAGAAAGGACTATATAGACCTTGGAAGACTTGTTGAGAGCATGTGTTCTCTAGTTCACAGGAAGTTGGGATCTGCACCTAAGCTTGATAGAGTTTGCCTATAACAATAGCTATCAACATAGTATTGATATGGCACCTTATGAAGCCTTGTATGGTAGACGTTGTAGATCACCCTTATGCTGGTATGAGACTGGTGAGCATCAGTTTTTAGGTCCTGATCTTGTGCAGCAGACCACAGAAAAGATTAAGGTAATCCAACAGTAGCTTAAGACTGCACATGATAGACAGAAGTCTTACGCTGACAGACGTCGTAAACCTTTAGAGTTCCAGGTTGGAGACAGAGTGTACCTCAAGGTCTCACCTTGGAAAGGAGTCCTTCATTTTGGAAGGAAAGGAAAGTTAGCTCCGTAGCTCCCCAAGCCAAGCAAGGCATTTCCAGGGCGCGGCTTGGTGCACCGGAGGCCAACTCTAGGACTTACGTGAGACAACGAGTCCTAGAAGAAACGCAAGTCAGGCGAAGAAGATGGCTCCATACGGGTTACAACATTACTTTTAGATTTATGGGGCCTTATCCAATCATTGAACGAGTTGGAAAGGTAGCCTATAAATGATAATTGCCACCACAATTGTAGAAGTTACACCCTGTGTTTCACATTTTTGTGTTGAGGAAATGTCACCCTGATACCGAGTCAGTTCTACAACCTATGGAAGTAGAATTGAATGAAGATATAACTTACGAGGAGGGACCAATGTCAATCCTTGATAACAGAATTAAAAAGTTAAAGAAGAAAGATATAAGTCTCATAAAAGTCCTCTGGAATCATCGTGGTGTTGAAGAAGCCACTTGGGAGCTGGAGGAAGAGATGAGGAGGAAATACCCTGCTCTTTTCTCCTAATATGATAAATCGATTTCGGGGACGAAATCCTTTTGAGGGGTGGATAATTTGTAACATCCCTGACCTGGGTTATAAGTTAACCCTAGGTGTTTTACTTAAATCATGTAATTAAGATACTTGTGATTAACTTCTGGCATGTAATTAAGTTCCTAAGGAACATACATTTTCATTTTTGTCCTTTTAAAACAATGATTGTAGTATTGTTTTGTTATGCAGGGACCTATGTGCAAATTACCCAATTAGAAGGGTTAACTTGCAATATTAGAATGTTATGATGTTCCTTTGATGATGAGACATTATATGAATGAATATGATGAGGTATGATGGATTTCCCAAGTTTGGGCACCAAGGTGCAGCTTGTGGAGCAATCCTTGTGCTTAAAACCCTAGTTTTGGTGTAAAGTGCAATTTACCCAAAATGTGGGGTGCAACTTGTGACATACACTTTCTAGAATATCTTTTATGACTTTTGACATCATTTAAAGTTATAATAATGAAGGAGGCACTTCATTTGAATAATCATATAATAAGAAACACCTTTGTAATTAAACCACCAAAGTTGTAAGTAAAGGAGACCCTTATATGTATATGTACACCATAGTGACAAGTTGACCTTCCTTGCCTTTAGTCCTTGGTCTTAGAAGAAGTTTTACATTAGATATGAAGAGGAGGGACATGCCTAAAAGAAAGGAAGGACCTAGTTGTGAAAAGGAGGAGTAAGTTGTCCTTATGATGAAAATAACCTCAAAGTATATATGATCCTTTCCTTTGCAACCAAAGGCAACGTTTCCTTTCTTCCCTTCTTATTCCCTTGCTTAGACCGACTTAGGAAAAGCTCTGGAGCTCAGGGAAACGACCAACCTGTTCTAAGGTAAGAGAGCACCATCTTCTAGCTTGGATTCATGGAGGAAATCCTTGTACAAGGTTGGTTTCATGGTTAATTCACTTAGGTTTCTTGTTTTAGCTGATCATCTCCATATTTTCCTTGGAGAATCACCTTTGGCCAACCTGTGGAGCTCAAGACACCATTAAAGGCTTGAAGCTTGGAAGCTTGGAGCTCTAGGAACAACGTTTGAGGCGGGTTTTATAACTCTAAACCTTGCTTTGTTATGCATACTTTTATTCTTGCAAATAATAGTTAGTCCTTCTTCTTCCCCCTCTTTCTTTGCACTCTTGCAAGATTTTTCGTGAAGAATAGACCTTGGTTTCAAGGTTGAAGATGAAGGGCGTTAATACCTATGTTGGTCCTTATCCAACTTTATTAAACGATCTTGGACCAATAGGTCTAATGGGTTCACACTTGTTTCAACTCAAATGGGTTCACACCCGTTTCAACTCAAATGGGTTCACACTCGTTTCAACTCAAATGGGTTCACACTTGTTTGAACTCAAATGGGGGTTCACACTCGTTTCAACTCTAATGGGTTCACACCCGTTTCAACTCAAATGGGCTCACACTCGTTTCAACTCAAATGGGTTCACACTCATTTCAACTCAAATGGGTTCACACTCGTTTCAACTCAAATGGGTTCACACTCGTTTCAACTCAAATGGGTTCACACTCGTTTCAACTCAAATGGGTTCACACTCGTTTAAGCTCAAATGGGTTCACACTCGTTTCAGCTTAAATAGGTTCAATTAAAGGATACCTTGTTTTATTCAAACCCTAATGACATGATAGTGGTGATTTGGTTTATGTTAATCAATGAGGACTTAACCTAACCCTATCTAGAGTAATATAATCACCATTTATTAGTAAGGAGAGAGAGAAAGTACCATTTATGGTTAAAACTCAAATAAAGTACCTTCAATGTATATGAATATGCAGGATTAGGGTATGATCCACTTATGAGAGATCATGAAAACCCTAATTAAGATAATTGATGAGTCTTAACCTAATTTGAAAGCATCAATGATGATGTTTCTCATTCATGATGATGCTATGAGCTCATTTTACTATGAAGTGAATAGTAAACCCTAATTCTAGGGTAATCATGAGTAAAGTGAATAGTACACCCTAATTCTAGGGTAATCATGAGTAATGTGAATAGTAAACCCTAATTCTAGGGTAATCATGAGTAATGTGAATAGTAACCCTAGTTCATAGTAATATGTTGAAATGAACAATAAACTCTAAACTCATGTTATTCCTTTAAAGCATGAATTGTATGATCAAGATATGAGATGAGGAATTATTATTCCCAATCCTAATGAAAGGGGTGAATAACCCTAAATGATGTAAACAAGGGAATCTTACCCTTTGTAAGGACATAAAAGTATAACCTTTGAATTGAAGGGTTAATTCTGTCTTATTGACTGCTGATCTGATTATGAATTGTTGATTATTATCAATTGAATTAATCATGCAGGTTCTTATAAGAGAATAATCATATCCAGGTAAGGATCATGACATCATATTCATTGAAAGCATGTCAATAGCTTATGAACAGAAATAACTATGTTGCCTAGATGCAAGTGGCATCATATGAAACTGATATGCCTTAAGGGCCATGAATGACATCAAGGTCATGCTAATATATGACTTGATGCTGACATGTTATTTGATAGCAAGTGTGATGATGATATAAGGGTGTGAGCACCCATGATCCTGAATTATAGTGATAAAATGATTAAGAATTGATATCCATCTGATAACCGATATGAGTAATACATGTTACATTTAGTATTCTTCTGTTATAGCCATGTTTAGTACTTGAATGTTTGGAAACATCTATGATGCTAAAAGAATACTGAAATGTACCTAATAATCAAGTATAATCATATCATGTAGAGCCCTGATCATAGATCCATCATTGTCAGAGTTTAAATGATGGTGAAACAGGTTTTCCTAAGGGAATTCCTGGATCACATACTTTAGTGTATGTGGGGGAATATGGATGTGTATATCCTTACATCCTAGTGTAGGAGTTGATGTGGATGTATCTTAATCCATCAGCCCTTCACTATATGCTTATACCAGGATGATGTAACACTATTCTCCCAAAGGAATCTTTATATCGCATCGATGAGAGATAAACATGAAATCTTTCGATAGCGAAGAGTGCAGAATGTCACTGTGACTCTAATAGCGAAGTACCAGAATGCCCTGGTGAGCTATAATAGCAGAGACATTAGATGTCCTGCATGTTTATCCTCATTCTGACTGAGGTAGTTGAAGGTCATGAGAATCCGACTCTTTCGATGACCTAGTATGATACCAATGCGACTTACTAGTGATCGGTTGGAGCATGAGTGGTATACCTCATCTCCGCAGGGCATAATGATGTTTGTAAAACATAATCAACCGCGTAGCATAACTGCTTAGGTTGAACTACAAAGAACATTGGTTGTTATTACATTGCTTGCATTTAATATCCTATTCAAGTATTAGTATACATGTTCTTCATATTCCTTAATAAAGGTGAGTAATTGTTATCAAGCCTGCTGTGAGTAATCTAAGTTACCTGCTCATGATATTCCTTTGATTGCTTTTAACAAAGTTTCTGGCGGAGAGTTATAACTCTCGCTGGGACAATTATTTAAAATTGTCTCACCCCATAGATTTCTACTTTTAGGTGGACGTTGAGGTCGAAGGAACCGATCTGCAGGTGGACAGCAGCAGCAACAGCAAAACCAGGAGCAGTAGTGATTTCAGGTGGAAACACTGTGCTGTCTAGTCTTGTAGTTAGAATAGTCTTATGTCATCTCTGTACACTCAGGTCCTAGGAGTTTGTTGATCTGAGAATTTTGAAGTCTTGAGATTTTGTATCACAATGTATATAATCACTCGAGAAGTGATTTATCAGAGATGTAAACAGTTCATCTTACTTTTATGAAAGGAGTTTCAAGTTTTTGAGATCTCATTTTTGAAAGGTTTTAATTTATCGTGATTTTTCGTATTCCGCTGTTAATCAAACCGCTTCCGCTACGTTTATCTTGTGTTTTAGAGATCAGAGCCCACAGATATATTTCGATCATATTATCTAATGAGACTATATAATACCTGAGCAATACATTCGATATCCAGTACGACATGTTTGATAATCATGTGCATATATCGCATGACATAGTATCCACATGCCCATCCGTTGTCTTGTGTAGCACACTATAAATTCAAACATACAAAATATTAAAAAATACAACTAATTAAGCATGGTTCACATAAATAATATATACATATATTGCAGTCGGGAACTTACTTTCATGTTCTTCCAAATTATTGGTTGGTTCTTTTTCGTGGGGACCTTTCCTCCAGCCTTTTTGTACTCCTCAAAACCCCTACATTTTAATGTAACACAGAACATTGCAATTAAATAGTAATGTAATAACATATGTTATCGGATATGAAAAATGAAATATTTCTCACCGAAATATTGCCATTTTCATTATGTCTCCAAATCTTGTATTCAATTTACCCCCCTTAGGATCTAGATAATACACAGTGAACGTCTCGAGGGAAATAACCAATAACTCCCAATGCCTACCCCTAGAGGAAAAAAAGTTAAAAATTAATAACTCAAAATCCACAATAAAATGTAATTTTCTTAAGTCCAAATTATAATAAGCAAAGTAAACTTACTCTACATTGAATGGAGCCATTATCACCGTCTTCTTTTTTACAGCAAAATTTGAAAAAGACTCATAGCAGTATTGTTGAACTGATGTAGGGTCTTTAGCTACTAGACTAATCAAGGTTGGAATCAAAAACCCTCCATGTTCGAATCCAAAATCTGCACATATGTTGTCTAAGTAGCTGCAAAATATGTATTAATTACGCATGCATTAATAAATAAGAAACCAGATCACCAGATCATACACAAGGTATATGGATGTATAAAGAATATCTCACCTTATCCATAGCTCTATCACAGATGTATTTAGCCAAGCATATCGAAACAATTCCAATATATCTTGTATAAATAGTTTTGTTTCGTATGACTGACCTGTAGAATCTAAATCAGAAGAAACAGTTATAGGGGAGTTTATATCATGTTCCCCTAACCATACTGCCATACCCCTACAGTTAGGACCTAACGGGTCAGGTAGGTCCTGTGGAACCCAACTAGGTAATGCAGGAGGTGGAAGTGGAGGCCTAGATGTTGTGGGTGTCTTTTTTTTAACCTGTATATATATATAATTTCAGATCAACTGCTAGCATATACACACACTAACAATTGAACGTAATGTAAATTTCCATACCTTATCAGTAAATAAGACATCCGCTTTTAGCCACAATATCACTCCGCCTACTGCCTCACCAAGCATTTCACAATCTGGGTGGGCATATGGCAGTGGAAGATCCATCCACTGGGGGAATATATGTATTGGGCTCACCCGAATCCAACGAGCTGGTACTGGAGACCCGTGACACGTTTCCCCTGGTAGGGATGGGTAAGCCGACACCTCTGCCATGACATATTCTTTACTTTTTAGACGGCATGGCTTCAACCCCTACAAATTTTTGTGTAAAGAATGTTATATACATATATACATATCATCTTTTTTTGAAACGACTACAATTTCATATATACGTATCATCTTGAATTAAAAAACTAGTTACTATGTCATAAAAATACTTACAGTGGATGTGCTAGGTGGTGGTTCTACAGGATTACTCCCAACCTCTGCAGTAGGAGTAGGAGTAGAGTCTGCAGTAGGTATTGTCTGGTAAGTGGTAGTCTGAGATGCCTGCCACTTTTTCATTGCTTCTTCGAGTTTCCTGTCAAATATCTTATCCACCTATACGTGGATAAAAGAAACGTCAAATTCTAATTTTTGAATTCTCTTTTATAGTAACATTATAAAGAAAGAATATGTTACCTCTTCTTGTGAAAGTCCCGCTTTTGGGACATGTTTGCGCTGGGATGACCCAAAAAAAGATTTGAGGCCCACACCAGCGCCTGCAGCCCTAACACGTCCAGGATGCTCTGGGTTACCCAGAGAAACTGTCAATTCATCATTTGTTCCCTCAGGGATTAACTTTCCTTGTTTCCTCAGCTCGTGCAGCTCCCGCTAATCGCCAAAACAAAAATTTGTACTTAAGTAAACAACACAAATAATCAATATTCGAATGATTGCTTTAAGAGTTGTATTTTACCATTTTTGCAGCCGCCTCAACAGTTGCGGCCTTAGTTATTTCTCCCTTCTTATTTTGCCTCCCAGCTATCCAGACATCATGGCGAGGCAGAGGTGTGCTACCTATGGTAGAGGACTCCTGAGTAGCAGCAGATTGAGCAGCAGTAGCCTCATCCTGTAGTCTTTGGCGAACGCCTGCATACCCCTTTGGACCCATTCTGTGGTCATGCACATTCATTGCACGCCTTGATCTTTGTGCCTCACTGAGGGCCTAGTTAGTATGCAAATTAATGATTTGGTTAGTAACACTAAATGTTAATCTTGAATAAGTGAATACAACATATATTAATTAATGAGATTGAGACTGACGCCTAATACCTTGAATTCATCAGTTTGTCTTGAAGCGACAAACACGTCCCATTCTTCTTTGTCCAGGAAGTTCCACTGTTCAGTGGTTGTCTTCTTCCTCTTGTCAGCTTCTTTTATGTATTCTCTGGTGAGATTTGTCCTATAGTTCCTTAGGACTCTCCCACAGCGTTGCATCACGCATTTACGATGTAGCTTTTCATCCAATTCAAATATACTCTGCAAAATAGAATTGCTATTAACTAGTATCAAAAACTTTAGTAATCTACAAAATAGAATTGCAAATTAATAATAACTCACGCATAAATCCCTCCATATTAAATCTTTATTCTCCTTAGAAACTTTATGCCAAGAATCTAAGCGACAACCGCAATGGCTACGAGTAACAAACCCAAGATATGAAATAAATGAATTGCGATTCACACCACATGCATTTCCTACATTATCGAAATCCACAACAAGTTTGGGTCCATTGCCCTTTTGCGCAATTAACTTCTTCATCATAGTGATGCCCCTTCTCTTGTCAACTTTTTGGTGTTGTTGATCAAGTGCCTCAAGTGCTTCAGATGGTACATGTGCATCATCAACCTAAAATTTGACAAAATAATTCACATTTACAAGATATAACTATAAATGGACATATAGATATAAATATATGATATATTTTTAAAACTTACATTGTGAGGCGGAGCATTGATGTCCTCACCCTCACGGTAGTCATCAACACGGTCATCAGGAGAATGTTCAGCAATCTTCAAATTCACATTCAAATTGTAAAGTTCACATTGTAAAGTAGTAATTCAAAGTGTAAAGCTCACATTGTAAAGTAATTCAAATTGTAAAGCTCACATTGTAAAGTAATTCAAATTTTAAAGCTCACATTGTAAAGTAATTCAAATTGTAAAGTTCACATTGTAAAGTAATTCAGGTTGTTTCCTATGTTCCTCGGCAAATCTAATAAACTGGTCAAGACCAGAAATAAACTCTGGAGTGCAGCGATTGCGAATGGACATCCATGATCTATCCATTCTATGATCAAAGAGAAAACAAGTATATATTAGGACAAGATTAGGGTCTAGGGTTAACAGATTAGAGTTTTTGCATGGTTAAAACTTTAGGCCAACAAATACATGTGATGTCATTCTTATATATAATAAATGTGTACCACCTATCCCATTCTTGAACACCTAATCTCACTAGTAAGTGTATAATGTGTATTGGGTTTTCGAGAAAATTTCGGCAGCATTTCCCCGCTGTTCTCCAAGTATATATGTACTTAGAGAACAAACGGGGAAATGCTACCGAAATTTTCTTGAAAACCCAATACACATTATACACTTACATCCTAAGTGAGATTAGGTGTTCAAGAACAATCCCAAACCGGGGACTATCCAAGATTTACTCCTAATGAGTAAATCTTGGACGGGGTTCTAGGCTAATGAGTACATATCCACTACATGTATTTGCTCACTTACATTGCATCACTCACAATTAGAGCATTATTATATAATAAATCAAGAATTCAATAGTTTCAAACATGCAATAATGCCCAATCATGTTTAAATCAAACAAAATATCCTAAGTCAGATTAGGTGTTCAATAATAGTCCCAATACATGTATATTGTCATTCCAATACCTACAAACTTTCATCACAATTTATGTTAGGGTTTCATCACAATTTTAGGTATCATATAGAGTATGTAGATGTTAGGGTTTCATTATGCAACAGGGATTCATGTAGATGTTAGGGTTTCATCATGCAACTCGGCCAGATGTTAGGATTTCATCATGCAATAGGGATTTCATCATATAGTTGATTTAATCACAAACTCATAATTGATTTCATTATAGTATATATATATATATTCTTGTTCTTCCTTCTCCCTCCTTACCAACAGCAACCACGGTCGTGTGGGCTGGCACGGCCGTGGCTGTGTTGGCCAACCACACGGCCGTGCTGGGTAGCACGGCCGTGTGGTCGGCCAACACAGCCACGGCCGTGCCAGCCCACACGGCCGTGGTTGATGTTGGTAAGGAGAGGGAGAAGGAAGAAGAAGAGCAGGAGAAGGAAGAAGAAGAAGAACGGAGGGCCTACCGGAGAAAGAAGAAGGAAGAAGAACGAAGCAGCGTGGAGCCGGAGGAGCAGTGGCGGACGTAGCAGCAGCTAGGGGACGGACAGCCGCCGGTGAGCAGGAGCACAGCCTCTGGTGAGCACGGCTACCGGTGAGCCAGTGAGCAGGAGCATGGCAGCAGGAGCACGGCCGCCGGTGAGTAGGAGCACGGCAGCGGAGAAGGGAGCACTGGAAATCGCCGGAGCTAGGGAAATCGGGAATGAAATAGGGAAAGGGGAAGAATCGGTCGGGCTGGTCAGCTATTAAGTTGACAATAAGTGTCGGTTATTTAAAAAAACAAAAAACTAAACCTACATTGTCGGTTCTTTACAAAAAACCGACACCTATACTACATTATAGTCGTCGGTTTTTAAGTAAAAGACAACCGGCAACTATTCTTGTTCGCTTTAGTCGTCGGTTATTTAGTTATAACCGACACCATATGTAAAATTTTGCAGCCAATTTTTTCACTGGAATTTTGGGTTTGGCGGTTGAGTTTAGGTGTCAGTTGTTTATTAATTAACCGACACTTAATAAAAGCGGTACCCGTGTCTGGTCGACCTTCGTAGATTGGATGTCGGTTTATGTTATCAACTGACATTGTAGACTTTAGGTGTCGGTTTTTGTATAAAACCGACACCTTGAAAAGTGGCTTTATAAGACATTTCTGTAGTAGTGTTTGTAGATATGTTTTACCTTCTTCCTCCATAGAAAAGTAGTTTTTCTTCATAAGTCCTTCAAGTATAGCAATGAGAGAGTTGAAAGTTGAGACTGTAGTATGGATTTTTTTATATGTTCTTGTGCTTAGGACTTTGAGATGACATGATTTCTACAATGATAGTTGTTTTGATTCTTTCAATTGTTTCCCTATCTATGTTTGAGGTGTGTGTAGGGGTTTTTCATAATGGGAATGGTTTGATGGTGCCAAATATGGTTGGGTGGTTTATTTCCTTCAGTGGGGATGATAGATGTTGTCTCTTGTTTGGGATGTTTGTATTAAGGTTTCCTTTGGTGGAGGCGGCGTTTCCTTTTCTTTCCCAAATCATTTTTGTGTCGGTATTTTTCCGTGACAATTCCAATAGTGGATTTTTGTTTACTTTGTTAACAGTATAAAACCATGATGGGGGGTGGTTTGTGATATCCATGAAAATGGTTGCCGGATGGGTGGTGTTCTCAAAGACGAGATTGATAGTGTATAAATTTTCACCTAAGACAATCTTAATGGATGTAGGAAATTCATTAGCTTTTTTAACTGAGATAACATGGAAGGCTTTGAAGTAATTGGTAGGGCAGAGAGTGTCATTACTGGAAAACTGAAGGGTAGCTCCTATGTCATGTGAAATTGCACAAAAATGTCCACCTACTATAGATTTGGAGGGAGATTAGAAATGGTCACCCATCCAGAGTAATCGGATCTAGCAAAAGAGGATCCTTGGTCAAGGGACCACTTGGTTATAGAAGCTTGGATAAAGATGTTACCGTACGGGATTGTCATAACTTTTCCAAAGAGGTGATCAAGTTTTGTTCCTTCAGGGAAGTAATATAGGAGTTGGCATGGTGTGAGAATCATAGGTTTGAATATGGTGTATTCGGGGAAAAGGAGAGTGATATCCCCGGTAACTTCGAGAATATTGACAATGTGGTTGTCTAGGTTGTTGATGATCGAAGCCAAAATACTTCTCCTAGCGAAAACCCTAACATTTCTCATGAAGTTGGTAGGTGGGTCGATGGAGAAATCAGTCTCGAGGTGAATAGATGGTGCCATAATGGTGTAAGGGGGCAAAAGGGATAGAGAAGGTGAAGAGGGTGTAGGGGGTAGAAGGAGAGGGTTTAAGAGACAGGGGATGGGCGGGAAGGTAGGAGATGAAAGGGAAAGATTGGGTCAAGGGGGAGTGGGTTTGGAAGGGTGATGATCGGTAAAAGTAGGTGTTGGATCGAAGATGTTGTTAGGAATAAAAAGACAAGAAAAAGGGTTTTAGGAGGGTGGAGAGATAGAATGGGGTGGGTGAGAGGGTAGAGAGTGTGGAGATCAAGCAAAAGTGCTTGTAGTATAAAATGGTTTACAAGAAAGGTAAGAGGGAACATTTACCAAAGATTTTTGCATGGAAACACATGGTGATGATGTATTAGAGAGGGTAGGGGGAAGGGAAATTGTAGGATAGGTGACCGGCCCAATGACAGACGAAGTAGAGTGTGGGGAAACAACAATGGTGCTTGAGGTGCCCATGACAGAGGTAACGAGAGAAGAGGAGATGCTTGCGATAATGATGGAAGTTATGAGAGACAAAGTTCCAACCAGATGACAAGGAGGAAAAGGAAAGGATGAGAACGGTAGGTCAGTAGCTTAGGAAGTAGAAGAGAGCGCAGGTAAGATGGAATGATAGGAAGGGTTATGCAGGTTATAGGGGGTGGATGATGGAGAAGAGTGGGGTGGATGGGTTGGAGAGGATGATGGAGAGAGGAGGCAGAGAAAGATTGAATGATGTGTACCTGCTTGGTGAAGGCAAATAAGCCAATGTAGCTATGTCTTCTATATATGTTTATTGGTGAGTATCTATCAATGTTTCTATTTCAATTGGATTTGCCAAAGATCTAGGCGGGGCTTGATAGATGTCTTGAATAAATATTTGATCAGTAGAATCAGATGCCTCAAAAGTAGAGTTTCTTGGAATTCTAAAGAGAGAGATCAACTTTGTATGGGTTTCTCAGAAGAGATCAATAACCCAAGTTGTGCAAGTTTGGTGATTCGTGGGTCTGAGGTAGATTATCCAGTAGGGTTTGAGTTGAAGTTGGGTGATCATGTCCGAACATCCTTCACTGGTGTGTAAGATGTTGCTCTTGTCTATCGTAAGGCTGACCAGGAAGGTTTTGTTGACCATGTAGATGGTAATGATAACCCTGTTTGATCTCGTATTGTGGATGTATCCATTCCATTAAGAGTTGGACTGGTTTCATAGATATCGTGTTGAGCATATAGTCCTTTATGGGAATTCATATGCCATCAGCGGTTCTATGGTGTGGGTAGTATTATGTGGTTTTGATGTTTTATTATATTTTATCTTCTTCAATTTATAGGAGATGTTGACCTTCTAGTGGGTAGGTTCCTGATGTCTGCCAGATTTAATGAGGATGGTGGATATGAGTCCTCATGTTCTTATAGTAGTCGACAATTGTATGTGTATGTAGATCTTGGATATGAGTATGTACCTAGGTTGTATTTCAAAGTCGACATAGTGTGCTAGAGGATAGTGATATAGATCTTAAAAGGGCGTTTTTGAAGGCCTAGATTTTGAATGTGTAAGCTATGTTGTCAAATGCAGGGTGAGACTCTGGGAAGAAAGATGACCTTTGATGTGCATTGTTGTACAAGCAACAATCACTAGGACAAGTTTTAGAGTTTAACCTTCTAAATAGGTTGTTGACTTGATGCGAGCACCAAATCAACCTAGTATAGAGAGGTATCAATCCCTAGAGATGGAAAAAGAGGATGGTCGAGTTTCAAATCGGATTGTGAAATGAGAATGTAAATTCCAATTTGAGAAGGCTTGTTTAAAACTAAGACCAAGAATAAAAGTGTTGAAATAAATATTAATTATTCAAGAAATAAAGAAATAGATTGAATCATATGGGAAAGGTATCGAGGCTTATGGGTTTTACCACCATAGACAACTTGAAACAAGATCACAGAAATCATACGATAAGAAAGATTGAAGAAGGCATGTAAAACATTTGTAAATGAATCACAAAAGATGAACTCCCCGTGAACCCATTGGTCCTGGTGTTCACGGATCCTAGTTTAATCATCCTAATAGGTATGTTTATGAGGTATCATAAATCCCCATGGGATTGTCTTAGTCATTCTAAATCTTGGTTCCACAGTCGCATCCGTCAATATTAACATGCGAGAAAAACGAGAGACCACTTCACTAAAATTGACAATTTGCAAACTTAAAACCATCTAACTGATGGAATCATATACAACTTCGATCTAGAATACACATGGCCAAGGGGATACTCCCCTCACCTCGATAAAAAAATTTACTCACGAGCCAGGAAATTAAAGGGAGAATGAAGGAAGAAAGAAGGGAGGTCATAGACTAGGAACGAAAGAATATGAGGACTCCAAATAGTGACTATGAAATGGCTACCATTCTTAATTCCTTGTTCCAAAGGAAGAATAAGAATATAAATATAAAAAAATCTTTGAGATTAAAACCAACTAGGAACAAAGGAGTACACATGCAATAATTGAAAAGACTAATGGTGAAAGTAAATTGCAAATACAAAAAATTGGATCACAAACTAAGACTAGATTTACAACTAAGACTCAATATACAACTAAGACTTGATGCCTTTTTATTATGGAGTCCCCCCTCCTTTTATTGGGGTAGGAGCAGTGGAAACATTAAATACAAGACTCTCCAGAAGACTCTTGGACGACGGTTGAAAACTTTTTGGATCTGGTCAATAGATAAAGTGGTTGATTGCTTTTAATTTATGTTGATCATTTACATTCTTTTTGCTGTGTATTCCCACAACAACAATTTTGATCGTATTTTTGGACCAGTTATAAGTTTGAAAATGATCTTAAAGTATTTTTCTTGCAATAAATATAATTCTCTTTCCAACTCACAATTTCTCATTAAATTCTACCTTGGGATGTGAGATTTATGACAATTTTGGTGCGGGGTATATATTTAAATTAGGCACTATGAATATTGTGCAAAACATGTTCCAAGTGAAATCAATCATGGAGTTATTGGGCCATTTTCCTAAAATATCAATAAAATATAATTAAAACTCCAAATAAATAGAAAAATCTAAACTAATATAATTAATTACAAAATTAGAAAAATAAATAATAAAACAAAATTAAAATATTTATCTAAAAGATGTAAACAAAAAGGATAAATACACATTTATCAAAATACCTCAGACTTGAATCTTTACTTGTCATGAAGCAAATAAAATTACAAATAAATCCAATTTATACTAGAAACATCTCTATCCTCACCCCTATGACATCACTTTATTCCTTACCTCCAAATTTGTCCAAGCAACCCGATCTCCTAGAACCACATAACACAAAATTCTATATTGACTATTAAAATAAATATAATATCTTGTTTCTAAATCAAGATTTTCTAGAAAAATAGGCTTCATCTTACTTCTTCTTTGAAAGTCTCATTTTTTACTTTATGTGAGTTGTTGTACAGGAATACGACAAAGGGGTTGTAGAAGAAGATGATCCCTCCTCTATTCAACTCGGGACATATATAATTTATGGACTTGTGGCTACATTGATCACAATTTTTTCATGTTCTTTTGGCATATTTTGATGGTACACTCTTTTTGAGGGGTATGGAAATTTTGATGCAGGAAGAATGCCACCCCGGACGTGATTTTTGTCCATAGGTGATTGTTTGATTTATTTTGAGAGAGAATGAGGGAGGATTGTTTTTGTACTTACAAACTTTACTTTTTCTACTTTTGTTTTCTTTTTTTTAGAGGGTGTCATTACATCAGATAGATTTTTCCTGTCAATCACATTATACGAGATTTTTGACAAGTTAATCCACAATTCAAAATAGACAAAATTCATATTTGGTTCTTATTGATTCAATGTGATTTACCCATTTTTCTAAGGAGTGATGCTAGTTTTTGAGTCCTAAGAGACATGGTGTTTTCAGTCATGGAAATTTGTTAAATTTTTGCAAGTAGGATTTATTGAATTCAAAGGGATATAATGATTACAGTATGTATTCATCATGGCCGACTAGATCAAGGGCAGAATGAATAGTTGGGCTTCCAAATGCTTATCTCTCACAGGCCGCATTACTCTTGCTAGGAGTACCCTGCAATCAATCCCATCTCACACCATGCAATCGGTTAAATTATCACCCAACCTCTACGACGACATTGACAGACACATTCACTCCTTCATCTGGTCGGGTGGTCGTGATGCGCGCAAGTTGTCTTTGGTAGCTTGGGAGAAACTGACCTTGCCCAAGGCTTCGGGAGGTCTAGGTATCAAGAGTTCCAGAGAGCAGAACGAGGCTCTTATGCTGCAGAACGTCTGGCACTTCATCTCAAAGCCTGAAACTCTGTGGGCCAAAGTGATGAAAGACAAGTACATGAAAAAAGACTCCATTAGCAAACACCCTTGTTCATCCGCATGGGCATTCATAAAACAAAATTTGGACAAGGTCCAAGCAATCAGCCACAAAACTCTCATCTCGAGTCGAAGCACAAATGTCTAGACGGATCGATGGATACACGACAGATCTGTTATTGACATGGCAGGTCCGCATGTCATACCGCAAGGTCTGGAAGACCTCACAGTCAATTCTATGGTCCTTCTCGATAACACATGGGAATGGAGTTTTATCGACACCTTCCTACCCAATGAAGCAAAGCAATTTCTCCGTTACTACAACCCCCCAGATACCACTGGTGGCGAAGACATATGGTCGTGGCCCTTTATGAGCTCTGGAGTCTTTTTGGCGGGATCCGCTTACAATTGGATCACTAACCAGGAACCACCACAACCTTCTTCAAAATGGAAGAAGCTCTGGGCCCTTCCTCTTCCTCTCAAGTTCAGAACTTTTGTCTGGCTATTGTTCCACGGCGCACTGCTTACAAACGTCGAGCTCTACAGACGACATATTGCAACATCACGCATATGCCCACTATGTAATAATGTGCATGAATCCACCCTTCATTGCCTAAGGGACTACCCCATCACGAAGGATTCCTGGTCTCTTCTTAGCATGCCAAATGATTTCTTTACAATCCCAGAAGGTGAATGGCTCACTCTTTTGATCTCCTCTACGCTGAGTCTGGAGCAAAGAATGACCCACTGTGTCGGCTGTTGGATGCTATGGAAAAATCGCAATGATATCACCCATGGGGGCTCGGGTAGGCCGGCCACTGTGCTCGCAAAATCCATCCAGGAACAAACCAACTCCATTCTAGGGCTACAACCTCGTATGTACCGTACTAGAAATACCGCTCTGCAGCCGGATCACCCCCTGCCTGACTGCCAGGCTCTCGTGTTTGTAGATGCCGCCTACCAGACCCATTCCAGGAAGTCGGGCATTGGGATTCATGTGGTTGATAGAAACGGAAGATGCACCTTGGGCTTGGGCAGTCATGGGTACGCATCTTCTACTCAGGAAGCGAAAGCGAATGGAATTCTAATGGCAGCAGAGCTGTTCCAAGCAAAAGGCTGGTCCTCACCCATTATCTTCTCGGACGCCTCCATGGTGATTAAAGCACTGTAAAAGAAGGACTGGCCTGCCAGCAACCTCATTCCTCACTGGAGAAGATATGCCTCCATTTTTCTAGCCTGCCCCAGCATGCAACTGCAACATATACCCCGCAGCCACAATTCCGTAGCTGATGGCATCACAAAACACACCCTTTACTCTTTTTCCGCTCATCATTTCTTCAACATTAAGCCCCCTTGGCTCTCCAAGGATGTAAACATCTCGCTTTCTCAATTTTGGCCCGAAGTAGAGCAAGGGATGAATAAATAAACTCTATTGTTACCCCAAAAAAAAGATAAAGGCCAATAACAAATTAAGAAAATACAAGCATGGTCGAATAGATAAAGGCCATAAGAGAAAATGAAGCAAAAGAAATACAAAACAAACTCATGCAAAAAATGGAAAGACAAAAAGGAAGTGATAAAAAAATGAGGGGGTGGAATAGGCACATACCACCCCCCTCCACCCCATACTTCGAATTTTTCTCATCCCGAACAAATCCCAGACTTGAGATGGAGGAAAGAAAATTGCTTTGTTCATTAGGAGGCCCTGGTAGCTCAAAAAACGTCCAGCTGAAGGGGATATGTATGAGGGTTGGAACCTTTATCAGTGGAGCTTCATAGTATACCCAATGATTGGGTGTTCATGGATTATCAATGGGCTATTCATATTTTCTTTTGCCTTGCAATCCCTCCAACATGATCCATAATTCTTCCTTCAATAGTAAGGGAAGTATTGGAGATGGATGTGGATTGAGGGAGATTGATGGATATCTAATGGGTAACATGTCAAGTGTCAGGTGTACAAAATTGGGTGGAGTATCAGGCTCTGGTTTCCCTCCATCATATTGATATGCATATAGGAAAATTGGTATTGATATGGAAGGAACAAAAGGATACAAATTGGCATCACAAGTATTTTTATTCTCCTTATAAATCATTCAGTCAACATTGAGGTTAGTAGGCTTCATTGTTGATCTAGCATGTAACTCGAGTTCTTCTATGTAAGGGGTCCCCAAGGGTGCAGAAGGGATGAAAATGGGGACATCTTTCTTGCAAACAATAGAAGGAGGTATATGGAAATTTTCTAAGGGTGGTGTCTCCCTTTCCAACTCAGGCATATATGAGAAAGGAATTGGGTTTGACATCATGTGAAGAATCATTTTTTCATATGTAGGAGGTGGCTCATTATCCTAAAAATGGTTAACCCAAGTGGATTGGTCAATCAAAACATTTGGATTTATGTCAAGGATGGTATGAGTTGTTGGATGTTCATAATTAATTTCCTACTTTAATTTTTCATACTCAAGTAATAAAGCCTCCAATAGAAGGGTAGGAATACCAACGTCCTCATTACACAAGAAATGTGACCCCATGTCTATGTTGTTTCTTCATGATCCAACATATATGACAAAAAAATGGGATCATCATCGTCATCGTTGGGAAGAACCATCTTGTTTTGTTCTAATTTCTTGGGGGGGTTCTATAATTGGGCTTCTAGTAAAGTGGCCAACATGGCTTGGCAGGTTTCTAATTTTTCACGTCCTTCCACTGCCATCTTCTCTAGGACCCTAAGTGTGTGCCCCATGCCACACAAAGCAAGATTACTCAAAACCAACATGGAAATTGACACTAAGCATGAGGATTACCAAAAAACACAAGAAATTAAAACCAATTTCATAAAAGCACCATAGACTGAAAACCTTCACATATAAGTCCACAACAAGACACTTGGATCACATAGCACATATCATAAGGTGTTTACATCATTGTTTCCAACTTTCCTATCAACAACATGACACATGAAGAATTTGTTCCACATATATATACATGTACAACTGCCAAGATTGTACAATAAAAGGCACACATGCCAAAAACCTCGTGACGACAACAAAACCATAAACACATTGAAAACACCCCAAGACATGAGTATACAGGGACAATTCTAGGACTCTACACCAAAAGACTAGTAGCACTTCCAACCTGATCAACTACTACTCTTGTTGATGTTCTTCCTCTATGGCACGATCTCCACCACATTATGCACGACCACCTAAATGATATGGAAACCCATGGGGTGAGACCAAATGACCCAGTGAGATATATAACTCTCCGCCAACATCTATTAAAGCATGAATACTTAAACAAGTAGATAAAGAAAACTTAGAAGGTTAAGCAGATTTAGCTAAATAATATGTATATGACAGATAAAGCAATTTGAGCAATTCTTGACAGTTATCACTGAGCAGTAGAAAAACTAATAATTTCATAAGGAATATGAAGAATATATACATCATTTGTCATCTAAGATATACAAAAACAAGGAAAGGATCCAACCAATGTTATCTGCATTTGTCCTTATGAAATTAGACTATGTGGTTGTATTACGTATTTTATTATGCCTTGAGGAGATGAGGTATGCTACTCATACTCCAACTGACCATTGCTAAGTCGATATCAGTGCCATACAAGGTCCATGGAAGAGTTAGAATCCATGACCTCTCCACACCTCCTGATCGGAATGAGAGAAACATGACAATGACATAACATATGAGTCATCTGTAAAATAGCCTAGCCCACTTTGGTATATAGGCACAGTGCTAGTGAAACTAAGCAAGACCCAAAGTCACACTCCTACCAAGGTATGGCTCGTAGCCAACCCTGTGAAAGTATATAGTGAGTCACATCAGTATAAAAACTAATTATTTAAGAAGGAATATGAAGAATATATATCCTTTGTCAACTAAGCTATACAAAAACAAGGAAAGGCTCCAACGAATATTATCTGCATTTGTCCTTATGCAATTACACTATGCAGTTGTATTATGTATTTTATTATGCCATGAGGAGATGAGGTATACCACTCATACTCCAACTGACCACTGCTAAGTCAAAATTAGTGCCATACAAGGTCCATGGAAGAGTTAGAATCCAAGACCTCTCCACACCTCCCGATCAGAATGAGAGAAACACGACAGTGATATAACATATGAGTTATCTATAAAGCAGCCTAGACCGCTTTGGTATATAGGCAAAGTGCTAGTGAAACCGAGCTACAACCTGAAGTCACACTCTTGCTAAGGTATGGCTCGTAGACAACCCTGTCAAAGTATATACTAAGTCACATCATTGAGCTATACCCCTTAGTCACACTCCTGCCAGTGTAAGGCCCACAACCAATCCTATGAATGCATATACTCAACAACATATGACTCTGAGCTTCCACTAAGGGAGAACTTGTTTCACCATCCAACACTAAGATTGACACTAGAACAGATCTATGGTACAGGGCACCTACATGATTATGGTTCCACTTGATTAGTTATGCCAATTTAGTGTCTTTTAGCATCAATAAAGTTACAACGTATAAATCCATAACAAAATCTACAAGAAAAAGGGTATATTATAACTTCAAAAGATATAAAATGTATAAGGTGTGAACTTATCACATCGTCACATAACACCATAGCAGTGTCATTCATAAGGCCATCCTCACTGTCCCACAGCAACACAAGGCTATAACCAATGTCACTTCACTACTATATATCAATACTTCAACAAAATCACTGGAGGATAATCACCTCACACTAGGCATAAGCTTGTGCTAGGTCACATGACCCTAGTCACATCATTCATGCATCACATGTGTCTCATTATGCCTCATCAGGGATCATTCAACCTATAGAACATCATCATCACCATAGAATACACTAGCCATGATATTTAAACACATATCATATGCATAGTTATAGGTTAATAATCAGGACAGAGAAATCATTATGACATAATAGCCATTCCAAGAAAAAGAAGCAAGACATCAATTTCATTAGATTAGGGTTAGGGCTCCACACTTATCCTATTAGGGTTTGTAGTTATTTCTCATGACCAACGCTAGATACACCATCTATCATATCCTTGGAACACATTTAGGATTAAGCAACATGATTAGAGTTGATTAAACACTTATCCAAACCGTACTCTACGTGGTTCATACATTAACCATATAAGTATATTGATTAGGTGTTCAAGTATGTGACTCAACCATCCATCATACACATGACTTGACCCCTCATGCAACTAGGTTGTGACCTCAACACCCACTATAGAATCTCGATAGGGACACATTGGGTTTCATGACCATGACACACCATTGTCACAACCTTAGCATAACAAGGCTTCTCGACCAACTAGGGTTAGGGTTCAACCACCCATGGGAGCATGCTGTGACTCCAAGGTCAATGTGAGTTCTCAGCTCACAACAAGGATTGTCTCGACCTCAAAACAAATTCATGTTGTGATCCTCCACATATTTGAGTTTGGTCACGGGTGCAACACTAGGTCATGCATCTTGACCCAACACTAGACGAAGAACCAAGGTGTCTCGACCCAAAGAAGAACAAGGTATAGTGACCACCAAGGAAAGGGACCAACATACAATAGGGATTTAACATGATCAAAGAGAAGATCTCCATGGCCAAAATAGAAGGTAAAACCAGAAGAATCCATATCCACATGGAGGAGAAAACCTCATGCAAAATGGTCTCTAAAACCCTAAAACTTGAGTTATGAGCACCTCATGAAAGACCCTTGTACAAGAGAGATAAAACCCACGTTTGGCAGCACCAAAATAGAACTCAAACTTCATATAACATCAAGACACTCGTCCATCATACATGTGACCAAAACCAAGATCAAGAGATAAGGGTAAACCACCATTACACTATAATCACCAAAAATGAGTATCAAAACTAGGGTTGTGTATTATTTTCAAACCAAACATGGTTTTAACATCAACCAAGTCCTAGTGTTTAACATCATCCTCTAGAATGTTAAGAGAATGTTTTAGAAAGAGAAAACATTAGCATGCATATAGGAAAGATGCACTAATAGAGAAGGTTAAGAGTTATATAACCCGCATTAACAAGCTCAACTCCAAAGATGATAGCTCCAAGCACACGATCACATATGATGTTGAAGCTGCACCAAAGGCTCCACATTCAGCCTCAAGAGAACCTCAAGAATAAGAAGACACCAAGGTCAAAGATTGCTTAAGAAAAGAGAGAAAAGAAGCTATAGGCCAAACCAAAGAATAAAGGAGAAAAGAAAGGAGAAACTCCCATCCATTTGGGTATCACCTTGTCAAAACATGGCCTATTACCCTTGTGATGAGGATTTCTCTTCTCTAGAATGGCCACCATGTCAAAACACAGTCTAAGGCCAAGGAAGGAGAAGAAGATGCGATAGGGGATTGAAGGAAACACCATCAAGGAAAGGTAAAACTTACCAAGGTAGAAGATTATTAAGGGTCACCACAAGCACCACATGCAAAGGAAGCCCGACCACTATGAGCTCTAAGACCAAGCTTCCTTACTCCACCAAGCTCCAAGAATGAGAAAAAGAGAGGGAGGAAGAAGATGGCTGAAAGGGGCCACTTTCATGAAGAGATAAGGAGTTATACACATGAGGGAAGAGAGAGCAGGGAAAGGATGAGGTGTCAACACCCTAAGGAACCAAAGGGACACATGTTCACCCAAGAAACCAACATGAAACCATAAGCAACCATCCTAACCATACATGCACAAGATGGTGATACACTCTAGGTTGGGCCGCGACCTATTTGAGTCATCTCCAACATGGTCACGGTCCCGACCCACCATGGAACACCATCCATGGTTGCGACAAAGCACCAATCATCAACATGGTCGAGACAAGAGATCACCACTCACACCCTTGGTCGAGACACTCTATACAAGGGCAACTATCTCAACCCAAGACCAACCAAAACCACCTAGATCGTGATCATAACACCTAGAGGGGTGTCTCGACCGGGACACCCACATAACAAGCCCTAGGTCACGACATAGGTTGCTACACCCACAAGGTACACATAGGTCGATACACACACAACCCTAGAAACCCTAATCACCACCAAGGGTGCAACCACTCAACAAAGGCTCAAACAAGGTGCCCAATTATTTATCTATCCTATAGGTGATGTAAATAAAGAGAAGGATCACTCTAGAGGTGACAAATTGAACATTAACCCCCCTACATTGGGTAAATTGTAATTTACACCAAAACTAGCACACAAAGCACAACAATCATCCAAATAGGATCAAACTAGAGACTTAAGCTCTCCACAATATCTAAGATCATCTCAAATGATTAGAGAACGGTTCTAAGCACATCATCAATACAAATAAAATAGGGTTAACCCAAAACCTAGGTCAAGGGTCTTACAAGCCATAAACCTCTAACAGGGATTTCGACCCTAAAATCCTCAACAAAAAGAGATGGGTAATACCTCCACATTTCTACCTCAAGATCCTACTTAGGTCAACCAAAATAGATATAAAAGCAAATCCAGACACATTAGAATGAAATAACTCCATTTGACCTATCTCTATATGTGGGTTGACCTCTCCTTCTAGCTAACCCAAGGCATAAAGCCTAGTTGTCGCCTATCCAGAGGAACCAACCTGTGACTCCTATCCACATCCTCATCCTCCACCACCGCAAAACTATTGTATTTATGAGCCATGTTGGCTCTTCCTCAATTGTTGAGTCACCTCATCACCTTTCACTTGATAGTCCCACCTCAGATTTCTTACCTTCCCATACTTATGGCAAGTCCTAGTCTTGTATTGTGGCCTACATGACCTTGTCACTGATTTTGACATTGTGTTGTGGGATCCAACAGGTGGAAAACTATGGCTTCTGCCCTTACTTGGTGACCACTATGTCGATGCAGTAGACATCTATTGTGATGGTAGTGATGAGAACCTAGGATCCTTAAAGCCACCCAATGACTATTCTTGGTACTGAGCAAATCTCTTCTTGGAACATTTCTCATGCTTCTCAACAACAGGCCTTTGTATCCTCCTGACAGACTCCACAAATGTGGCAAAATGCTCTCTTTTCTCTAAGGGTTTTGTCGATGTCGTCAACTTCGCACTCAAACCCTTCTCAAAACATTTTATTCTCTCCTGGTCTATAGCAGCCATGTGGGGATAAACCCTCAACAACTCCATAAACCTTGCCTCATACTCATTGATTGGCATGGATCCATGTTGGATCCTATCAAACTGGTTGATCTTCTCATCAAGGTACTCCTGATTAAAGTACCTATTCACAAACTCTTGTCAGAACTCCTCCTAGCTAGTAGCAACACCTGGCCTTTTTTCCTCTTCTATGGCCCACCAATGGCTAGCACTCCCCTTTAAAAGGCACACAACATGCCTTACCTTGTCTACTTCGAGCTTGCTCAGGATCTTGAAGGCCTTCTCCAACTCCGTCAGCCACAGATCTACATCTACTGGATCCCTTGTACCAGCATACTCCACCGCTCCAACTCGCCTCAAACACTCAAATGACTTCCCTGAGACCAGATATTCCACATTGGGAATTGTTGCTCTTGTTTGAGGAACAAGCAGTTTGTCTGCCATATGCGTAATCGTGGCCATAAACTATCCAAACATGGACTCAAAAGTAGGACTGACCACCACTACAGGATCTAACTAGAGCATCTCAGGTGCCATCCCCTCAACATCCTACCTCCTTGCACCTCCACCTGGAGCAACAACACCACTCTCAAAAATGTGTTCTTTGTGTTTTCCAGCCACCTTTTCAACTCCTCTTCTTCTTCTTCTTCTGCACAAGTAGAAGTCACTATAAGACATATTGGAGGATACTAGAACATACATAAACCCTAGTCCTAGGTCCGTGTAGACTCAACGACCTAAAGCTATGATACCAACCAACATGTGTTGCCTCACACCACACAAAGTGAGATTACTCAAAACCAACATGGAAATTAACACTAAGCAAATAGATTACCGAAAAACATAGGAAATTAAAACTAATTTCATAAAAGCACCATAGACTAAAAACCTTCACATATAAGTCCACAATAGGACACCTGAATCACATAGCACGTTTCATAAGGTGTTTACATTGTTGTTTCCAACTTTCCTGTCAACAACCTATCACATGAAGAATTTGTTCCACATATATATACATGTACAACTTCCAAGACTATACAACAAAAGGCACACATGCCAAAAACCTCATGAAAACAACACAATCATAAACACATCAAAAACACTCCTAAGACCTGATATTACAGGGATGATTCTATGACTCTACACCAATAGACTAGAAACACTTTCAACCTGGTTATCTACTACTCTTGTCATTGCTCTTCCTCCACGGCTCAATCTCCACCACGCCATGCACGGCCACCTAAAAGATGTGGAACCCCACCGGATGAGACCAAATGTCCCAATGAGAGATATAGCTCTCCACTAACGTCTATTAAAGCACAGATACTTAAACAAGTAGATAAAGCATACTTAGCAGGTTAAGCAGATTCAACTAAATGATAGATAAAGCAAGTTAGGCATCCATCACTAAGTAGTAGAACAATTAATAATTTAAGAAGGAATATGAAGAACATACATATCCTTTGTCATCTAAGCTATACAAAAATAAGGAAATTCTTCAACCAATGTTATTCACATCTGTCCTTATGCAATTACACTATGCAGTTGTATTATGTATTTTATTGTGCCCTGAGGAGATGAGGTATACCACTCATACTCCAAATAACCACTACTAAGTCAACATCAGAGTCGTACAAGGTCCATGGAAGAGTCAAAATCCACAACCTCTCCACACCTCCTGATCAGCATAAGAGAAACACCATAGTGACATAACATATGAGTCATCTACAAAAACAGTCTAGCCCACCTTGGAATATACACACAATGCGCTACTAAAACTGAGCTACAACCTGAAGTCACACTCCTTCCATGGTATGGCCCACAACCAATCTTATGAAAGTATATATTGATTAAAATCATTGAGATACATCATGTAGCTTCACTCCTACCAGGGTATGGCCCGCAACCAATCTTGTGAATGCATATACTCAATAGTATATGAATCCAATCTTCCACTAAGGGATAACTTGTTTCACCATACAACACTAAGAATGACACTAGAATGGATCGATGGTACATGGCAACTACATGATTATGGTTCCACTTGAATAGTTATGCCAACTAAGTGTCTTTTAGCATCAATCAAGTTACAACGTATAAAACCATAATAAACTCTACAAGAAAAAGGATATAGTATAACTTCAAAACATATAAATGCATAAGGTTTGAACTTTTCACATCATCACATAACACTATAGCATTTCCATTCACAAGGCCATCCTCACTATCACACAACAACACAAGTTTATCATCAAAGTCACATCACTATGGGATATCCATCCCTCAACCATATCACTGGAGGGTAATCACCTCACACTAGGCATAAGCCTTTGCCCAATCACAGGACCCTAGTCACATCATTCATGTATCACATGTGTATCATTATTCCTCATCAGGGCTCATTCAACATGTAGCAAACCATAGTCGTCATAGAATACACTAGCCATTATATTTAAACACATATCATTTGCATAGTTAGAGGTTCATATTAGGAAAGAGAAATCATCATGACATAATAGACATTCCAAGAAAAAGAAGCAACACATCAATGTCTCTAGATTAGGGTTAGGGCTCAACACTTAGACGATTAGGGTTTATAGTTATTTCTCATCACCAGCCCTAGATACACCATCTCCCATATCCCTGGAACACATTTAATATTAAGCAACATGATTAGATTTGATTAAACACTTATCCAAATTTTACTCTACGTGGTTCATACATTACTCATATACGTGTATTCATTAGGTGTTCAAATATGTGACTCAACCATCCATCATTCACATGACTCGGCCCCTCATGCAACCAGGTCGTGACCTCAACACCCATTATAGAATCTTGACTATGACACATTGGGTCTCATGGTCTTGACACACCATGCTCACAACCTCAGCATAACAAATCATCTCGACAACTAGGGTTATGGTTCAACCACACATGGGAGCATGTCGTGACCCCAAGGTCAAGGTGATGTCTCAACCTGCGACAAGGATTGTCTCAACCTCAAAACCAAGCCATGTTGTGATCACAAACATCAAGGCATGTCATGACCCTCCACCTATTTGGGTTTGGTCATGGGAATGACGCTAGGTCATGCATCTCGAGCCAACACCAAAACAAGCACCAAGGTGTCTCGACCCAAAGAAGAATAAGGTATAGTGACCACCAAGGCAAGGGACAAACATCCATAGGGATTTATGATCAAAGAGAAGATCTCCATGTCTAAAATAGAAGGTAAAACCAAAAGAATTCATCTTATACATGGTGGAGAAAATCTCATGCAAAACGGTCACTAAAACCCTAAAGCTTGAGTTACGAGCACCTCATGGAAGAACCTTGTGGAAGAGAGAGAAAACCCACATTTGGAAGCACAAAAATAGAACTCAAACTTCATAGAACATCAAGACACTCATCCATCATGAATGTGACCAAAACCAAGATCAAGAGATAAGGGAAAACCACCAATACACTATAATAACCAAAAACGAGTATCAAAACTAGGGTTTTGTATTACTTTCAAACCAAACGTGGTTTTCACATCAAACATGTCTTAGGGTTTAGCATCATCCTATAGAATGTTAAGAGAATGTTTTATAAAGAGAAATCATCAGCATGCATATAGGCAAGGTGCATTAATAGAGAAGGCTAAGAGTTATATAACCAGCCTTAAGAAGCTCAATTCCAAATATGATAGCTCCAAGCACATGGTCGATGTTGAAGATCCACCAAAGGCTCAACCTTAGGCCTTAAGAGAACCTAAAGAAGAAGAAGACACCAAGATCAGAGATTTCTCAAGGAAAGAGAGCAAAGAAGCTCTAGGCCAAACTAAAGAAGAAAGGAGAAAAGAGAGGAGAAACTCCCTCTCACTTGGGTATCGCCTTATCAAAACATGGCCTATTACCCTTGTAATGAGGAGTTCTCTTCTCAAGAACGGCCACCATATCAAAACATAATATAAGTCCAAGGAAGGAGAAGAAGATGGGGTTGGAGATAAAAGGAAACACCATTAAGGAAAGGTAAACACTTACCAAGGTAAAAGATGATCAAGGGTCACCATATGCAAAGGAAGTATGGTCACCAAGAGCTCCAAGACCAAGATTCCTTTCTCCACCAAGATCCAAGGATGAGAAAAATAGAGGGAGGAAGAATATGGCCGAAAGTAGTCACTTGCATGTTGAGATAAGGGGTTATATACATGAGGGAAGAGAGAGAAGGGAAATGATGAGATGTCAACACCCTAAGGCACCAACGGGACACATGTCCGCCAAGAAACCAACATGAAACCACATGCAACCACCCTACCCACACATGCACAAGATGGTGACACACTCTAGGTTGGGTCTCAACCTACTAGGGTCACCCCCAACATGGTCGCGGCCGCGACCCACCATGGAATACCATCCATGGTCGCGACAAAGCAACAACACACCGTAGGTCGAGACACTCTATACAAGGGCAACTATCTCGACCCAAGACCAACCAAAACCACCTAGATCATGACCAAAACACCTAGAGAGGGTGTATCGACCAGGAAACCCACAAAACAAGCCCTAGGTCGCGACATAGGTTGCTACACCCACAAGGTACAAATAGGTCGATACACACACAACCCTAGTCACCACCAAGGGTGCCATGACTCAACAAAGGCTCAAATAAGGCACCCACTTATTTCTCTCTCCTCTAGGTGATGTCAAGAAATAGAAGGAACACTCTATAGGTAACACATTGCACATTAACCCCCCTACTTTGAGTAAATTGCAATTTGCACCAAAAACTAGCACACAAGGTGCAAACATCATCCAAAGAGACTCAAACTGGAGACTTAAGCTCTCCGCAAGATCTAAGATCATCTAAAATTATTAGACCAAGGTTATAAGAACATCATAATTCCAAATAAAATAGGGTTAACCCAAAACCCAGGTCAGGGGTTTTACACTAAGCCTCTCTTTAAGTTGAGGATTAAATTGGGTTTCACAATTAAATGCATACACCCCAAACTTTTGGCCATCCTCACCACACCCCCATAGTATTCTTGGTCATTGTACTCCTCATATTGGTGAGGCTGACATTTATCGTTGGATAGTCTTCAGAATATGATGATTTGAAGTTTACACTACATCCATCTTGGTGGTAGGACTCAACATTACAAGGTGTCACCGAAACATGAGGAGGTGCATTCAGACAATCTGTATTTTTTGGACTGGGCCTCTAAAAAAGTAGCTATGAAAGTTTGTTACCTTTTTAGTATGACATGTCCTTCTACTATCATCTTCTCTAAGGTTGTAAGACGTTTTTGTTGGGGAGTGAATTGAGTTTCATAAATGGGTTCATACCCCCCAAAATTTTGGTCATTCTCATCATACCCGCCAAAAGCTTGTTGGTCATGACACCCCACATTAGGATATCGATTGGAGTATCCTAATTCCTCATAATGGCCTTCGAAAAATTATGGATTTGCATTATAACCATCAAGATAAGGATCATCGAGACTATGAGGTTCTACTTCCATAGGAGGGGGTACATTTGGATAATATAAGGAATTATGGTCGTAATAACCACACAAATTGCAGTGTGAACCATAGTGTGTTGACCATTCCATTTTATATTATTCCTAAAATTAATTCAATGATTTAAAAAAATTAATCAAAAACATTAAGAAATAAAAAATTACAAAAATAAGCTAGGAAAGTAGTACTGTTGGAATGGAAACTTAGCAGGAGGAGTTCACTTCCGGAATGGTGCTCAGAAGGCAAAAAAAATTACAAAAATCTAGGCAAGTAAATTATGGAACAAGATAGAAATTATTGAACAAGACTAATAAATTACAAAACTAAAATTTACAAGGGACTAAAATTACTAAATAAACTAGAAAGAAGTAGAGAAATTATGGAACAAATCTAAAAATTATAAAACAAGATAAAAATTGTGAAAAAAGCTAAAAATTATAAAAGAAAACTAGAAATTATGAAAAGAAGAAATCCTAAATACACACAAGTGATCAGATTTGAAAAAAAAACTTGTGTCATCCCCGGCAACGACGCCAAATTGTCGTGTGACGTTGTACACACAACAATCACTAGGAGAAGTCCTAAATTTTAACCTTCTAAATAGGTTGTTGACTTGATGTGAGCACCAAATCAACCAAGTATAGAGAGGTATTGATCCTAGAGATGGCAAAAGAGGATGGTCATGTTTCAAATCTAATTGCAAAATGAGAAAATAAATAATGATTTGAGAAGGTTTGTTTAAAACAAAGAACAAGAATAAAAGTATTGAAATAAAGATTAACTAATCAATAACTAAAGATAGTGTAGGTACATGGAAAGTAGAGGAAAAAGAAATCTCTAAAATTGTCCTTGACCTCTTTGAGAAGTTGTTCCTTACTATAAATCCCTCAGGTTTTTAGGAAGCTATTGTGTGAATCTTGGTTCAAGTGAACGAAGTCATGAACAATATCCTTGAAAAAGACATCTCAGATGAAGAAATTAATGTGGCATTGAAACAAATGCATCCTAATAAGGCTCCGGGTCTAGATGGTATGAAAGCAATTTTTTTCCAAAAATTCTATCACATTGTTGGGAAAGATGTCTCCCATTACATCGAAGGTTGGTGGAAAGGAAAGTACAATATTGAGGAAGTGAATTCCACTTTGGTTGTCCTTATACCCAAAGTAAAACATCCTAAAGAGATGGCTGAATTTTGTCCTATTAGCTTGTGCAATGTTGTATACAAGATTGTGACAAAGGTCCTTGCAAACTGGCTCAAACTAATGACGAACCATATTATTTCTTCAAATCAAAGTGTGCTCATTCCCGGGAGGTTGATCACAAATAATTCCCTAATAGCCTATGATCTTTTCCACAAGATGAAGTCACGAATGAAGACCAAAAGAGGGAGTATGGCCATCAAACTAAATATGTCTAAAGCCTATGATAGGGTGGAATGGAGCTTTCTAGATCATGTTACGAAGAAAATGAGGTTCTTTAATAGGTGGAGAAGAAAAATCCTAGATTGTGTGTCATCATTTAGCCACTCCTTTTCCATTAATGGAGACTGGTCTATGGAGATCAAGCCTTCCCGCAGCCTGCATCGGGGTGACCCTCTCTCCCCGTACATCTTTATTTTATGTGTTGAAGCTTTTCCTACCTCTATTATACATGTTGCAAATTGCAAGATTGTGCATGGTCTTAGCGTCTACAGACTTGCACCATGCATATCTCACCTTTTCTTTACAAATGACAACATTCTTTTCTAAAGGGCAACTCAAAATGAATGTCTGACCATAGCTAGTTTGATTAGCCAATATGAACAAACATCGGGCCAGAAATCAACTATGACAAAACTGAGATTGCTTTTGGCAAAGGAGTGTTTCCCGATGCAAAGAGGAGTATGTAGGATATCCTTAATGTTTGAGAGGTGGACAATTATGCCAAGTACCTGGGACTCCTTACATCAATTGGTAGGTCTAAAAGGCAAGTCTTCAACTTTGTGAAAGAAAGGATATGGAAAAATCTCCAAGGTTGGAAGGAGAAATTCTTATCAAAACTAGGAAAGAATATCCTAATTAAATCTATTACTGAAGCAATCCCATCCTAGATCATGAGTGTCTTACAATTGCCAACTACCCTTCTAAATGAAATACACAGTTGTGTTGTGAAGTTTTGGTGCGGTGCCAAAGGCTCAGAAATTAAATTTCATGACAGTGCTGGGCAAACCTGTGCAAACCAAAGAAAGCAGGGGGGAATGGGATTCATAGATTTACACAGCTTTAACCAAGCCTTGTTGGCAAATCAAGGATGGTAGGTGCTTATAAATACAGATTCCCTTGCATACAAAGTGTTAAAAGGCAGATACTTTCATCTGTCATCTTTCCTTGAAGAAAATAGAGGTTATAAACCAACTTACACTTGGAGAAGGATACGGGGGGCCAAGGCAACGATTTTGGAAGGAGTGAGTTGGAGAGTGGGAGATAGCAAGAGCATTAATTTTTGTACAAATTGTTGGTTGTGTAATGAGATGAGGACCCTACATGAATTTATCCGGAGTCACAAGAGTTTCTTTTAGATTTGAATGTGAGTGAGCTCATCACCAAAGGGGTACACGATTGGGAAAGGGATGTGGTGAGGACCATGTTGACACCGACAATCAACAAGCTAATCCTGAACACCCCTCTCAGTAGTCGAAGACCAAGGGACACCCTCTTTTGGTGTCCTGGCTGTAGAGGATTGTTCACAACCCACTCAGCATACTAGCTCTGCCATCTCAGGAAACCAATGTTCCTAGCTAGTCGGAAAACAAGCAACTCAAATACCTGGGATTGGGTGTGGAGGTCGGGCTGGCCACCTCGGCTCTCTCAGTTCATGTGGAAGGTTTGCTCCGGCAGCCTGGCCACCCTTGGTCGGCTGCATGATCACCACTACAATGTGGATCTGAGGTGCCCAATATGTAGGAGGGACAAGGAGACGATAGGCCACATTCCTTTTTACCGTCCTGAGGTGATGATTGTTTGGCAGTGACATCCACTTAAACACAATGTCAATACTTCTAACCATCTCTCTTGAACATAGACTGGAATACTTTGTGGACAATCTCTCCTTAGAAGAACTGGATGCAGCAGAAGTAGTTTGGTGGGGGTCTTGGATGTGGAGAAATAAATTTATCTTTGACCGAGAGGAGCACAATAGATGCACTATTGTTAGCCTCTATGTGGACACCATTGCGGACTATAGATCGGTGAACTCAGATAAGGGAGCCACAACCACAGCCACAACACAGGATCAAGATGGATTAGAAAGTTGGTGTCTCCCGCCGGAAGGTACCTTGAAGATGAGCACGAATGTCACCATACATGTCCAAGGACCTATTGGTGTAGGAGGTATTATTCGGGACTGGAATGGGAAGGTGGTGGACGTCTTCAATGACAGATGGAGCTTTTCTAGTCTGACCAAACTTGGGGAAGCCCACACTCTCCTACATTGCATCCAGAATGTGAAGGAAAAGGGATACTTGTCCCTCCTCTATGAGATGGATTATTTTATTCTTTTTTCTACTCTTACATCGACTCTCAGCAGACCAAATTATCTGGGCCTAGTAGTAGATGATATCCGTAGCATAGGATTTTCCTTTTCGTCAGTGTCCTTTATTTTTGCTAAGAGGTCTTGGAATATGGTGGCCCATTCCATTGCTAAAATGGCAATGGATGGTACCATCGATAGTGCATCTATGAGCGGGGACATCCCCCCACAGATTGCAAACCTTGTTGTGTTCGACTCTAAAGGTTAATTTTTTTGAGGTCAAACACCAGCTTTCTATTACTTCGAGTTCAAAGATGGCTCAACCCAGTTTGTTACAGACTGAGGGAAAGACGACGATAAAAAGAAAGGGCTAGAACTAACAGCGGCTTCACGAGCTAGCAGGTGTGCTAGTCCATTTGCCTGTCTTCTACAAAAAACAAAACTAATTGACTGGAAGAAAGACTTTAAACTATGAATGTCTGCAAGCAGGGTTCCAAGTAGATTTGGCCTTTTATCTTCTACCTTTATGGAGTGGATGATGGCTTCCGAATCTGATTCCACCACTAGCCTTGTTATATGATGTTCCTTAGACTGTCAGATACCCTCCCTAATGGCCCATGCTTCAGCTGTCGGCACGTCGTGAAGAGTTGGCTGTCTACTTCCTGCTACGTGGAGCACCTGTCCAGCATGATCTCTCCACGCAAGACCTGCTCCATCAAATCCCCGTATATGTACTGCTGCATCGCAGTTAATCTTGACTATCCCTTCATTGAGTGCCTCCCAAATGACCCTCCTCTTCTCCTTTGCAGCTGGTCGGTCAGCGGTTGATTGTTGTGCATCGTGATGTCCAGAAATCAGCGCTAGAAGATGACGCTGGGTGATGAATGGTGGCTTCGGTTGCTCATTGAAAATGATGGCGTTCCTCCTGGTCCATACCGTCCACAGAGCAGTTATCATAACATGGTTGTCGTCTTCACGTTGTTGGGTAATGAGTCTCGTGATTCCGCTGTCCACACTGATCTCACCAGCTTCCCGGATCCTCGCTTGCACAACTCCCGAGCTTTCTTTCCAGAGCTCCCACGCCTGAGGGCATCTAAACAACATATGCCTAATATCTTCTTTCTCTCTTCCACAGATGCTGCAAATACCGTCTGGATGACAGTGTCGATCGTATAGACGTCCCAAAGTGCCTAACGCCCCTGTCATACATCTCCATAAGAAATGCACCGCCTTCGGGATGAGGTTCTTCCTCCATACTAGCCTCCATCCTCTAGCCTCCTCTTGATGTCTACGTGCTTCCCTTTCTGCCGGGTTTTGGGACTCTAAAGGTTAATTGATTGCATTGGTTTTCCTAATAAAATCAATAAATAAAGAAACAGATTGAATCAGATGGGAAAGGTGTCGAGGCTTATGGGTTTTACCACCATGTCCAACGTGAAACAAGATCAAAGAAATCATATGATAAGAAATATAGGAGAAGGCATGTAAAACATTCATAAATGAATCACAAAAGATGAACTCCCCGTGAACTCATTAGTCCTGGCTTTCACAGATCCTAGTTCAATCATCCTAATAGGGATTTAACTGAGGTATCATCCAAATCCCCATGTGATTGGCTTTGTCGTTCTAAATCTTGAGTTCCATGATCGCATCCGCAAAGACTAACATGTGATAAAAATTAGAGATCACTTCGTTAAAATTGACAATTTTCAAACTAAAAACCATCTATCTAATGGAATTGTATAAAACTTCAATCTAGATTCACACATGGATAAGGGGCTACTCCCCTCGCCTCGATAAGAAAACTACTCACTAGACATGAAAATTAAAGGGAGAATGAAGGAAGAAAGAAGGAAGGTTATAGACTAGGAAGGAAAGAATCTGAGGACTCTGGCGACTGACTATGAAATGGCCGCCATTCTTTGTTCCTTGTTCTAAAGGAAGAACAAGAACAAAATTGAAAAAAAAAATATTTGATATCAAAACCAACTTTTATTAAGGAACAAAGGAGTACACATTCAATAATTAAAAAAACTAATGTTGAAAGTAAATTGCGAATATAGAAAAATTGGATCACAAACTAAGACTAGATTTACAACTAAGACTCAATTTACAACTAAGACTCGATGCCTTTTTCTTGTGGAGTCCCCCCTCATTTTATAGGGGAAGGTGGGGGTGAAAACCCTAAATATAAGACTCTCTAAAAGACTCTTATCCAGTGCCTGAAAACTTTCTGGATCTAGTCAATAGAGAAAATAGTTTATTACTTTTAATTATGTTGACCGTTCATATTCTTTCTGTTGTAGATTCCCGTAACAGAGATTTAGACTGTATTTTTAGACCAGTCATAAGTTTGAAAATGACCCAAAAATATATTTTTTCTGTAGATAATTCAATTCCCTTTCCAACGCGTACTTGCTCATTAAATTCCGTGTTGGGATGTGAAAGTTGTGACAATTTTGGTGTGGGCTATATATTTAAAACAGGCACTGCGAGAATTGTGCAAAACATCTTCCAAGAAAAATTAATCATGGAGTGATTGAGTCATTTTCCTACAAAAAAAACCAATCAAATATAATTAAAACTCCAAAAAAAAAATCTAAACTAGTACAATTTTTTATAAAACTATGAATATAAATAACAAAACAATCCTAAAAAGTTATCTAAAAGATGTAAATAAAAAATATAAATGCACATTTATCAACTTTCTATATCAGTGGATGCAGTGATGCAGCAATATAGATGGTAGTGTTTGTAGTAACAATTGTTCACTTTGTATAGGTGGAAATATTGCCAATGAATGCTCCTGATTAGAGGAGAAGTTTTGTAGAATAGGCTCTAGTTGTTGTACCGAGAAAATGTCGCAAGCCAGTTTGAGACGTACATCAATACACAATTATTGTCTTTCATAATAAACAAGTGTCATGTCACTATTCACATCAATGCACATATTCACATCAATATGCATCTTAACGATACCCGGCTGGCAACCTCAACCTCGTAAGCTACGCCATATTCTAGGATCCTAATCTATAGACCTTCCTAACCAGTGGGCATCTCTGCCAACCTGCAGAATCGACAAATTTCAAAGCGGTTTGCTTCATATTTTGCAACCTGGTTGTCATCATGTTGATCTCTTTGTGTACAAAATTGCAAGATATGGACCTATCCTGCAAAAAAAATATAACTTTGCGAGCTTGCCGTTTGAGTTTCCAGGGTGGTTTTCCCCTTATATGATCCTTACTAGCCTTAAGTTACTTATACCTATCGATATCCCCCCCCCCCCCACACACACACACACATTGATTCCTCACTATCTGTAAATTAATCTTTAAAGACATGCCTCGTGCAGCTTGTGTAACAAAATCACTATCATTTTGTCTTTTTGTTTTTGATACATTTGAATTACTTATTGGTGATATGTCCTCTCTTCTGCGACATCTTCAATGTGTTACCAATAATAACCCCACACTACCATCTTCTTCTTCTTATAATTTTATTTGTAGATCTTATAGGATTCAATGTTTCAGGTGTGAACTTGACGCGGTGACCATATTGTCCATATCATTCGATGTGCTTGCCAACGGATAGACGAATATAACAAGTGAGGTAGCTAGCCTCGCTGAAGTCATTTATCGAACAAGTGGCGTGCGTTTTTTAATGGACGGACTTCCCATGGATGGATCTGAAACAGATATCAGATCTGCAAAGCGGGAAACAAGTGGAATTTTGGTGGTTGTCGAGCATTGCCATGGTTGGTTTCGTCACTGCAGGATCTGAATCACGTCTCTCCATGCAGTCAAGGCCTAGTATTGGCTAGGAGATACCATTAGATGTGTGGCTATGAGCATCACGATAGCCTAACCACCACGGTTAGCTGGTATAAATATAGTATACAATGGAATAATCACCTAGCTTAGCTGCTAGATATTGAATACTATCTCGTTAGCAACTTGACGCGTCTTAGAACATGCGTCGGTTATTCCTTTCCAAGGCTCCGCTGGGTACTCTACGGCGTCCTCGAACTTAAAAAGCGTATACGTCCGTACACCATTTCCAAAAGAAATATAGAATTCAAAACAGGTTGTCGTTATTTGTCTTCTGTCGGTTACTAGATTAAAAACTATCCCACTACTTCAATGGCTCCCATGCAAAGCGTGCCTAAGAAATGATACCTTGGTTGAGTGGAGTATTCTCATACAAGCTCTTACAATAATTTCGTTCAGTTACAGATATTTGAACTAGCACAAATTGAATCTTAAAAAGATTCGGAAACAAGTCAAATTTAGATCCATATAACTCTCATCTTGAAACGTTTTTTCCTTTTAGATTCGACCCCATCGGCAGTTCCATTTGCAGTGCTTTTACTGTTTAAATTGCTCAGTTGTCATCCATTGGTACGTATAAACGGCTATAGGAGCTCATGTTAGGATTATCATGTTTACAATGCTTTTAATTGTCCACAGGCTACAGAAATACTACTTGAGAACGCCAAGCAAACGTTATGTTAGCAGACAAAGTTGAGTTAATAATCAAGTACTCATGCATTCCGTTGCTCTCTAATCTGTGCACATGTTTTATAGTTGAATATAAGGACCCACTTGATCAACACCTGCTATGTGGCCATCCATGTTCGAAAAAATTCTGACTTACCATCTTTTTCATTTGTGTAAAATATCAAAACAAATTACTTCAATATTGTTCCTTGTAGTTGGAAATCTTATCTTATCTTTTCAGAAAAATGAGGCTTAGAAATGGATCCGGAATCAGCAATCCTGACTTGTTGGATCAAATAATGCACTGAAAAGTAAATTAATTTCCTAATAGTTCATAGTTTATATTTTGAGACTGCAAAAAAAAAAAACAATGTAAATTGAAATATGTACACCTATGTTGCTTTCTCACCTTGACTAGAAGACGACCACATGTAGGTTGAAAATGTAGATTGTTTCTTAGTTTCTGTGGTAGTGAAGTCTCTAGGTATCATAGTAGTTGGGTAATGTGAGAAGGAAAGAAATGTAGTGTGAATACCACCCTCTAGGTTTCACTAATGCAGCCCATTATGTGTTTGTAGCTTAAATGCCAACTAAACGTTAACTAAAAAAATAAAAATAAGTGATATAATTTTACATATGAAACAATGGATTATGTTTTACTCTTTAAATCATCAATACAAGTCCCTTCTAGTTAAACAAAAACCACAAACATGTTGCAATGCCATATATCAACATCCTACAAACAAGAGGATCAACTTTTCATATTATCACTAAATATTGTCCATATTACATATGCATGAAAGAAACATCATATTATAAACTAACCATGAGAAAGTAAGAGTGCATGAATTACATTATGACTAAACAACATTGTAGTTACTATTAATTTCTACCTTTACATTCGGCATCTATGATCATATTTCTTAACCTATAAACATTATACAACATTAATGAAATCTGAAGGTCCCATAGAGTCGATAAACTCCCACCATAGTAAATAAAATGAATTAGCTTCAAAATATATTGATAAACAATTATCATGGTTAAGAAGATATTATGAAATGTAATAAATAGTCTCCATAAAAATTGTTGTCGTAAATGTAATGACTTGGTTTCATTTTACTTGGCTAACTAGGGATCATTTGGATGATACATGTTATTCTTGTTTAAGATTGGTATGTGAACGTTACTTCAATTATCATGTACCAAACTTGTCGAAGCATGATAAACATGTGTTGATTACAAATAGTTATGGTTTAGAAAGCAAAAATCCTAATTGGCAAAAATTGGGATTGTAAAGCATATTGAATATGGTTGTTTGCATGAATAGTAATGATTATGAAAACCCTAATGGTAATCAAATATGATGGTATATTTCATATGAATGTGTGACAGAACAACCATAAAATCTACACCTAAAAGTATGAAAAAGTATGGTGTTTTTATAGAAGTCAAATATCAGTTTTATACTTTAAATGAACAGAATTTAATTTAGCAAAATTCCACCATTTGTTACATTTGTTAAGGGGAAAATCGACTCATTGTACAAAAAATTGTCAGTTGAGAAATATTCTCAACCAACCAAATAGTTTGAATAAAATATAAAAGGGAAAAATGTTTAAAAGTATCTGAAGGTAAATGCAAAACACCTCTCATTCACGTCTAATGCAACATAGTTCCCGATTTCTTGAGGAAAAAGAAATTTCTAGTGTTTTTAAGAAGTTGAAGGTGGCAAACAAGAACTAGGGTTCAAACTTCCTAAAGTTGGTGGATTCATGTATGCTTATCAATCCTTAATAGTTTTTCATGGAATTTCTTCTCTCTCCCATGTTTGAAGTCTGTCATTTCTCAACTTTGGATCACAATGATCTCAAGATCAGCCTTGTTTCTCATTCAGTTGATATATTCCCCATTTCTAGGGTGCTTGACTTAGAAGGAGTAAGAAGAGGACTAATCGTTTGGAGTATGAATTGATTTCAAGAACCTCAGTTTGAAGGCTACATGTTTAGGTGTTTAACATATCAGGTGAGTGCTTAAGTCCCTATTAGTCTTTTAATGATGTAAACAAACCTTAATTCTATCAGGTAAAAGATCAATGATCTTATTGCTTACAATTCTAAGATGTTGAGAAATCAATTGGGAAATTTTTTAGGGAAATTGAATAACCCTTATGTTAGATTCATGTTAATTATTTGGATTTTTTCAGTATAAGATTTATAAATCAAATTCTATTGAAAATTGATGCCAAAGAAACTATCTAGTTTTGTGTAATATCATATATATTTTTCTTAAATTAATAAAGTATTTAGACACTATATGGGCATGTATAGAATGTAATCCAAATTGAATAAGCATGGATAAACAATATTTCCAAACCCAATTAATTGTCATTATCAATGGCATGGAGAGGTGTAATGGGAAGAGGGCGATGTGGGCCATGCCACAGAGGGTGTGGCGGCCATAGGGGAGATGTGGTGCTTGAGTGATCTCAATCCGCTCCTTCATCAAATTTAGGAGTGACTAGTGGAGAGGAGAACCTAGAGGGTCCATCCAGACTATTGATTCCCTGAGAATTTTGTCTTCATGATGAAATTACAGGAAGGAGGTAAGCATGGGTAAAAGTATGGACTCCTTCAATTCCCCTTCTCCATTTACACAATTCCTTGAAGATAATCAAGTAATGTCTGACCCTACTCCACTAATGCAAGATGACTGGCTCATCATTAGTCTACAAGGGCAAGTGGAAGAAGATGTTGCCATTATCAAGTTTTGGGAACCATTTCATAGGAAAGGAGTCAAATGCATGAGGTTTATAGTTATGAGTGAACAATCCCTAACTGGAATGAGTTTGTGTCAATCAGATTCATTGGAAGAAAGGCTTTCAAGGGTCAGTTATTAGGCTAGATTCAAAGTATATGAAGACCTAGCAGCGAATTGGAGATTGTTGTCGAGAAGAAAGAGGAAATTGTGGCCAAACTACCTACAATGAAGGAGAAGGAATGCATCCTAGATGAGGAATCATGTCAAAAGAATTGTGCCTTTTTCATTGCACAAGAATGGGTGTGTGGTTTAGTGCTTCTTATCCTTTCCTTCGTGTTGGTATCAGTGTGGTTGAAGATTGAAAATCCAGGGCTTCCTTGGACTATAGATCGACTGGCTAGAGTTTCCATCACATTGGAGAGACCTCTATATTTCCATGACATGGCGATCTTGAATGGTTGTCTCGGTTACAAAAGGTATACCTAGAACTTTAGTCTACTAGGACCTTTCCTAAAGACAAGCTAGTGGGGTTTGTGGTGAACCTATCCTATTGAAGATTCAGATCCTTGCAAAGTCAATGACATGCTCAGGGTGTAAGAGATTCAGTTATAGACTCAAATCTTGCCCTGGGGTGATACATGGAGTTGTGCATGACATTGATCTTTAACTAAGATTTGGCAAACATATTGTTATTATTCTCAAAAATTTCAATGTGACTACTAAGTCAACTTCTTCAATACAGTCAAGTGAGGCGGAAATAGGAACGACTACAGATGATTCATAAATATAGAGAATCTTACTCATGAGGTTGGAGACAATCCCTCGACATATGAGAAATCCATGGGTAGTGAATCCTCATAAATGGAAGTTCATAAGACCAAGGTGAGAATATTTCTTGAGAGGTTGATCTAGTTGTAGGCAGGGTTAGTGATGATATGGTGTTTTTTGTGACTGGAAATGCATATTCTAATGACCAATCCCTAGCAACATCTAAATTCATTGTGTAAGTATTGAAGATGTTTGACTCCCCTATGTTAATGGATGTAGGTTGTGTGAACCTGAATTGAAAGTTTGACATTTTCTTTGATCAAGGTGTGGGGGAACCGTGTTGCAATGTGTAGTTTGATCTCTTGTTGGATTTTCAATAAAAGAATAATATTAATTATGAATTAGATTAAGAATGCCTTTCTTATGATTTGCAAGACTAATAACCTAATTTTTTGGAGAAACACAAGAGCAATAATGACCTTAGACCAAAGAAAAAGAAGAAAATATTGAAGAAAAATAAGCTTCATGACATATCCAAATTTGACTTTGACAAGTTCATTGATACTATATTAGTTGAATGGGGATATTTCGATCGTCTTTCTTTGGAGATTCCTAGAGGGACACCCGTTTTGTTATTTCTACAACCCATTCTTTATTGGTAATTTGGGAATCTAAGATTAGTTATGTTATTAATTACAGATATATTAATAATTTACACTATAAATTTATTAATCTATGTTTTGTTTTGTTTTATACTTGTTCTTTGATAGATTAAAAAAATTATTTGAGTACCAATAGATTTGAACCTCGGTTTATATAGTAATAGACCACACATGTATGTGGAAAAATCAATATCGACATTTGGACAACTTATTAATAAAAGTATTAATTAATAATTGTGTTTAAAAAGTTAGGGATGTATAATAATCAATTATGAATCCAATGCAAAATGAAGGAACCAAGCCTGAGTTAAAATTAGGGAGTTATAGCACTTAGCTTTTCATATAGAACTATCAACAGTTGAAAAATGATGGTTCACAAATCGATGGTGTCACAAAATGATAGTTTCAAAAATAATAGTCCATTCATTCTGCGACATCATTTATCTCATAATCGATTGAGCTAGAATAAATTGGAAGCTTGCCTTTGATATTTATCAAATCAATCATGATGTATGCCAATCCAATCATCATATGATTGACACTCAGGGAATACATACCAACAATACATGGGGATCAGGTTCCTCTGGTTCTAGCATTAAGATCCACCATAATATCATAGCAAAAAATTCTAGAGTTTAATAAATTTGTAATACAACACAAATATGATAATGCATTCAATAACTCAACTGAAATCTCGTGTTTTGTGTCAATAAGTCAAATAGTAATTGCCTTACACAAAAATACACATGATTAATCATTTTTGGCTCAATTTTCTAAATTATCAAGGTTTGAGGGTGATTATCCACTCAAGCGAGTCTGATCCTAGCTTACTAATCTTGAATCTAACCTTGGTATGCCCATATTTTGGTTTATTGAGCTCGATTTTGAGCTAAAAGTTTGAAAATAGTTGTCAAACAGCCTAACATTAGACATGTAACACCAAATGATGCCTATTAGAGGAAGAAGACAAAGAGAAGAAGTGAAAGAGAACCACTAATGAGTCCTTTAGAAGACTCTGATCAAGGAGACGAGAAAAAGAGAATGAATCCATGACCAAAACAAACTTACCATGATGGATCTATAGATTGATTGTTTGTTCTCCCTATCCATCACATTCTTCCCTAAGAATAACCTTATACATTACTTTTCATATCTTATTGTTTTTAGTTTTGAGATCTAGTTGTGTAAAGAAAATAAGAAAAACTTCATCAAATTTTGATAAGTATATCAAAAGTTATGGTTATTTTTGTGATTGCTTTTGGTGGATGGAACACAGTACAAAACCATTGGTATGTGGGGTCATTCATGTTGAGGACCTGAACAATGATATCATAGGGATGCTAAGAGTATGTACATTCTTGTTATGTCCCTAGTCGGATGTCATTGTGGAAGGTTGATAGACAACAATGACACATCAAGACTAGAGTGTGTGTTGGTTGATGTCAGTATCTCATTAGTCATGATATATGATATCAAACCAAGCACATAGATACATGTTAGAGAATAGTGTATCAGACAGACCCACCATGAGAGTGACACATGCAACCATGACATGGTAGTCAGAGTCATGTCTCATAGTGATGGTGGTGATTGTGATTCTTAGACCTGAAATCACTACACTCGTCGAATGTGATTGGGTACACTTTGACATCACCAAATGCAATCCTGAAACAGGGGTTGTTATAACGATGATGATTGGGTGGCTTTGACGCATGAGATAGACTGTGAGTGATAGATATGGGATTTGTCCCTACTAAGGGAGTATGATGTCCAGGCCACTTGATTAGTGAGACTGAGAAAGGCATGTGCATGCACATGTGAATCAATATATGATATTCATGTCACACATATCTCAGACAGCTTGCTCTATTTCAAGAAACATGAATGAACGTTGAAAGGATGACAAATCCATGCCTTGAGTTCATTTAGTATATTTGAGACAAAGGAATTCTACATTCACTGGAACACCAATCACAAACTATAGGATTCAAAGTTGTTCTCCAACTTTCCTTTTCACTTGGGTTGCACTGATGGACAACTAGGCACCACTCTTTGCTTGTGATGTCATAAGCTAGTTATGGACATTCACTGCCAAATGTGAAATGGGACCAATAGGGTCACACACAAAGGATTAACCTAGAAAAGGAGTTTATCCATGAATGTTGTTTGGATTGATTACTAAAGTGTTTAGGTACTCAATCAAACATTCAATCAATAGACTTGACTCATAATCATCAACTTCAGGTGTTGAACTAACTAATTTCAGTGTCAAATTGATTGAGAACAGAATTGACTGTGTTCTGTACAAGTTGGACCACCAACCGACCGGTTAACTGGGTGAACCGATCAGCTCATGCCCAGTGAGATGACCGATTCACTCTGGTGAACCTCTCGGTTCATTTGTCCAAAAGAGCAGTGTTGGATTTTTTTGGCTTGTGAGAAAAAGGCTTTTTGTTTTTCTTGTTCAATTCGATTGGGACAAGAATTAATCTTTGCATTAATTAGAAACGAATAAAGAAAGTCAATTGTGGGAAAGTCTGGGAAGTGAAATGACTAGTTCACTAAGTGAATCGACCAGTTCACACTCCCAACTGACCGGTTCACTAGTGAACCAATTGGCTCACCTTGCCAAACTACCGTTTCAATTATGAAATGACCGGTTCGCCTGCTACAGTGCAAATTGTTCATGGAAATTCTGGACCCTTCTATGCCCGCACAGACTAGGAACCCTGACCCTACCCTCTACCATAAATAGAGGGGTACAGGGGGCTTCTCTAGAGACACAACTCGGAACATCAGTTGCTCTACAAAGTTGTTGTCCTCTTTGGTTGTGGTAACTGAGAGAGCCCAAGAAAGTTCTACCCATCCAGGGAGGAACAACGAGGGAAAGACAACTACAGAAAAGCAACTGGTTGTGGGATAGTGTGTTGGTGACTAGTACACTAACAGAAGGGGACAACTCCTTCTAGTCTATTCTTTAGGATGATTAGAGTTCCTGGCAGTCTATGTGGATTATCTATAGAGGTGGGAGACTTCTTCCGCTCAAGAGGATGATAGTCAACCTAAGTCCAGTCAAGACCAAGAGCTGCATAGATGTTGTCGAAGACAGGTGGGTGAAGATTGTACTTGTTGTAAGGCATTGTCACTGAGAAAGCCTTAGTACCAGGTATGAATGGACAAAACCATCCTTCCCATTACATAGATATTTATGCGATCTGTTGGTTATGGGTTTATGGTCAAGTAAAATTTTTATTTTTGCTGCTTACTCTGACCATGTAAAACCCAAAAGTGGTATCAGAGCCACGTCAATACTCTATGTTTTGGGATAATTTATATGATCAGATTTTGGTTTTACCATCTTTTATTTATTGCATATGATGCAAATATTTAAATGACTAATGTGAATATCTAATAAATACCACATGATCCCAAACTAATATATATATATATATATATGTAATCGATATGTGTCACCCTAAAATGGTTTTGATTGTGGATGTGTATCATGGTTATGACCTATAAACCATATGTGCATGTGTGTGGTTGGTTATGGTTGTTTGCATCTTAGTCTGGACACTGAGCCCTCTTCTTCTATTCTGAATGTAACTCGAGATAACTTGAGATTCTCTTCTAACTTTGCTCCCCTCGAATGTAACTCGAGGTTTCATAAAGTTTATATAAAATAGGATTAGCTTTATTTATTATTATGGAGAAGACTAAAGATGAGCGCTTGATGGACTGAGATGACCGACTAAGGAGTAGTTGGTGGCCTGAGGAGGAGCCCGACGACCTCACCAACTGACCGTCTGGAGGAGCCAGATGATCGGTTGGTGAAAATGAACTAACTGGCCAGGAGGCGAGCCGATCAGTCTTAGGATGAGTTGATCAACCCGGATTGACCTAAAGCACAGATCTTCATCAACAACAGGTTGCATGTGATGTAGACCTTATATGACCATAGCTCCTTGTGGCTCCAAGAAACTACAATAGGATGGCCATAATCATTGCTTTATTGTTATTACATGTTTTCATTTGTGGGATAGAGCGTGTATATGATATGTACTATGTATGTGGTGATTGGATACTTATATGCATATATAAGCATATGAAAACCCCTCAACAAAATATTAAGTTTTAGATGCCTTTCAAAAGAAGCACACATGAAAATATTGATTGACTAAGTGTGGGCACGCCCTAGCGTGGTGCACCGTATATGTCGTGGAAGTGTGATTGTGAATATGTGGGGCTTCCCTACCAGGGTGCATATTCGTTGTGTTGGCATTTGGGTCAGACTTAACAAGGTGACCTTGAACGGATCAAGCACCTTGAGGCATAAAGATGAACATGGAAAGGAGTTGCACATGACACCTATCAAGAGTTGCATATGATGCAATTGGAAAAGGTTGCCTACCTAAAAGATTCTAGTTGTGGTTGACAGCTCTAGCTAGTCCATGGCTTAGATGAATCAGGATCTTGCTCACTAGAAGGTTGTACGGTGCAATCTTATGAATTGATGGTGAGGGTATCAATTTGATCAAAATAGTGGGAGCGATAATTAATTAAAGACCTAATTAATATCGTCAATTTCAAATCAAATCAAGTCAAAAGGGTTTTGGACTATTATTGCAAATTTCCTTTTTATAGAATAAATGGCTACCAACAACAATCACTTTTCATTGCGGCCAGTCCTTGAGAAGGACAAGCTAAATGGGAACAAATTCCACGACTGGTTTAGGATGTTGAGAATTATTCTCACTCAAGAGCAAAAGCTCCATGTCCTAGATACACCAGAGCCAGAAGAACCCGCTCCCACCACACCAAAGGCTGTAAGGGATGCTTACAAGAAGCAAACTGGGGATGCCATTGATGTGAAGTGCTTGACGTTGTGCTTAATGAACTATGAGTTGCAGAAACAACATGAGAACATGGACGTCATTGAGATGGTTCAACATCTCAAGAACATGTATCAAGACCAAGTACAACAAGAGAGATATAATGTCTCCAAGGCTTTGTTCAAGTGCGTCATGATAGAAGGATATCCAGTAGGCCCTCACACACTCAAGATGATTGGGTACGTGGAGAACCTAACTCGACTGGTATTCCCTCTGAGCCAAGAGTTGGCTATTGATGTTATACTACAATTGTTGCCAGAATCCTACAGTCAGTTTGTGATGAACTACAACATGAACAACTTTGACAAGTCACTGACAAAGTTGTTGGGCATGTTGAGGACAGCTGAGGCATAGATGAAGAATGACAAACCCAAATATGTGATGATAATCAACAGAAAGAAGGGAAAGTCTAAAGGCAAGGGCAAGGGCAAAGCAAAGAAAGGTTCTTATGCTAGCCAACAGCCCAAGTCATCTTCAACTCTCAAAGCCAAGGGAGGGGTGAACAAGGGAGGCAAATGTCACCATTTTCATGAGCTAGAACATTGGAAGTGAAATTGCCCTCTCTGCATAGATGAACTAAAGATGAAGAAGGAGGGGATGGAAGTCTCCACCTCAGGTATCATGAAATAAACTAAAACTACTACTTTATCCTATGTATATGATACCAAGATATAGATCTGACATATATGATGTGAAAGATCTAAAAAGAAGTGATGGTCTTTATGAACGGACCAAGAAGAAACACTCATTAAGATTGGAGCAAGTGTTGATGCCATAGATAGTAGTACCTTTTAGTTTATTTCAGCCCAAAGGGCATGTAATAGAGTTATGAACTGCTATTTCATTTTTTCAATAAATAGAAACATTTTATTTCTACATGTTGTAATGACAAGGATGTCTATGAATAAAGTCCATGTTTCAATTTCAAAGATATGATCTTTTATGGCAATGCCTTATTTATCTTGTGGTACTTGGTATGCATGAGATAAACTAAATAATACCTAAAGTTATTGATGACTCAAACAATAAATTAGCATTGTCATCTAAACAACTGAATGAGAAATTCATCTCTAGATTCCATGTTGATGGATAAACTAGAATCTCTTGGTTAATGAACCATTAAGAGATATGAATGTATTGTTTATTTGGCATGATGACAAGTCAATCTTTACTAGATGTAGTGGGAGAATGACTATTCTATTAGGTATAATACATATTGATGTATATACATACCTATTAGAGTAAATGCTAATACTTCAGATATGGATATCTTGAAATGTTCACGTGTATCATAAATGAAGAACAAACTTGGTAAAAAGTATTAATTCTTGATATGATCAATGAACAAGATACTTAAACCAAATGTTTGAGGACCTTGTGAGTAACTATGACAGTGTATCATAGAGAACTCATGATTAAGGCATAATGATGTCTAAATCAAAGAAGGAATCATACTCTATATAGTAAGAGCATGATCATCAAACAAATAACTAATCTTGTGGACTTCTTCTAAAGAACATGCTTTACACAAAATAAAGGTACAAAAGGAGATTAAGAATCACAAGTTTGTGGAATCTCAAACTCCTTATGTAATAGATACACCTCATATATCTAGTAGATAGCACCTTGAGCTTGATGTATAATGATATCCTACAAAGGTGATGGATTGGTCATATGATGATGAGCCAATAATCTATCTAGATGATGATGAGGAACTAGATTTTGAGTTATGGCTTGAAGCCATAAGATCCAAAATGACTTCCATGTGAACCAAATAAGGTATGACCTTAATGGTAGAACTTATAGGGATAAAACCCATAAGTGCAATTGGGTCTTAAGAGTTAAGACTAACATGGATGACAGTTGAAGAGCTTATTGGTTGAGATATATTCAAGTGAGTTCAAGGTGTTGAACCTGATGATTTTATTTAACCAATTGCAGTGGCTATAGGCCATAAAGTATCATGCTTTCTATTGGAACTTGAAGACTATGAAATTTGTCATATGGATATTAAAACCACATTCCTAGTAGGAATAACATAAGGTTGTGTATGTGACACAATCTGAAGGGTTTTATAATTCCGTTAATGCAAGTGCAGTCTATAAGTTACAAGATTTTAATCAATATGATTATATAGTCAAAAGGTTTGACTAATATATCAAAATAAAGAAGAGATCTATGATTATAAAGATTTAGTGGGAGCATATTCATATTCCGCATGATGATGAGGAATGAAACGTTCAAAAAATAGAAAATGGTGTGGAAATACATTCTTTAAAGGAATAAAGTGAAATGTCCTATGTGATAGGAATATATACCTATAGAGATAGTTCTAAAAAATCTCTTAACATGATAAAGAGAGAGCATACATTGGTAGTCTATGTTGAAGGGTTTAGTATGAAAAGATTCAGTGGGAGAAAAGTTGTCCATATTACATGGAGTTAGTCTGTCAGATGCCTAGTGTCCCAAATTCTTATGAAGAATAGGAACACATAGATATATGCCTTATGTATTCACAATTAAATCTATCATGTATGTAATCATCCCATTATCTTGTATGTATTGGACATGACAAGAAAATATATATACATTCATCATCTTGTATGTATTGGATATGATATGCTCATTCAGATATCTCGTATGTAGTGGACATGACCAGTGGATGTTTGTCTACTTCTAGTGAGAGTCACTGGAATACCATAAATAACTCATTTAAGTACTTGTGAAGTATTAAAGAATTTGTTATGTGGTAATAAAAGGAAGAGTTGAGTGTAATTGAGTTACACTGATGCAAGCTTCCAAAATGATAGAAAAATGATCGCAAAATGCAAAATATATAAGTTATATTCAAGATATAAAAGTAAATATATGTTGTTAAATGGAAACGTTTTGAATACAATTAAAAGGCCATTTAATTCTAAAAGGGAATGTCGAGTATCCTTGTGTTATGAATAGAAGAGGATACTATATGGATCTAGAAGTTCATATAGATGAACTTATAGTTATTCCAACCATTGATGACAAAGTAGAAATACTAAGTCAAACTATGGAGATGTGAAACATGCAATATGCCGACTAAAGCAAAGTGTTGCTAACTCATTGGATTAGCATAGCATAACAGAAACATGTGGGTCATGTTTAGAGATCACTGAGTATATGATTCAAAGGTGATTGGCTCTAAGTGAAAGTGGGAGTCTATTGGTATGTATGCCCTAGGAGCTGATCGTATGATGATTGGATTGGCATACATCATGATTGATTTGATTAATATCAAAGTCAAGCTTCCAATTTATTTAATTCAATCGATTATGAGATAAATGATGGAGCAGAATGAATGTCTAAAGAATGACAATACTCAATGACGTATGTCTTCAGGTTGAGGACCTGAACAATGAGATCATACGGATGCTAAGAGTATGTACATTCTTGTTATGTCCCTAGTCAGATGTCATTGTGGAAGGTTGATAGACAACAATGACACATCACGACTAGAGTGTGTGTTGGTTAATGATAGTGTCTCATTAGTCATGATATGTGATATCAAACCAAGAACATAGATACATGTTAGAGAATAGTGTATCGGACAGACCCACCATGAGAGTGACACATGGAACCATGACATGGTAGTCAGAGTCATGTCTCATAGTGATGGTGGTGATTGTGATTCTTAGACCTAAAATCATTACACTTTTCGAATGTGATTGGGTACACTTTGACATCATCAAACGCAGTCCTGAAACATGGGTTGTTATAACGGTGATGATTGGGTGGCTTTAACGCATGAGATTGACTGAGTGATAGATATGGGATTTGTCCCTCCTAAGGGAGTATGATGTCTAGGCCACTTGATAAGAGAGACAGAGAAAGGCGTGTACATACACATGTGAATCAATATATGATATTGATGTCACACATATATCAGACAGTCTACTCTAGTTCAAGAAACATGAGTGAATGTTTAAAGGATGACAACTCCATGTCTTGAGTTCATTCAGGATATTAGAGACAAAGGAAATATACATTCACTGGAACACCAATCACAGACTATAGGATTGAAAGTTGTTCTTCAACTTTCCTTTTCACTTGGGTAGCACTGATGTGCAACTAGGCACCACTCTTTTCTTGTGATGTCATACGCTAGTTATGGACATTCACTGCCAACATGGAATGGGACCTATAGGGTCACACAACGTATTAACCTAGATGTGGAGTTTATCCATGAATGATGTTTGGATTGATTACTAAAGTGTTTAGGTACTCAATAAAACATTCAATCAATAGACTTGACTCAGAATCATCAAGTGCAAGTGTTAAACCAACTGATTTGAGTGTCAAATTGATTGAGAACTGAATTGACTATGTTCTGCACAATCTGGACCACCAACCGACCGGTTCACTGGGTGAACCGATAGGCTCATGGCCAGTGAGATGATCAGTTCGCTCTGGTGAACTGATCAGTTCATTTGTCCAAATGAGCAGTGTTGGATTTTTCTGGTTTGTGAGAAAAAGGTTTTTCATTTTGCTTGTTCAATTTGATTGGGATAAGAATTAGTCTTTGCATTAATTAGAAATGAATAAGGAAAGACAATTGTAGGCAAGTCTAGGAAGTGAAACGACTAGTTCACTAAGTGAACCGACCAGTTCACACTACCAACCAACTAGTTCACTAGTGAACTGATCGGCTCACCTTGCCAAATGACTGTTTCAGTTATGAAATGACCGGTTTTCCTGCCGTAGTGTAAATTGTTCATGGAAATTCTAGACCCTTCTACTCCCACATAGACTGGGAACCCTGACCCTGCCCTCAACTATTAATAGAGGGGTACAGGGGGCTTCTCTAGAGACACAACTCAGAACATCAGTTGCTCTATAAAGTTTTTGTCCTCTCTGGGTGTGGTAACCAAGAGAGCCCAAGCAAGTTCTACCCGTCCAGGGAGGAACAGTGAGGGAAAGACAACTGTAAAAAAGCAACTAGTAGTGAGACTGTGTCGGTGACTAGTACACCGATAGAAGGGGACAACTCCTTCTAGCCCATTCTTCAGGAGGACTAGAGTTCTTGGTAGTCCGTGTGGACTATCTATAGAGGTGAGAGACTTTTGCCACTCAGGAGAACGATAGTCAACCATAGTCTGGGTCAAGACCAGGAGCTGCACAGACACTGTCGAAAATAGGTGGGTGAAGACCGCACTTTTTGCGAGGCATTGTCACTGAGCAAGCCTCAGGACCAGGTATGACTCACCAAAACCACCCTTCCCATTACATAGATATTGATGTGATCTATTGGTTATGGGTTTATGGTCAAGTAAAAATTTTATTTCTGCTGCCTACTCCGATCATGTAAAACCCAATAGGTATGCCCTAATTTCTATGAGATAACTAATTGTATTATAAATTTGTGATCTAGTCAATGTTTGTTTCTACTTAGATATCTACAAAGGCAGTGAGTATTTTACTCTAGTTTTTATTAGTATGCTTAGTTTATCAGTGTGATGTCCGTCTCGTGAAAACAAGATTAACTAATGCGGAAGCGATTACTAGCAGTGGATTACTGAAAATCACTAAATATTAAAACCATTTATCAAGAGATCCATTAATAGGGAAACTCTTTCATTTAGAACCAAAGTAAAACATTACATCCTGGTTCATATATATACATATCATGCCTCATTGCACAAAATCTCAGATCAAAGTATCAAAACACTTACTCCTAGGACCCGAGAGTATAGAGACGACACATAGGACTATATTTACACATATACAAGAGTTGACAGCCAATATCTCCACCTGAGGATCTACTGTTGTCCCTGTTGCTGCTGTTGCTGTTCTTCTCTTCTTATGAGGCTTCTGTTTCTACCTCGTTCGCGTCCACCTAAAATGTTGAATCCCACGGGGGTGAGATAATTGAAAATTGTCCCAGTGGGAGATATAACTCTCCGCCAAGACATTGTCATTGCAATTTAAATAGAAATAAACTGAACAGTGAGATATTATAAATCAATAGCAGGTGAATCACATCTATGCAGACTAGAGCAACATTCTTATGCAATATTACAGCTACAACTTGATTAAGCAGCATTTCTCATACTCAATATGAATTAAAGGAACATAAGTAAATTCCTGTAACAAGAGCATACTAAGTAGTATATCATCAATCAGTGTTTCTCGTGTTTCAATCTTATGCTACATGGCTGATTACATTTTACAAACAAATTATGCCCTAAGGAGATGAGATATACCACTCATACTCCAACCGACCACGATTACGTAAAGCATCAGTATCACACAAGGTCAATGGGAGAGTCAGATTCCATGACCTCATCTGTCTCGGTCAGTACGAGTCTACTTTGGCAGAGACATCATGTGTCAGACTGCAATTAGCTTGCCAGGGTATATTGGCATCCTCGCTATAGAGTTATATCCCGTAGCATATACTCTCTTCAGGGTTATGGCTCGTAGCCAATGCCTGGTTATTATATTGAGGAGTTATGGCCCTTATCCATACTCTTATTGGGGTATGGTCCAAAACCAATCCCGTTCATAGGACATAGCCCGTAGCCATTCCTATGGGGCATAAGGATATATTTTCCCAATTACCCCCACATATTCAAAAATATGTGTTCCGAGTAAAACTCATTTCACCATTCAGCTAATTCTGACGCTGATGGATCTGTGGTCAGGGCAACTACATTATATGGTATCACTTGATTAATTAAGTACATTATCATATTCTTTTAGCATCAGCCAAGTTTCCAAACATAACTTAATAAGACAAATGCTATAAAGAAAACATTTACTATTTCCATTAATCACTTCTCAGTCTTTATAAGACATTGGGATCTCAGTCCCTCATTTCAATACTGGGAATTATCATTCCTTTGCAAACTCAATGCCATAATCATATAGATATGGGTATTCAAACCCTTAGCTCATCATTGAGCATTGTTACCACTTTTTCAAGTAACTATCACCTTCAGGTCATCTGACCAAGGTAAATTTGATGCTTGTTACATAAACATCTTTCATGGCACTTAAGGCCCATTACTTCTCTTATTATCTCATACTAGGCAATAAGGTATAGCATGGCACATAAGGCCCAATAAACAATTTCAATACATAAATGTCATAGCTCATACCTGGCTATGTTCATCTTCACATCATACCTGCATGGTTAGTATAGATGATAATACATCAATTTCATATCAGCACCATGCAAAACAATATATAACATTATTATTCCAGGGTAACACCACTATTCCCTTACCAAGGTTAGGGTTTCCCAATTCTTGTCAATCAGGGTTACTCATTCCCTATTGTTCAATCAAGACCAATGACTTATCATTTCATTGTTCAAGATTAGAGTTTCATGTTATATGGTATAACCCAAAATTAGGGTTTCACATACCTTCACCCTATTTTAGAATTAGGGTTTACTGTTCACATCACATCACCCTATATTAGGGTTTATATTCAATAACCCACAATTAGGGTTTACTATTCATCCTAATTAGGGTTTATCATCCAAATACCCTAAATTAGGGTTACTCATGTCATCACCCTAAATTCATATCACATCATCCTCCTAGTTTAGGGTTTTACTCAAACTTGCCCTAAATTAGGGTTTGAGTTCATTAATCAACTCAATTAGGGTTTTATGATCTCTTTATCAAGGATCATTCCCTAATTGTATATCACATCACTTTGAATGTATAGGCTTAATTGCTACATGATTATCATTCATGTATACATCTTTCTCTCTCATCCTACTCAGGATGTTCACTACTCAATTCTTGATTACATTGAGCCTATTCTTCATTCAAATACATGCATTTAGGGTTAACATGATGTATTGAACTATTACATCATTATACACTAATGATTAATCCCATTAAGGGTATCAATCATCTAAGTACATCATGTCTCCATATGGTTTAATCACTTGGACCTTCAATTATATGAGGTATTCACATAGATTGACCAACTGAACCTTCAATCACATTAAGTGATCAATTGGATTAACCCATTGAATCTTTAATTGCATTAGGTATCCAATTGGATTGACCATATTGGACCTTTAATTAAATGAGATATCCAAATGGATCAGCCATGTTGATCTTCAAAAGATTTGATTTCATAAGCCCTAAACAATCTTGGTTCTCATAATTCAATTGATAGAAAACCATTTGAGCAAATTGTTCTTAAAACCGATTAGACAAAACATGTGTTGAAACCGTTTGCATTTTGGGTCTCCAAATGGTTTGATACCATTTGGTCCCAAACGTTCTTGA